>CM053399.1:77794630-77820944 GCA_028644305.1 Xerus rutilus | reverse complement strand
TTTCTCTGTGCTATCATTTTTTAAAAATTGGTACATTATAATTTTACATAATGGTGGGATTCATAGTTACATTATATATGCACATAACATAATTTTGTCAGTTTTATTTCCCTAGTACCTCCCCTTTCCATACTATCCTTAGATCAAAATCCACCTTACTCAGAGCCAGGAAAAAGAATATGACCCCAATTAACTGGAGTGCACAGAGAATGGGGAGTTCTGCCTACTGTTCTGGTTGACTAAGATATAACTACTGTGTTAACTCATTCAAAACTTTCTGTTATCAGTTCACTTTCCACCCTAAGTCAGCACAGTATAATGTAATGTTGCCTTGATGATTCCAAATCCTACAAGTCTCAGAACCATCATCATCAACAGCATTCATTCCTGAGAAATGTCAAAGTGGATGCAGAAGACACAGGTGATTGGGTTGAATGGGGGAGGTGGGAGTTCAGGATTATTCAATTATATTCTAATTCAATATTATTTAATCATTTACTTTTTCTGTAATCATAATGGTAAAAGGTCCCCAAACTGAGGCTTATCAAATATTTTTGTTGAATTGGAGTCAGTCAATCAAGTTTACACCAATTTGTGTAAGTAGCTAACAAACTTCATTAAAAGTGACTGTTTCTCTCCTTTTGGAATGGTAGATGGCAAAGAGCAAAGCTTTCCCTGATTCCTATGAATGGTTGTGCTACCCCGTCATCAGGGAGAGAAGCAAGCTGTATAATTACCATTTGAGACATGAATCATTCTTGCTTGCAGGGCACAGACCTGTTGGACTGTATAAAAGCAGCTCAGGGTCGAAGTGCAAATGTGCACTGGCTGCCGTCCCCTGGGCTGATATAATTACCCAGCTTCCAAGAGGAGATGAAGGTGCTCCCTGCATCTGGTCTTGCTGTCCTCCTCATCACAGCTTTGAAGTTTTCCACTGCAGCCCCCTCCCTATTTGCAGCCACCCCCAGGACCTGGAGGAACAACTACCACCTTGCACAGGTTTGTGAATCTTTGCCCAATTCCTTCTTTCTCCTTGTGGCCCAGAAAACCTAAAAGCATGAAATGAGAAAATAAGCAAAAATCTATAATTCCTTTTAAATCATTTTATGAGTCCACTGAAGTCTAATCAATGGTACCATTTAAGATCTATGTTGGTGCATATTGGCTGCATGTGTTGCATGACTGAATAAATAAATGAATAAATATCTATGTATCTTGCTTTATACAGAATTTGAGGTGGTTTGCAAAAAAATACAAAACAAAAAGATGAAACAAGTATTTGAGGAATAATGGAGGAAAAATAAGGGCAGAAATATAAAAACTACAATATAACATTCTCACACTAAGGCAGGTTGTGAATTTACTATTAGGATTCTATCAGTCACAACAAAAAGATTTCACATTTTGAAAAAATGGCTCTTGTATTCAAGGTCCTTGATCAAAATTTAAAGAGAACCAAGTTTTTCCTAGGGGCAAACCCTCTTTTCCTTTGAAGACCTTTCCCCCACAACCCTCACTTACTCACTCTATATCTTCCTCTTTTAAGATCTCTCCCATCTGACGGTTGGAAAGAATCTGATACAAATAATTCATATGGGAATTTTTGTAAAGGCAACATGACTCAAAGTGATTTCGAATATGTATGCACTTAAAATGAAGATGTTGATCCTTGACCCGTAGAGATGGATTTCTAGTAATGGAATCCCAGCATTGGTGAAATGTGTGCAGATACGTTTTTCTATGGGCCTCTCTCTCTGGAGCCTGCCCACACTACAGCATGTGTGCAATTACAATTCTTCCCTTCCTTGTCTGCCCAGCTGCAACTGTGGGCAGCTTGGGCTTGCACAGTGTAAAGCTGATTTTCACCTGTGCACACTGGCCTGTCCCCAACAGTTATTTTCACCACTCATCCATTCTAATCAGTCAGTTTTCATTACAAACCAGTCATTAACATTTTTCAATATCAGGCTTGCATATGAACAAGGAAGTTTAATTCAATAGGAGATGCCTACTACAGGCCTGTTGAATTCAACTTCCTTTCACTAAAGCCCACTTATAGATGAACTAAATTCAAAGTAACTCAGAGTAATGGAATCTACTGGAAATTGTATTTTATTTTGGCCACCTAGCTTTAAGTCCCTTCGCTTCATATGTAATTTTCCCCCCACCCAGACTCATGCCACTGATTCAGAAACTTGAGGTGTGTGACCTCCAGAAGGAGGGCCATCCTGAGGCCAGAACAGATGTGAGGTGGTGTGAAGTCCTTATTCTAGTCTAGGGATCAGGCAAACTACAGTTCATGAGCCAAACCTGGCAGGCCATTACTGTACATATTGTCTACTACAACAGCTTCCTTGCCACAGTGATAGAGTATAGCTTATAAAATCAAAAATATTGTCCATCAGCCCCTTTCAAAAAATAATCATAATAATTATCTGACCCCATCTATGTAGGAATAAGGTCAGAAAGTTCTGGTGAAGCCATGTTTGCTAACCTAGCCAGTAAGGGGTCAGCTGGCAGTCCACTGGGATAGCAGGAAAGAATGAGGCAGACTTCAAATGTTGGGGACCTGTACTGATTCCTTACTTCTGCCTTTCCAAATAAACTGAGCCCTCCTCAGTCTCTGTTATGACACTCTCAGCAAGATCTTAAACCAAGAAGCATGGAGACTTGTCCACACCTTGTCATTCAGCACACAGTACCTTCTGCTACAGTCCCAGCCATCGGTCCTGGGGCACACTCACCACTCTTTAGGAGGGGGAACAATCTGTTCAAACCTCCTATGAGGATCCCAGAGACTAGGAAGAATTGATGATCCCACTTTATAGTTTATAAAAATACATAACAACCTTATCACTTTGTAAAGTCATAGATGAAAATAGGCAGCTGAAGTTCATTTATTGAATGCCTACCAAGTGACATGTGATACAGAAACATGAATGAGCAAAGTCAAGTCTCTGCTCTTACAGGGTTTATATGGAAGTGATGGAAGAGGCGGGAGGGTAATGGGAGGATATAAGTCAATTAATAAGCGCAGAAGATTATTTCAGAAAGTGATCAATGCTTTGGAAAAAGTTAACCAGGATGATAGAATTAAAGGGACCATGGGGATAGTCCAGGAAGACCTCTCAGCGGAAGCAATGTTTTAGATGAAACTGAATTGTAAGAAAGAGGCTGTCATGTGAAGACCTGGAGACAGGACAATCGGGCAGAAGAAACAGGAAGTGCACCTGCCATGGCATAAAGGAGCTTGGAGTATGAGCAATCAAAAGCCCTTTGTCACTGGAGCTGAGAGACCAGAAGAGGGCACTGGATGAGTCCCAGGGACAGGACAGGACAGCAGAGGCCTAGCATCCTGGGTCGGGTTAAACACTTTCCCCACAGCTCTGTTCTTTCTAGATCACAGACTAAGAGAGAGCAAATGGCTCCTTGTGCCTGGAAACACCAGAAGGGGCCATATTTCCAAACACCATACACTACCCCCTCCAAAACCTGTAGACATAGACGTCTATACTTGAAAATATAAGTAGGTGCTTAGCTGATTTATTTAATGTCCACTTGTATCCTTTAAACTTTACCTGCTAATTCACATAAAGGCTCTGACGGAATGATAAAATGCTTACCTATTCTCATAATCCAGGATTGATTCTAGGTTTTTTGGTTGTTTTAAACAATTACATTAGCTCCCTGATTTATGTTGGAGTTGGATTCTGATAACTTCATTGTACTTTGAGAGTATTGCAAGTCAAAAATGCATTTGATACACCTAATCTACCAAATGTCATTGTTCAGCAACATAGTACACTGTGGAATCAACCCCACTCAACAGGAGCTATGGCTCCCTGTTCTTGCCTAGCATAGAGAGGGTACCACACATTGCTGCCTTAGGAAGAGATCAAAATTCAAAGTATGGTTTCTGCTTAATGCACTTCACACTATCATAAAAGCAAAAAAGAAATTGTGAAGTCCAACTATCATAGTCAGGGATCATCTGGTAGTATCAATAGAACATTTAAAGTTTTTTTTAATTATCTCTAAAAATAATGAAAGTTTACATTTACCACATTATTGTGAATGCATAATTAAATTAAGAATAAAACCTTCCAAATGCAAACTGTTAAATTCAGGTGTCTTTATTACAATTTTATGTTCTATGATAAAGATTTAATTATTGTCTTTAAAATTTGGTTCCTAGCCAGGCATGGTGGCATGATTACACACCAGTAATCCCAGCGGCTCAGGAAGCTGAGGCAGGAGGATTGCAGGTTCAAAGGCAGCCTCAGCAACTTAGCTAGGCTGTAAGCAACCTAAGGAGACCCTGTCTCAAAATGAAAAATAAAAAGGGCTAGAGATGTGGCTTAGTGGTTAAGCAACCTTGGGTTCAATCTCTGGTACCAAAAAAAATGGTTCCTACTTTTCTCATGGTTTATAAAAAAATTTTGATGTTTATGCTATTTTCATAAAATATCTCTTTAAAGAGTCACAAGTTTTCCAGAATGGGAGTTATCATTTGTTTCTCCATTTCCTTTGTTAGAAAGATTATTTCCATATGAATAATATTTCTATAGGTACCTATTGTACACAACAGCCTAATCTAAAGGATTACTTTTTCAGGATAGGTTTCCAGATATAAGATTGATGAATGAAAAGGCATTTGAAATATCTCAATACATTTAGGACTATTTTCACATTAAGGATCAAATTGGACCCTCACACTGGTGTGACCAGTGGGGTGAAATCAACCCCACTCAATAGATAAAAAAGCTGAAACCAAAAAAAACATAAAGAACTGTGCAACTTTGTTAGTGATACAGCTTTGGCTGGAACTTCAGATTTTTCAGATGCATCAAAAGTTTTCACAAATCCGTTTCAGTGACTTAGAAGAAAAGGAAAAAAATATTGAAGAAACATGCCTTGGACTTCACCTTGTCTCAAAACATACTTCAATCTGAGTTGTAAAGCCCTAGTTCTCAGAAGGGAAATTATCAAAGTGCACTAAGAAAGGAGTTTGAAGGCCACCAGCCTGCAGAGACAGATCCTCAGGCCCTCAATATTTTATCTGTCAAACATTGCAAAAGAAGTGGAAAGAAAACCACTTCACAATCAACCCCAAAACTTTGTGATTTTAACAAGGGAGGAGATAAAGTGAGAGGCAGATGGAACAACTCTGGTGGGTCCTGAAATCTTTGACCCAGTGCAACACTGACTGTTAAGCCAACAGCGTACAAGTGTTGGAATATAACACAGAAGCCATTCTAAAAGCACATCTAAGTGTCTGATGGAGCATCTTGACTCCTGAAAGTGTGCCAAAGCCTTGTCAACAACTGGCAAGAAAGTTCCCAGAATACTGGGCTCTCAGTACCTCTGATAATTCTTCAAAGCACATTTTCATACTTTGCCTAAAAGAAAAGGAGCTCAAACATTAACTGAGCATCTACCATGGGCCCAGAACTGTGTCAGGCCTAGGGTTTGAGTCAGGCACAGGGTCCCCAGTAGGAAGGAGCATGAAACCAGCAAGTGAGATCAACAAGAAGTCAGGGGAGGTAAAGGTTTATGGTGCAATGTGACAGGTGTTTACTTGCATAAGAGCCACATCCTTGGGAGCACCAAATAGGGAGCAATTCATTCATATTCTTTTAAGTAAGAATAGTTTCTAATTTTATTTTTGCTTTATTAAAAGGTACTATATTAATCCTACCTACTATGACCACTTTTCAGCCTTCTGAGCTATCATTCTAACATAATGTGTGTATTTTGAAGAAAAAAAATTTGTTATAAAAATTATATAGATTTACAGCAGAAAAGTTACAAAAATTCCATAATTAAAAATAAATTCTCTTAATTCTATCAGTAAGATATAACCACTGTTATTCTCTTAGTCTATACCTTTCAAAACAATTTTTTATGATTCAGAGCCAGGATTTGAGTGAGACAGAGCTGCACCTTCTTTTCACTTAAAATTTCAAGATTTGGTATATCATGGACTTTTTTGCATTGATTTTGGTTTTTCAAAATTTATTTATTCCTATTACTGAGTTTTTGGTGACTCCCTCACTTGCTTCCCCCGAACACCAGTTTATGCCTATATATCACATAACTGTAATAATACTGGTAAATGCATTTTAACTTAATATACCATTAACATTTTCCCTTACATGACAATGTTTTATGAAAATATTTTGTGAAAAGTTTTAACGTAGAGCATGTTACATAACCTAACAAGAGAACAAAGCATTTGCAGTCAAAACTGTCTCAAAAATACAGAGCATCATCAGAGCTCAACTCTCAGGAGCATATTCAGTCATCACCACAAGCATCGCATTATTGTGACATCAGCTTGCACAACAGAATGACTCACTGAATCAAACTTTATTTTGCAATAAAAAAAAATAATACATAAAATGATGACTTGAGATGCAGCAATGGAAATGGAGTCAGATAGTCCCGCCTGGTTCAGAGCACCTCGTGAAGGTTTCAGGGCTGGTGCTCCATGTGGCCTATCACAATTCCTCCTCTTAGGTTCTCATCTCACCTACAATTTTCAACTATGGAGAAAATGAGCTTCTCTCACACACAGGGCAGAGTGAGGAAATAGAGCCCCGTCTCCACACCAGTAAGACTTACTCCTTTCTGTTTGTCCCTAATGATGGCCCATGTTCATTGTAGAAAACTGTGAAACAAGCTTGGGAACGAAACTCAGTGGTAGACACTTGTCTATCTTGTGTAAGGTCCTGAGTTTGATCCCCAGAATTGGGGAAAAAAAAAGACCCAGAAAATGAAAAAAAAAAATCTTTGAGTGACAAAAGTAATCACCAAGAGATAACCAATATTATACTAATATTCAGACACACTATCTTTTATTATTTATTGAGTGTGTATGTTTGGTTTACTTATGAAATTGTGGTTCTAATCTGTATAAAGATTTCTCTGCTTTTCTCACTTCTAATTTCATCTAATTTTTTATCATTTATATGTGTGCATATAGTATATAAGTAAATAATATTTATAATTGATACATAACATATAAGTATATGGATAATGTAGAGATAATCTATATAATATATACCTAGTAAATGAGAAATACTATCCTATGTAAGCAGAAAATTATATATATGATAAAATACATACAAATCTTCAGCTGCTCTTTGGTTATTTTCCTAAGTCGGATAGGTGAAATTCCCAAGTCAAAGGCAGGCCTCAATCTTACATTGACATGACCATGCTTCATTCAGTTTATCGTAATCCCAGCCCTGCGTCATAGCAAAGGGTTTTCACACAGTGTATACGAAGAGGTTTTATGTTTGTATGTGCAAAGGAAGCCTTATAATTTATGGCTCATTTTATTTGCTGGGGTAAAGAGCCTACCTTAGGAAACCTGCCCCAAGAAAACAAACTCCACCCCACCTGGCTGTGGTTGTGGCTCAGTGTTTATAGCGCTTGCTTAGCACGTTTGAGGCACTGGGTTTAATCCTCAGCACCACACAAAAATAAATAAATTTATTTGGTATTGTGTCCATCTAAAACTTAAAAAAAAATTTTTTTTCAAACAAAAACTTCATCCCACAACCCACCTGAATTCATTGAAGGCCTCTACTGAATAGATTGACCCCTGCATTTGTATCGGAGAGGAGGGAATACAATACCTCTGAGAGTTATCTCACATTATGCATAATGAAAGAAAACAGGCTTTGTCTTGCAAATTGGATAAAGAACTTCAGTGACAAATATTTAGTTCCTAGGGGAAATGTTCACATCATTTTCCTTCTATAGTTTTTAAATTAAAGCAATGATGCATATCCACTAGATTAGTTGTAGAAAAACTAAAAAATGCAGGTGGACAAAAGAAAAAATAGTCTAAAGCCTCACTACGTGAAGATAATCATTAATAATTGAGGACATATGTAGGCTGTATCTATGCAAATATGTCTATTTTTTTTCAAAATGGGAATATATATACTCTTTTTGTACCAACCGTATTGTCCCATCTCACCTGAGCAAGAGTCTACACCACAGACATGTCCTCCTGCCTCTCCATTTCAGGCATATCTTGACAAGTATTACACGAAGAAAGGTGGTCTCCAGGTTGGTGAGATGGCTGCAAGAGGAGGCAATGCCATGGTCAAGAAGATCAAGGAGCTGCAAGCATTCTTTGGCCTCCAAGTTACAGGGAAATTGGACCAGAATACAATGGATGTGATCAAGAGGCCTCGCTGTGGAGTTCCTGATGTGGCCAACTATCGCCTCTTCCCAGGTGAACCCAAATGGAAAAAAAATACTTTGACATACAGGTAATGAGATAGAGTCTTTCCAAATTCATAGAGAATCTCTCTCTGCCTTTCTCTCTCTCTCTCTCTTTCTTCTTTGTTTTTAAAAACACTTTCCTTCTGATCTGTATAAAAAGCATGACTCCTCACAACCATGAGAAAGAATAAGAACTTCGTAGGTCCATTAGAGAATGACGATGGTCAATTTGCTTGAAAATAAAATCTCATGATTATCATAATGACTGGCCACCTTAGGCATTATAGATAATTTCAGCAGTTAGAAACAACATATCAATCTTTAAAGAAAAGTAATTTAGGGAGCTGGGGTTGTGGCTCAGTGGCAGAGTGCTTGCCTAGCACATGTGAGGCCCTGGGTTTGATTCCCCAGCACCACATAAAAAATAAATAAAATAAAGGTATTGTGTCCATCTACAACTAAAAATTTTTTATAAAAGTAATTTAGTATAGGATTAATAACCTAAAATACCAACCAGTTTTCTTAAAATAATCTGCTCAAAAAGAAAGATAAAACTCACTCATGAACAAATTTTTTGATCCTAAAAATCATTTAGTGATGATTTTTTACGTGTCTACTATAGGTATTCAGTTGAGGGGATATAAAGGTGATTAGATCTCCGTTCTAGTCTTTAGGAATCTCACAGAACTTTCAGGGAGATAGATATAAAACAGCTGCAACTCTGCATAAAAAGAATGAAACCACAGGTCTAAGCAGAGAACCGTGGGAGAACATGGAGAGAGCAACCATGTTGCCAGGGACTGGCAGTGACATCTGGGCCTGATCTGAAGGCAAAGCAGCTATTCCAAGCTTGCCCATCCTCTGGCCTCTTCCTTTGTAGACCAACAGGACACAGCTAATGGGAACCATTGTCCATTGCTCTGGGTATTGAGGCCAGAATCCCCTACTCCAGCAGCCTGGACCCACTTCTAGGCCCAGTGCAGAATTCCTTCACATATTAGTCCAACTAAGGGTGGGTCATCCATGGTGCACACCCCTTAGCCTAAGAATAGGCTTAGGAGAATATGTGGTGCCTGCAAGTGTGAGCCACGCACTTGCCAGATGATTGCTGCTTTGGAGAAGAATGGTCTCCACTTGTAGTCTGGCTTTAGCCCTTACACACATTAGGGGTTTTCCAACAGAAAAACAAGGGAAGCAAATAGCAGACTACAACAGCCTGTGGTGTTAGGCAGCATTCCTTCACCAGTGTACGGGTCCTAAAATGGCTTGTGCACTTATGTAGAGGACAGAAGAAGGGGATTGTGGGAAGTGAGGCTGGAGAAGCAAGCTGCAGCCTGAACAGCAACTAGAATGTGATGTTAAGGACTTTGGAGTTTTTATTTCCCGGTAGTGGAGAGCCAGGCCAGGATCAGAATCCTATTGTATTTTTAGAATGAGCACATCCAGAAAGTATCTGTAGGTAAGGAAAGGCTGGCCTGCTGCAGTAGTCCAGACTTTGGTGTGCTGAAGCTGGCTCCAAATAATTCAGGTGCCAATCTTTAAAATGACAGGAATTTTGGGGCCAGTTAAGTTCCCAAGAATTTTATGAACTGGTTGCTAAGATAAAACCCATTATTAAACTATTTAAATTCACAATTAGATTATTTTTTATTTTTTAATATTTTTTTAGCTGTACATGGACACAATATCTTTGTTTTATTTATTTATTTTTATGTAGTGCTGAGGATTGAACCCAGTGCCTCACACATGCAAGGCAAGCGCTCTACCACTGAGCTACAATCCCAGCCCCCACAATTAGATTACTTTAAGAAACAAAAGTAATCAAAACATATTGCTGTTTTGCTACATTTTATTATCCTCTGTATTTACAAGGCTAGGTGTATCTATTATCTGTATGGTAGAAATACTACACAATGATGCCTTCCTCGGCATTTCTTCCCCAATTAGGGATGACAAGTCGCTAGTTTGAAATTAGCCATGGTGATAATATTTACAAAACAGAAATCAGCAAACTATGCAAATCAGGAGAGTTTCACTTTCCTTTGGAGAACCAGTCGTTTAATTGTTCTGGAGCACTGGTGAGTCCCCACGATCACACAGAGAGCCAAGGATTCCTATACGCCATTACCTGCCAGGAGCCCAAAAATCCATAAGGTGGCGCTGTGGACAAAAAAAAAATCAAAGCCACTAAGGGCAGAACTGGCATATAAATTCATGGAGTCTTTTCATAGTTGTTTTGTTTTGTTTTTTTAACCTGTCCCAGAATTTTAGTTTGTGACTATGCACCACAGAAACAAGGGTCAAGGGTCAAGATAACATGGCACTTTGAGAAGCATAATGTTCCATGATAAATCAGGCAACTCCATAATCCCTCAACAGACACTATCCGTCCATTCTTGCTTCCATCAAGTTCCTTATTTCCTCACCCTTGAAAAACAAAAGAAGCTATCTTAGCATCATGTCTGCACAGGATGAAGTAGCTATTAGATGTCAGAATAACTTCCTATAATATACCAGATGATTTTAAAAGAAAAAAATACAATATAGTGCTTGTATGCATAAACTTTGAAGTCAGACAGAATTGGGCTCAAATCCCGACTAATCACAAAATGTGGATGACGATGATGATCATTATCTGTCTCATGGGTTGTTTTGAGGAGTAGATAATAGAGCACAGTTAAAAGTATTAAATGCTAGGCTGAGGGTATAGCTCATGCCTAGCATGTGTGAGGCTCAGGTTTGATCTCCAGCACTACAAACACACACACACACACACACACACACACACACACAATATAAAACAGTGCTTACAGTATCTCTTCAAAGAATATTAACTATGTTTACCGTCACTTTTTCAATAAACATGTTCTGGGTCAGGGTTTTCTCCACATCCTCTTCTCTGTTGGTGTTATCCTTTTCTCCTTTTCTCCACCCCTGTCTCTTCCAGCTTAATCAACTCAAAGATACAACTGACTTAGCTATAATGTGAGAAAATTCCAAGGTACTAACTATACAAGGTGACAAATCACCAATTAATACTACAAAGTAGGCTTGGCATATTTTGACAGCATTAACTAGTCATTTTAAGGGTCTTTCTGGTTTGCCCCCTTTAACTCTAGTTAAAACATAGTTAATATTCTTTGAAGAGGATTTCCTCTTTGAGAATGCATTATGTTAAAAGAAAACATCCCCTAACAGTCCTAGGGAAATCCCACTGCCCTTCAAATGAGAATTTGTAAAGCCCCTAAAATGTATACTTTTATTTTTTATAATTGAATACTTCAGTTGCCCTTTTGAGGAAAAAGAGGTCATCTCTCATTTGAAGCCAATTTCAAGAAAATACACTTCTTACTAACTGTAATGTTATACAAGTATTATTCTTTAAAATGAGTAATAGTGTCATGACATTGAAAACCAAACTGTTTCAGTACCAGATCACCAGGACTCTCATTTCTCCCCTTCATTTGTCTTGTTGGTTAACATGCAGCAATTTAACATATTATAAAAAGCAAAATAAGAACTATTGTTTCAAATTTTTAAAAACCTGAAATTATAGATGTACGTTCAACCTTTTTGTTTTTATACAAGATATGACAGAGTGCTTGCCTTCCTCACTCAGGAGCAATTACTGATCGAAGAACATGTTCCTTCTCTTTTCACAGAATATCCAAATACACATCTTCCATGAGTCCTATTGAAGTGGACAAAGCAGTAGAGATGGCCCTGCGGGCCTGGAGCAGCGCTGTCCCTCTGAGCTTTGTTAGAATAAACTCGGGAGAAGCCGATATTATGATCTCTTTTGAAACTGGAGGTACTGTGGTGCTTCTTGAATTCCATCTACTAAAGCAAAGGAGAACTGTTCCAACATTGTTCCTTCTACACACTTAATCCAAGAGATCAGCACAATTCTCCATCACCCGGTGTGGTGAAGGGCAGAGGCCTGGACCATGGTAAAGTTATGCTCTTCATTTGGTCAGAAAATAGAACTCATGCGTTCTGAGCACGTCTGGCCATCACAAGATTCAGCTATAGAATAGACTCACTGTGGCAAGCTTCCTTACAGTTTTGCCCCATTAAAGAACCAGCTCGGTCATATTTAGCTTTTTCTTTGGCTCGTGGCCTTTTGGCCTCATCTGTTCCCGTGATGGTGTTCATGATTATTGCTTCTCCTATATTAGCTAAGAATTTCCACCTTTTTTTTTTGGTACCAGAGATTAAACCCAGGGTCATGTAACCACTGAGCCATATCCCCAGCCATTTTTTGTTATTTGTTTGCTTTTATGAGACAAGATCTCACTTAAGTTGCCTAGGGCCTCGCTAAGTTGCTGAGACTGGCTTTGAATTTGTGATCCTCCTGCCTCAGCCTCCACTCCTTCAAACCCTATGGGCATGTGCCACCGAGCCCAGCAAGAATTCCACCTTGAGTTCTCACTGAAGGAAGTTCCACTGTCACGCTGAATTCCACAGTGACCCTGATGTAGCTTCTCACCTGCAGCAATGGTTACTTGTAGACTACCTCTTGGGAGGTACATTCACATGGAGTAATAAGAAGAGCATGAGCTGCACAGAGTTCCCTGGAGAGTTCTGAGCCCTTTACAGAGAAACATGTAGGATGTAAAAGGAGGTCAAATGGCCTATGAGGTCCCCTTCCCCTCTCAGCTTCCTAATGGTTGAGGTATATGAGTGCTGCTGCTGCTTCCCATCCACAGACAATGTCTCTACATACCCTTGACATCTCAAATCCTGATCTTAACTTTAATCTGATGTCTCTGGGGAAGAACATAGTTAGGGGATAAGAGAGAGATCAAGCAAGTCCTGAGCACAAACTCTTTAGACATAGCCCTGAGTACAACTTCACCCTTGGCAGGTCCTGTTGCTCCTAGAGGACAAGGCCTCTTGGTGAAGTGGCAGGGCACACGGCAGCTCTGAGGGCCATGGAGTTAATGTGTGACTCTCATCTTTCAAGCTAGTACCCTGTCCCCTAATGCAAAGGTTTACTAGGGGCCCTGCAGTTGTCATTAAGTTCTCAGGACAGGCACCCTAGTTAAACTTCATTGCACTGAAACCTGAGAAATGCTGCAATTGGACTTTTTTTTTTTAAAGAGGGTATGCTCACAAAGATTCTTTAAAAATTATAAAATGTAGCTTCTACTACATCCTTCATTTTGTTCTTCTTTCTTTTCTATTAAGTTCCCATGAATGGTTAATTAAAATACAGATGGTAAAACAAAAACCTAGAGCTTCAGAGTTTAGAATTTTCCTGAACTTTCATTACTTTCATGAGTTTCACACATGAAGGTATTTCAAAATTATAGACAAAATGTCCTCTTTTCCTTTTCAACACTTCCTTAAGTTGAATTATATTGTGGGATAGTCAAAAAGCTTGTTCAATTTACTACACCCTCTCAGCTGACTCCTATTTCAAAAGTCCTTTCTGCCAGATGTGTGCATTCCAATCAGTGGACCAGGTTGCTATCTAGTGTTCACCTGTTCTTTCCCCTTTTGTAATCTAAAGCACATGCATAGCCCTCAGTATGCTATGTCACCAAAAAAAAACAAAACAAAAAAAAGTTTTAATTTTTAATGTTACCTCTAAAGTATAAAATTGTACTTTTTATTTTTCAATGGGCAGTTACTGTTGATATGTAAACTTCTTATAACAATGAATACTGAAAAGTAAATTTAAGTGTCAATGCTATTCAAAACGTTATCCATTCTCTGGGCCCCTCAGAATTGCTAGGACTTAATCCTTTTTCCTGTTGTTCAGATCATGGGGATTCCTATCCATTTGATGGGCCTCGAGGGACTCTAGCCCATGCATTTGCACCTGGAGAAGGCCTGGGAGGAGACACACATTTCGACAATGCTGAGAAGTGGACTATGGGGATGAATGGTATATATGCACAATTCACCATAACCTGGAAAATATTGTACCTTCTCCTGGGCCTCCATCATGAAACCTTGAGGTTCAACGTCCCAAGCCACCCTTTAACTAGGTAGGCTGGCTAGGAAAAACAAGTAAGCCAAAAATCCGAAAGGGAACTCATAAGGGAAAAGACCCACCCAGGATTGTGCTATAGACTTGTCTGATCTGTTTCAAAGCATAAAATCTCAGGAAACAGCAATACCCTCCTCAACACATAGCTCTCTTTTTCTTCAGCAATATGACATTTATTGTTTCTCACTTGTACTTGGAAATAGGCTACATTCAGAAGTGACCCAAGGGACATCAGTACTCTTTTAAGAAGTGTGATGGGGATGGGTAGAAAGCTTCCAGAATATCATGCATGTCATCTGGAGATCAGTGTGAAACATGTGGATAAATAGAAGTAGGCTGTAATAGCCAAAAACTGTTCAAACATTTGTGATCTAAATCTGTGTTATTTTGCCACTACTAGCTCAAAGGCCCTTCTTCATCAATCTATCAAGCATCACTGACAGTAAAAAAAAAAAAAAAAATGGACTGTTTTACATTTCTATCACCCCCCACTCTCCAACAAGGGGAAAGAACTAAAGTCAGTAAAATAACTGCCACAATGGCCTACCAATCTCTTAACAATCCAGCTATGTAAAGATGAGTTAACTGTGATTTGAGCATAAATTCTCCTGTAAAGACGGAAGATAGAGAAAACAAAAACCTGTGTTGATGCTGCCTTTCTCTCTCACATTGTTTAGGTTTTAATTTGTTTACTGTTGCTGCTCATGAATTTGGCCATGCCCTGGGCCTGGCCCATTCCACAGACCCATCAGCACTGATGTACCCAACGTATAAGTATCAACATCCCTATGGATTCCGCCTCCCCAAGGATGATGTGAAAGGGATTCAGGCATTGTACGGTATGATCACTGTACACTTCTTTGCCCACTAATCCCAAAAGTGACAGGCATTTGGTGTCCAACTTAGATAAAGTGCATTTTGCCAGGAGTTACCTAATATAGGTAATGATGAAGGTGGAGACCCCAGCCCCAGTGATGTCTTCTTGTCAAGAGCCTATTTACCAGTTATGAACATTGCTTTCTTTTCTAAGATGTGCAATTAAATTTTACATCTTTCCTCCAGAGCATTCTGGAATTGGATGGACATAGAATATATGGCCATTTGTCTGGTTTGTTTTTTGGGGTTTTGTTTGTTTGTTTGTTTTCAGTGCAAGTCAAAATTTATACATTGAGAGAGGATGTATATTTTACAATTTATATATATGGTGCTTCCCCATTTGCAGATAAGTGGCCTTATCTTCCTAAAAATTAATTCAGTCTTTCCTGGGTGCCTAGTAAAGGCTTAAGCACAGTGTAGCATGCCAAAAAATAAACAAACAAATAAAAAAAAACACCCAAGAAAGTGATACGCTACATGAGAAAAAAAAAAAAGAAAAACTTAATTACTAAGAAATAATTAAGGGAAAAGTTAAGTTAATTTTTATTTTTTTATTTTTTTATTTTTTATTTTTTGGTACTGGAGATTGAATTCAGGGACACTTGACCACTGAGCCACATCCCCAGCCCTATTTTGTGTTTTATGTAGAGACAGGGTCTCACTGAGTTGCTTAGTGCCTCGCCATTGCTGAGGCTGGCTTTGAACTCGCAATTCTCCTGTCTCAGCCTCCCTAAGTGCTGGGATTACAGGCTTGTGCCACCGTGCCTGGCTTTAAGTTACTTTTTAAAAATATAACATATATCAAAGATATATATTATAGCAATAAACATATATATAGCAATAAAATAATAGCAACCATGTTTTAAACACTGACTATGGGCCAAGCACTTCTTCTACATGCTTTCGGGCATTATTTGGTTCTCATAAAAGTCTTTGGAGGTAGATTCGATTATTACAGCTATCATTTTGTAATCAAGGAAACTGAAGCTTTAAAAAGTTAAATTATTTGCTTCAAATCACACAGCTCAGCAATGAGGGCAGCCAGGATTTAAACCCAGATCTCCCTGTCATTTTTTTATGATATCACCACATATGGAATGAAAGTACACAAGCCCCTATGTCTCTAGAGCAGAAGTGTGCAAACTCTAAATTCCTGGTACCATTTTAACCAAGACACTTTGAATCCTAGGACCTCGGAAACCATTCCTGGGAAAACCCACTATTCCACATGTCCCTCCTCACAACCCACCCATCCCTGATCCCTGTGACTCCAGAGCATCCTTTGATGCCGTGACAATGCTGGGAAAGGAGCTTCTGTTCTTCAGGGACCGGTAAGCCTAAGACATGCCACCCACTCTTGTCAGGCCTCAGCTCACCTCCAGACAAGCATCCCTTCAGAGGTCCTTGTTGCTATCCTGTCTGAAGTTCATGTGGAAATGCAGTCTTGAATGGCAGTAGGGTGGGCAGCTAAGGGTTTGCAAAGATAAAGAACTGCCCAAATTACCATGGTCTTGGTATTGTGCTAAGTGCTTTCCATACATGTACAGTGTTTCTTCTAACCATTACTACTGCAGACATCAGAACTCCCATTTTAGGGAGGAAGAAAGTAGCTCAAAGAGAACAAGTAAATTTCCCAAGACAGCAGTTAAGTGGCTGAAGTAAGACACTAGCCCAAATTTATCTGATATCTGTCCTGTTTACTACTATGTGCCAAGTGAGAGCATGTTGTAAGTGCTCAATAAATATTTGGTGAATGAGGGTTGGCTATTTGGATGAAGAGGCAAATAGGAAGATGATTGGATGATGGGGTGTGGTAAACTCTTCAAGGCTTCCAACTTTCCCCCTGTTCGTTAGCTGTCAGATAGCATAGAGAAGCAGATCCCTTTCCTCTCCACTCTCTGGTTTCTCAGGGAGCATGGCTGCTGCCTTCTTAACACTGGTTGCTGTAATTTCTTCTTTCCATGGAAGAAAAGAGAAACAGGCACATTCATCTACACTGGAGATGAAATCCAATTACACCAGGATAATCAGAGGAGCTCAGGAATGTGTGTGTGTGTGGCATTATCTTTTTTCTCCATTGGGCCCATACTGTGGTATGCCAAGCACTACCATAAAGTCTAAGGATGTAAAAATGGATCAACATCCTCTCTGCCTTTGCTCATCTCATAGTTGCTTGAGACAGAAGGACATTTAAAAATCATGGCAAGACACAAGCTCTAAAATGTAGAACTATGGGACCATAAGGAGTAAGCACCTGGGAGGTCCAGAGAGTTCACTGAGGAGACAATGTCTGAGAAATCTAATGTTTTTTTTTGGGGGGGGGGGGGCGAGAGGGGAATAGATCTTTAAGCCATTATTACAGGAATACTTTTTGTTTATTCTGAAAAGAGAGTAACAAAATATTAAAAAAGAATCCAACCACCCAGAATGTACTACATCACTCAAGCTGCCATAACAGAATAGCATAGACGAGGTGGCTGAAACAATGGAAATTTATTTCTCACAGTTCCAGAGACTGGGAAGTCCTACTGTAAAGCAGGTTTCATCCTGAGGCCTCTCCTCTCGGCTTGCAGGCAGCTGCCTCCTCGTTGTGCTCCCATGGCCCCTTTATGCATGTGGAAGGAGAGGGAGAGAACTTTCAGATGTCTCCTTTTATAAGGGCACTAAAGCCTAGCATCAGAGAATTGCCCTCATGACTTTACCCACACCTGTTGTCTCCCAAAGGCCCATCTCCAAATATCATCAAGTTGGGGGTTAGGGCTTTAGCCTATATGCTAGGGGAAGGAGGAGCACAAACAGTTCACACAGAATGATCACATTGTTAACCATGCTTTTGTAAATCCTTTCAGACTTTTTCTCTGAATCAGCTGTTATATATTGTAAATATGAGAAGAAGGCAAAGATTTCCCAAAAATGAGATTTGGTACTTGTGTTGATTTTGAAATGTATTTCCCTCAACATCATTTCACTTTTCCATATTCGTTAATTTTAATCTTTCATATATTATAAATTTTTCAATGACTAGATATGCTACTAATCAATCTCATACTTAAGAATATCTATATTGCTTCCAATTTTTTAAAATTAAGAACAGCTTGCAATAAATCTTTAACAATGCATAGGTATTTACTTTTCAAAGGCAAATCAGAGCAGAGGTTGGGAACCTCCTTCTTACTCTGATAAGGTCACAGACACAAAGTGAGGGCTCAGTCAATGGCAGTTGCTATGTTTAGGAGTGGGAATCAAAAAATATGTAATTCATGTAAGCAAGAAGGCTAAGAAACAGCTAGGGTATTTAGAGGACCTGAATGATCTTTATAATTTTTATGGACTTTTTTATTTTTAAGATTTATTGATCACTGAAGTTTTTTTCTATTAATTATTACTGTCAACTAAAATAACAACAGAGAGAAAGGCTCTCCAGACAAACCACAAGTTCATCCAGGAGTGAATAGGGGACCGCACGTGCTACTTGAATCCTGGTGCATCTGAGGAGGTGAGGGTAAGGGGAAGTTTTTAAAGGCAAAAAGGAGATGTTCTCTGCAAGCTTTCCTGAAGCAAAGTTCTTCAGCCACAGAGGCTCATTGCAGGTGCTGGAGATCACTCACTGATGGCACTGATTGCTTCACAGAAGCAACTTACCTGGAATTTTTTTTTTTTTTTTTTGAACTGTAAGAGTGTTCTGGTAGTAGTTGTTATCTCAGACAGAGAAGCATAGATCCCCTCTCTGATGACTTCCAGCTCTGCTTTGGTTCATGTCTAATATAAGCAACTCCATCTCGACATTGGCAGCTTTTGCTTTATCAAAAAGTAAACTTAATGGAACTGTAGGCAATGACCCAGGAGTGGTAGGCAAAGTGGAGGGCAAGAAGAGCCTGGGGCACAAAGCTGAGGAACCCTGGATTCACCTGAAGCTTAACATTATTAAAATCCACAGTGACAGAGTACCCGAATACTGAACAGCACACAGCCCTCATTCAGTGATAAAGAAGTGATGCCATTGTGTAGAATGTAGCCTCTTCTTTTGGTAAATATCAGTGGCTGTGGTAGTGGCAAAGGAGACAGTGAAGTCAGGGTACTATACCATTGCATTCAATTATAATTATTTTCTTTAAAAAGCAAAACCAAAGCCAGGCGCGGTGGTGCTCACCTATAACCCCAGCACTTTGGGAGGCTGAGACAGGAGGATCGCAAGTTCAAAGCCAGCCTCAGCAACGGCGAGGCACTAAGCAACTCAGTGAGACCCTGTATCTAAATAAAACACAAAATAGGGCTGGGGATGTGGCTCAGCGGTTGAGTACCTCTGAGTTCAATCCTCTTTACCAAACCAAAATAAAAAAAGCAAAACCAAACCAAAAAAAAACCTCTATCGATCAAACTATGAACACTTAGCAATGACTAATGACTATTTGAAGATGATACATCTTTTGACATTTTGAGTATGGATGCTGAGAGTGATAACAGAATGGAAAGGAGGCAGATGCAAGAGACCTCTGGGAATGAGTAAGCAGGGGTAGGGCATTAGCGAAGGGGAAATGGCTAAGGATGTACTGAGCTATTGTGACAGGACAGGTCATTCCAAAGAAGGAGGAACAGCTGCAAGGAGGATAGAAGTCAGAAGTAGCTTTGCTTTTAACTAGCCATGGACCTTGAGCCTCTCTTTCTTCTCTGTAAAATTAGGGTGCTGTTTGATTAATCATAGTGAATTCAATGTGTTCAGAACTTACTATGTGAAGCACCTTGTAATCAAATCCTTACAAAAGTGCTATTCTCTTTCTACAAGATAGAAAGGACAAAAATCTTGCTCAGATGCACATAGCTCGAGAGGGTGAAGCTGGGGTGCAAACCTGATGTTACACTCCTGAATTGGTCGGGGTTCCTAACTACATTGCTCTACTGTCCCCAAGGTGCTATCCAGAGCTGGGATTCCAGGACTCCCTAGCTCTGATCCCCTACCGGCTGCCACCACAAGTCCCAAAGTGTTTGTTCTGCCTGGACAAAGAACAAAGAGTTCTTTCAAGCTACAGTTAGAATGACAAACCAGGGAGTTACTGATTATGAAAGGACTCTGGTCTGCTCTCTCCCACTCACCAGCCCAGAATTCCCGTCACCAACAATAATTTGTTAATGGGACATTTCAAGCTCTGACATAATGACCACACGGTTTGTTTCCAAAGCAAGATGGAATGCAAGATTTTTTAAGGGCCCCGTGAGATTGTTAGATATCCTCCGCAGTGTGTACGTGTACATTCCAATGATCTGGTGAAAAGAACAAAGCTCACCTACAATAAGTTAAAAGGCATAGGTAGATATTTAGGTAGATATGCACTTTCATTCACTCTTTATAATAGATGAAAAAACATTAAAGCTATATTATTCTTCCTTTGTCAGTTATGAAAGAAAAGAGAAAAATGATTGGATTTGCAGTCATACTAAAATTATATTTGCATCTTTCAGACTATTTGGGGGTTTTCTCATTATAATTTTAATGATAAAATCAAGAATATCACAATCAGCTACAGATCGTAGAAGAATAATAGATTTTATGAATAGAATAAGCATGGAGGTTGATCCTTCAATTTAATGATGAGGAAACTAGACTCCCATCTCAGCCCACAGTCTATACACTGCAGGCCAGAGTCTGTACAGTCCCTAATATGGGGAATCTGCAGGCTATGAAATGGAACCACCAAGGAAAAGCACTGGACTTGAACATAAATGTACATGGGCTTTTTGAACTGTTGCACATTGAATTAGGAATAACACTTCCAGGCTATTCCCAGACCATCTGCCTATAGTTGGGTAGCCAAAAGGCAGCAAGGAGAAGGATTTTCTCTTTTTTTCCCTCAAAAATAGGATTCTTTATTTAAAAAAAAAAAATCCGTTGATCACTAACTCACATTTTAAAAGATGTTGCATATCTCACATTAGAATAAAAAGAAAAACATTTGTAAGGGAAGGATCAATATAAGACACTGCTGATAGACTCACCGGTAAGGAAGGAGGGCCCCAGGAGGGAGCAGCCTTGCAGCTAAGTATTGTGATGGTATTGTTCACACAGGAGAATCAAGAGATTGAGGACACATAGAAACAAAAAAAGTTTATCCTAGATGTGTCTAAAGTGCCAACAATTCTAGTGGGGTTTCATAGAAATAAGCAAATGCTCAGGGAAAGGGTCACAGTTGGCAGTTTCATGGGTTTTGAATCTTCTATACAGAGGAGGCAGTTAAAGATAGGAAGTGCATAACAGATCTGAAGAGAGAATAAAGAGGAAGCAAGGAAGTGACTGTAATGGAGAAAAGCACTTAATATAGGCCAGAGTGAAGCAGCATGCTAAAATAAATGACAACCACAGTAGGAATAATAGCTGACATTACATGGTCATTGATGACATGCTGTGTAAGATGCTGAGTGTTTTATACTCATGTGCTCATTTAATCCCACAGTTGCTGTCCCCAGCTAGAATTTTAATTTTGGTTTGCTTGACAGCAGCCACAAAATTCCTGTGGTTGAATCCTAAATAAATCAGGTTAAGGAGGTTCATCTTTTCTTGTTTTGATTTTTAATGATCAACAATGGAAAACACTGCTGAAGTCGCCAGATGAAGGACTGAAGAAAAGGGACTAACTGCCCATGATCATTAGGGAATGTAGTCACAGCAGAGGAGGGAGGAAGGGTCGAGGCCTGGGGGAGTCTCAGCGCAAATGGTAGAGATGGATGGCCCATTAGAGAATTTTGTTAATGACAAACAGCTGGCAGAGGCAGCAGAGTCAAAAGAGAATTTCAAAGATGGGAATTTTCATGTTGGAAGACATGAAAAGGAGCCAATGGAGACAAAGAAAAGCAAAATGCCGTAGGAAGGAGGGACAATACAGTCAGCACCCACTGTGATTAGTATCTTAGAAATCACATTTCCCAGGATTCCATGGGCTTGAGGAGAGGCCCACACTGGGGAGCAAGTCTTCTTCCTCCACACTCTGCCTGAAGCTGTCTCTTTTCTAGCTATGTGGTCACTTCCTTGAAGATCAACAAATAGCCTTGTAGTTGCTTAGACTAGTTCTCTGTGATGAATTAAGAATTCAGGAAAAAATCCAGAAGGTGAACTAAGATCTCTGACCCTGTGTCCTTTCTGCTAAACTCTCCTGAGTGAGGATGGGGAGCTTTGTATCTTCACAGGGTATGGCTTATAAACAAGGATCCTGTGGGTTCCTCAGATGGCTGTAAACATTCTTAACTTAAGGACCCTATGCACAGCTTTGACTATTTTTAACCCACATCACTGTCTACATCTGGGTCTTTAATTTTATAAGCTGTACTTTTCTTGGTTCAGTGAAGTAGAGGATGCGTGGTTGATTCCCTGGCCTTTGAAATATTCTGAGATCATCAGCCCTGATCAGTGAACCCACAAAATGAATGGCTTCTCAGGCAATGATGTAATGGTGTGTACTTCAAAGTTTCCAACAAGACAAATTAAGTAGGAAATTTACCTACATTGAAAAAAACTGCTTAAATTTTATACATCATAGATTAATAAATTTGTAGAGTGAAAACATGTCTTTTTTAAGTATCTACAAATAATTATAAGACTAGATCAGACTTTGTAAACACTTTCATATGTGCTAATTCAATTAATCCTTTCAAGTAACTGTGTAAATATATTATTTCACTCTTATCTGACAGAAAGAAATTCAGTCTCAGAAAAATTAAACAACTCACATAACCAGAGTAAAAAAAAAGTTTCCAAGCATCTCTTAATTCTTTCATTGCAACCATATTGCCTGATCTCAGGGGAGCAAGCAACAACTAAATTAAAAGCATCAGAAAGCTAGAAAGAAGTAAGACACATCTTCCCCTGAATGACAGAGAATAACTAAGTCAGGGAGAGTGTGAGGTTGAAGATTTATCAATAGAAAATGAGGGCACCCATTCAGCTCAGGCTGAATTGCCTCAATAGTCCTCAAATAGGAAGTTAAGGCATCTCCTGAAAATCAAAGACTGATGGGATTTGCTTGGGTGGGTAGGGAGTGGTGAAGGTTGGATATAACACAAAAAGAACAAAGGTTTAAGCTGAGGGCGTAGCTCAGTGAATCACCTGGTACCAAAAAATAAAATAAATAAGTAAAAGAACAAAGGTTTAACAACATGAATGGATCAAAGATGCACCAGACACTATGCTAAGTCCCAGGATAAAAAGATGAATATTATGTGATACTGCCCCAAGAAGTTTAAGGGATGGCTAAGAGTTACAAGAGGCCAGGGGGAGGTTATCACTGACCTAATCTCAAATTTGATGAATTGGTTACTGTTCTATAGTAAAAGGAAATGAAAATTTCAAAGAATATGAAATTTGCTGATTGAATATGTTCCACTCAACTCTCTGGTACTTACTTCTTTAGCTGATAAATATTTACTGAACCCTGATTATGTGCCAGGCACAGCATCGGCTACTGGTACACAAAGATAAATAGTGCACCTAAACATCTAATCAGCTAGTCGATAATATCAATAAGCTCCATTGTTTTGCCCTCCTTATCAAAGATCAAATATGGACTACTAATATGATCTAACTTATCTATTTCATTACATAGTTCCAATATATCCCACAGCTGTTCTTTTCTGACAGGCTCATAGATTCTTTGGTTTATATTTTAAATCCACTTACAGATAAATTGGTTAGTTACTTACTATACTTTTTTGGGTCGATTTTAATACATTTTTTACTCAGATCGATAGCTCTAAAATTGTAAATCCTCTTAGTCTGTATTTTGTTGTGTTATTATCTTGCAGATGTAATTTTCCCCGTTAGTTTATGGGAATTTTTTATGATTACATGTACCATTTGAAATTTGTGATAATTTATATAAGCGATGGATAGCATTTATTTATCTTATGCAAACAATGCATATATTATAATATATCATAACAGTGTTTAATTAGGTTTCTTAACTTTGGTACTACTTATATTTTCACCCAAGCAGGTCTGCTATATTGGGCTATACTGTGATATAGGATGTTTAGTAGTATCTCTGGCTCTGATGGCTGGGTGGCCTTAGTGTGACAACCAAAATTGTAACCAGGCATTTTCAAATGTCCCCAGAGGCACAAAATCATTCTTGACTTAGAATGACTATGCTATTTAAATTTAGTTCTCACAATATCCTTAATCAAGGTTTATATAGTAAGAAATTCAAGATTCTCCCACCTGCAAAAATTTCCAAAAGTATATTTTGGTTTGCCTCCTTCTTTAACCATTATGTAACTATATCTCATATTGAGTTATCCAAGACACCAAAGTTTAATAACTCCATATTAAAGATCATATTTATGATTAGTACAAATATTTAACAATCACTATCACTGTTATGTATAATTATAATGCACCAATATAAATAAATAAATAAATAAGGTAGGGTTAATCTTGCTTAGAATCCTTATTGATTTTTAAGTGACAAATGAAAGAAAATTCTTCCCAGCTTTAGTATGCCCCAAGAGAAAGCAGTTGGAAGTTGGGTACGCCTCATCAGAGATGTAATTTAGACAGAGCCTGGTTATGGAAGGATGTGTCTGCTTCTCTGCCTCCCATCTTCCCCATGTCCTCAGCCTGACCATGATAAACCCCTGAAATGCCCACTCTGCCTCTTAGCACAGGGGCCTGAACAGGGTCAGCATATCACAACTGTTATACTAAACTACATTGACTGGAAAACACTTGCTTTTCAGATTCCTCACCAGGTTCCCAACTAGCCCAAGAAGCAGTTTCTGAACACTTCTGGAAACCCTAAACTATGCTAAGTGAGACATAGTAGAAAGGAAGGAGAAAGGGAAGCAGTTTCTCTTTTCTCACTGGACAAAATGTAGAGTTATAAATAGAAAAAAACATTTCACCAGGCTCAGTGACCAACGCCTGGTGCTCACTTTACAGTTTATAATGTGCTTTCACATGCATTATTCTATTTCATCCTCTTAAAGATTTCATGATATTAGCCAATAAATGCTTATTCCCATTTAAGATATGAAACCGAGGTTTGGAAATGTGGGGCAGCAATGGAGCTAGAAAATCTTCTGAACAATGTTTTCCTTCTGTGTTGTAATACCTTTTAGGAAATATGAAGAAATACCTCTTCCTTCTTAACATTTGTTTTTGACATTTCATCATCTGTTTAAATTGCCTCTTCTGGAACATCTTCACTAAACCCTTGGATGTAATGAGATATCCCTCCTTTGTTTTCCCAGAGCATCCTGAACTTAACTGTAGCACCCATCACTCTGAATTATAATTGCCTAATTATTTATCAGTCTCTACTACCAGACTATGAGCATTTTGGTCTTGTTCAGTGTTTCATCCTTGGTGTTTACCACAGTGCCTGATAGGTGCTCCAAAAATATCTGTTAAATGAGTAGGAATATTCAACCTAAGATTTGGGGAGTTCCTAAACAAACTACATGGAAAGTTAAATGTCAAAACTTGATTACAATTTCTCTCCGTTCAAAAATAATCTTATGCATTGATTCTGGGCTTCTAAGGATTCATGTAAACTATACACATTTTAGGGGAAAAAAACAATATTCACCTCTAAAATGCAAAATGGATCACATTTACATTGAGAGTTTGGCTCAGTACCTTCTTATCTACACTGCCAAGATTTTATGAAAATGATATTAGACAAGCAGATGGCTAAGTTGCTAAACCTTAAAGTAATATATATGCACTAGATTTTCTGTTAATTCTCCAACCAGCTCAAATATGTAAACACTTCCAGTAGACAATTACATCGCAATACCAGAACTCATGATTATTAATGTTTTCATAAGGAATAATTAGGATGTCCCAGACACAAAATTTGAATCATTTACATACTATTTATCATGTTCACCTTCTATTTCTCTTTTTGAAATTTTAATATTTTTTCTTTTTTTTTTCTTTTCTATTTTTATTATAATTTACTTAAATGCATTTCAAGTCATAGTACATATATAGAGCTCAATTTTTCCATTTCTCTGGTTGCAAACCAGATAGAGTCACACTATTTGTGTCTTCATACATGCACCAAGAATAATAATGACAATCTCAATCAACCATCTTTACTATACCTATTCCCCTTACCCTCCCCCCACTTCCCCTCTGCAACATCCAGAGTTGCTCCATTTCTCCTGTGTTCCTCATTCCCACCCCCCTTATGTATCATCATCCACTGGTCA
>CM053399.1:77741293-77794130 GCA_028644305.1 Xerus rutilus | reverse complement strand
GCATGAGGCACTGGGTTCGATCCTCAGCACCACATCCAAAATAACATAAATAAATAAAATAAAGGTTTGAAAAAAAGATTTTAAAAATAAATAAATAAATAAATAAATAAATAAATTCAAATGGATTAAACAATCCAATCAAACAGCAGAGATTATCAGACTGAATTTAAAAAAAGAAGAAGAAGGGCTAGGGCTATAGCTCAGTGGTAGAGCACTTGCTTAGCATGTATGAAGCCCTGGGTTTAATCCCCAACACCCAAAAAATTTAAAAAAGAAGATGAAGCAAAGAAGATCCAACTGTATTCTGTCTATATAAGACACACTTTATATTCAAAGATACAAGTAGATTAAAAGTAAAAGAATGAAAAAAAATGTATCATCCAAATAACAGCTATAAGAAAGCTTTTAAGTGACTACACTGATATAGGGCAAAACAGACTTAAAAAATTTTTTTACTAGAGATAGAGAGGGACATTTTGTAAGGATAAAAGGGTCAATACACCATGAAGACACAGTTCTAAACATACGTGAATCTAACAACAGAGTCCCAAAGTGCATGAAGCAAAAACGGACAGAAAACGGAATCATAACACTTGGAGACTCAGTACCCCACTTTCAGTAAAGGATGGAACAAGGAAAAGAACTTGAATAGCACTACAAACCACTAGACCTATAGCATCTGTAGAATGCTCCAACCAAGAACAGAATACACATTTATCTCAAGCATACATGAAACATTCTCTAGGATAGAGGACGTCTAGCCACAATAAAAGTCTCAATAAACTTAAAATAATTGAAGTTATGCAAATTATCTTTTCTAATCATGATGGAATAAAACTAGAAATCAATACTAGAAGTACAATTGGAAAATTTGCAAGTATGTATGTTTTAAATAACATACAAGTAAGTAACCAATAAGTCAAAGAAGAAATTAGAAAATACTTGGAACTACATGAAAATTAATATTCAGCATGCTGGAACTTATTGGATGCAGTGAAGGCAGTTCTCAGCTAAACATGCATATATGAAGAAAGAAGAAAGATTTCAAGGCAAAAATTTAAATTTCTACTTTAAGACATTGCAAAATCAAGAACAAATTAACCTAAGGCAAGCAGAAAGAAGGAAATAATAAAGATCACAGTGAAACAAATAAAATAGAAAACAAATCAGCAATTTGAGAATATCAACAAAATCAAAGTCTGGGTCTTAGAAAAGAGCAACAAAATAGACGAACTTTTTAGTAAATTGAATGAAGAAGAGAAGACTCTAATTACTAAAATCAGAAATGAAAGAGAGGACATTATAACTGACCTTACAGAAAAAAGAATTATGAAAGAATACTATGAACAACTACATACCAATAAATTAAATAACTTAAAATAGAAAAACTTCTCAAAAGACATAGACTAGTAAAACCAATTCAAGAATAAGTAAATGGTCTGTTTAGACCAGTAATGAGTAAAGAAATTGAATTAGTAATCAAATATTATCCACAAAGAAAAGCTCAGGCCTAGATTGCTTCATTGGTGATTTCTACCAATACATTTCAAGAGGAATTAATGCCAATTTTTCACAAACTTCTCCTAAATATAAAAAAGAACACTACCTAACCCATTGTATGAGGCTTACATTACCCTAATACCAAAATCAGATTGACATCAATAAAAATGATGTCAATAAAACTAAATAAAACTTCAGACCAATTTGTATCGTGAATGTGGGTTCAAAAATGCTCCAAAAATGCTAGCAAACAAAATCCTGCAACTTATAAAAAGAATTATGCACAAAGACCAAATGGGATTTTTGGCCAAAATCTCATCATTAGTTTAATATTCAAAAATCAAATAATGTAATCTACCACATCAATAAAGTAAGAAAATAAAACCACATGATCATCTCAACAGATGCAAAAAAAAAAAGAATTTTACAAAATATATCACCATTTTTTAACAACAACAACAAAAACACCCACTAAACTTGGAATAGAAAGAAACTTTCTCAACCTGACAAAGAGCATCTATGAAAAACCCACAATGGGCATACTAAGTGAATGGCTGGTTGCCTTCCTTCTTAAGAGTAGGAGCAAAACAAAAATTTCCATTCTTAACACTCCATTCAATGTTTACTAGAAGTTCTGATTGGGGTAATTAACAATAAGTGAAATAAAAGTCATCCAGAGAGAAATGAAAGGAAACTTATTTCTGTTTGTATTTGACATAATCTTTTGTATAAAAATCATAAGGAATATTCTTTAAAAAACTATTTAAAGTGATAAATGAGCTCAGCAAGGCATGAGCTCATTAATATGCAAATATCAATTGTATTTCTACACATCTCAATGAACAATCTGAAAATGAAATTAAGAAAACAAGTTAATTTGTAAAAGCATCACAAAGACTAAAATACTTAAAATAAATTTAACAAAATTAATGGAAAACTTATAGTCTGAAAACTACAAAATATTGTTGACAAAATTAAACAAAATCTAAGTCAAAGGTATTTATTTTATGTTCATTCATGAGAAGCCTTAATGTTTTTAACACAGTATTTCTCCCCAAATTGGTCTAAAGATTCAACACAATCCCTATCAGAATTAAAATGCATGTGGAAATTTATAGGACCTGGAATCATCAAAATATCTTAAAAAAGAAAAACACATTTGAAGAGATTATATTTTCTGATTTTAAAACTTAGTACAAAGAAACAGTAATCAAAAAAGTATGCTATCAGAATAAGGATAAGCATATATATCAATGGATTAAAAATTTACAGTCCAGAAATAAACCCAAATGTCTGTGGCAAATTGATTTTTAACAAGGTGCTAAGGCCACTCAATGGAAAAAGAATAGTCTTTTCAACAGATTATGCCTGGATAAGTGAATAGCCACATGCAAAAACAGGAGTTGGACCCCTACCTCATACCATATGCAAAAATTAACTCAAAATTTATGAAACATCTTAAATGTAAGTGCTAAAACTATAAAACTCATAGAGGAAAATATAGAGGTAAATCTCAATGACCTTGGATTTAGCAATTGAATGCTTAAATAAGAAAAGGAAAAAAAAAACACAAGCCAAAAGGAAAAATTAGACGAACTGGGCTTCATCAAAGTTAAAAATGTTTCATAAAAATTTAAAAAGTTTCTGTTTCAAAGGACACTATCAAGAAAGTAAGAGTCTATAAAGTAGGAGAAAATATTTGTAAGTCATATATCTGACAAAGGACTTATGTCTAGAATATATAAAGAACTTGTGATTAATAAAAATTAATAAAAAACAACAAATAACCTAGTTAAAATATGGGCAAAAGACCAAAATTTTTCCAAAGGACATATAAAAATGGCAAATAAGCACATTAATAGAGGCCCAATACCAAAAGTCATCAGGTAAATGCAAGTCAAAACCATCATGAGATACGATTTCATACCTACGAGGATGATATAATCAAGAAGTCAAATAAATACGACTGAGTACATGGAGAAATTGGAAATTAGAGCCCTCATACAACTGCTGATGGGACTATAAATTAATGCAGCCACTTGAAAAATTATTTTCTGTTCCTGAAAAAAATTAAACATAGAATTACTATTTGATCCAGAATTCCACTCACAGGCATATACATACCCAAAAAGAAATAAAATATTTTGTTTTAAAAATAAAATGTCCACATAAGAACTGGACACAAATGTTCATAGCAATATTATTCATAATAGCCAAATGATGGAAATCCCCCAGACATCTATCAAGTGTTGAATCCATATCTAAAATGTGATAAATTCATACAATAAAATATTATGTGACCATAAAAATGAGTGAAATACTGGCACATGCTATAATAGTCATAAAATCTTGAAAGATTATGGTAAGTGAAAGAAGTTAGTCACAAAAAAAGCCCACATATGATTCCAGTTATATAAAATGTCCAGAATAGGCAAGTCTACAGAGACAGAAAGTAGATTCGTGATCACCTAGGGCTGGGTCGGCCAGGTGGGCGTGGAGGGTGGTGGGGAAGGTGAGGACTGATGACTGAAAGCATGATTTTTCTTTTGGGGGCAGTGACAATGTTCTAAAGTGGATTGTGTTGATGACAACACAGTTCTGTGAATATACTTTAAAAACAACTGAATTGTTGCCAGGTACAATGGCCCATGCCTGTGATCCTAGGGACTTGGGAATTTCAGGAAGGAGGATCACAAATTCAAGCCAGCCTGGGCAATTTAGCAAGCAAGTCCCTGCCTCAAAACAAAAAATATGAAAGGTCTGGAGTTGTAGCTCAGTGAAGAGGCCCCTGGTTCAATCCCCAATACAAAAAAAAAAAACCTATTGAATTGTTAAATGAGAGAAAGCATGAACTATTGCAAAAACCCTGCCAGGAGGATGAGTTTCAGGATAAGGAATAGATTTGACTGCTTTTCTAGCAATAAGAAACAAGTGTTGCTGACTGACTAGTTAGGAGTTATGTCTTTGAAAAATGGTTTTTGATTTTGACATTTACCTAAGTAGCAAATTTGAGAAGTACAATGGAATCAGGGAAATAAAGAGGAGCTCCATTTTGTACATGCCAGTGAGATCCAAGAATGGAAATGTCCAGGTGAGAGTTGGGCATATAGGTCTTCAGCCCATGAGGACTCGGGCTGGAGAGATAATTTTAGAATTCATTGTATAATCAGGTGGTAACTAAGGCTGCCCAGGAAGAAGGAGTTCAAGGACAGCATGTAATGTTTATTATTGAAAACATGGAAAACATAGAACGGAAGTAAATTATCAAATTGTCAACACTTGTAACATCTTTTGATAGCCATTTACTATTGTTTTCTCTTTTTTTTAGGAGTTTTTCCTTGTTTTTAAATATTTAAGTATATAGTTTTATATCCTGACTTTTTTTACCATAGATATTTTTTCCAGTTTGTTACAAATCCTCCATTCCAGAAACTTCTCACCAGCATTTTCCTCTTGGGGTCCTGTTTTCTGACTTTTATCTGGGATGGTACAGCCAGCTTCTCACTTTCCTGCAGCCTTTTCAGTCCTGATCACTCTCGTCATGGCCGTTCTCTAGTACAGACCACAAAAGTCCCTTCCTCCATGAAAGCCATGTATTTCTTAACTAGAAGTTGATGAATAACTTGGAAGGGAAAGTTGAGATTTCTGTATCATTGTCCCTCCTGACTCACACAGGAAAGGTCACCTTGACAAAACTTCCTGAAAAATATCTTAGATACTTTGTCACTAAATTCCCTTTTACCGTTGGTTCTGATATTCTCTTTAAGCATCCTTTAACTGACTGAATTCTCCACTTAGTCCTTCAAAGGAGACAGGTAGAGGTAGTTAGGCCATTGACATATGATAGAAATCTTCACAGTCAAAACACCAGAAATGCCTAAAAAATCTAAGTTCTGCACATACAAAATTGCAGGCACTTGACCAAAATTGCCCCTAAGACTTTAGACTACAAATGTGCAGAGAAGGATGATATATCTTAAAAACTATATCAGATACATGTGACACTGTGATATCACTGGAAAAAGTTTAACTAGTTTAAGTCAGCAATGATTTATTTAACATCGATACCCTTTAATCAATATTAAACAAATGTTTATGAAGGAAATAAACATAGTTGCAAATTGTGAGTTTTAATTTGATATTTAGATCTCACATAAAGAGCTCAGTGAGAAAAAATGTATGCAATTATTTTAGCAGATATCTAGCACATAGTAGATTCTGAATAAAAAATATTTCTTTAATATTTCAATTCAGCTAATATGAATTGATGACTCACTGTGTGTGTCAGGAATCATACTAGTGTTTTCTCATATTCTCTTATACTATCCCACTGTCCCATCTGCCTTCAACAATCTTGAAAAGTAGATACTGTTAGCTCTGTTTATCATCAAAAATTTTGTGTCTAAGAGAGGTTGCATAATTAGCTCAAGCTCACACAGCTTAAAAGCCTTGTCTGAAGCTGTACTTCATGTCTTTTGAATCCATAATATAAAGAGACTTCACATCTACCACATACATTCATTCTTCAGTTCTCTTCACCACTTACTGGCAGTCAAAATGCCCATGATTCTTACCTATTATTTAATTTTTTTCTTTTTTCTTTATGCATTATAATTATATATAGTAGTGGAATTCATTAGGCCATATCCATACATGCACACATCATAATTTGATTAGTCTCATTCCCCAATCTCATAGTTTTTCTTCTATCCCTTTGGGAAAAATCTCAACACAACAGTAGATGTTCTTTCAGGAAAGGTTCAGTTTTCTGGACCACCTCTAACCTCTTCTACCCTCCTTTTTTCTACTATCTGATAAAGTGTGTTTAGAGATTAAAAGAAAGAAATAAAAAACAGGAAAAACAAAAGAAAGGAAGATTAAAGATTAAACTTATTAATGACTTAGGATCCCAGATCAAATCACAAAATCTGCTTGGTCTTTTACTAACAAGTCAGAAATTAATGGTTGTTGGGGTTACAATAAACTGAGGTCACAAGCTGGGATTTGTCCTGGATGCCACATGAGCCAGGCACATGTGCACATTGTCTCTTATCCTCATGGCTAACTGTTTTCCAGATGAAGAAACCAGGGCTCAGAACACAGGGCACATTCTCCTGATCAAAGAACGAGCAAATAAGAGTCAAACTCAAACCCAAAGCCATCTAATAGAATTCTCTTTGCTCTGTTACAGAAATCCCCAAATATCTGTCTATAAACAAAGGGCTAGAGCATCATAAAGTTTACACTAGTTCACAGAAAAAAAAAGAACTGCACATTATACACAATATTATAAATGTATGGAGGCCTACTCTGTCAACATAAGGACAGATTATTAGCAAGAACTATCGTATACTGTCTGTCCCTTCTACCTTTTTGGTGACTAAGTTTCTTTTCTTGGTAAAATGATAATGATGATAGGTGGTAATGGCTTTTTTAATGACTTGATAGTATTATTCTTAGTTGGTAAATAAAAAGATAGTAATCTTGTATTTTTGTCATGTTTATGTGAAAGGTTTAAATGAAATATTAACATGCTACAGTCAATATGTTGGAAGAATTAGCTTACATATCTAATCCCAACACTCCAAAAAGCAGCTCAGCCCCTAGTCAATTTCAGCTAAATATTTTTTTCTCAAAGTTTGACTCCTGCTCAATATCATGAGAGATTTGTCCCCTGACCTGTGCATCCAGAGCCACATCAGAGGCACATTTCAGGAGATGGTGGGCGTAATCTGCTGCCACAGAAAACTACCCAGTAGCCCAGGAAAAAAATGTTTGACCTTTTGGTGGGAAAGAAGTGAGATGTGCACCTGGGAATGTCCCCATTTGGAGTTCTGGGCTAATTAGGAAGGGACTTTCTCACATGTTAAATAAAGTCTTACTAAAGAGGTGAGAGTCATCTCTACCTAATGCTGAACTCATACAGTCACACTGACTCATACAGGTCACGGTCTTTTTTACAAAGTATAATTTAGATCACAAAAAGATGTAGTAAGCAGTCTTCACAGTTATCGTTCAATGGTGTTTACTGATCCAGAGAAGGAAACCTAATCTACTGTTTGGTCAAGTACATAATTTTTCCAGGAAACAAAAGCAATGGAATTCAGTGAGATTGATTTAAAAGGCAGTGGCTCAGTTATTACAAATTTTCTTGCTTCTTATTTGACGAATTATTTAACGAATTCACACAATCATTTATTCATTCAATATACATTATTTGTTCAATCCTTTCTCCAGGAGTACATAGTGCTAACTACATGAATTAAAGCCCCAATAAAAGACTTTCAATTGTTTAGTGAGCCCAGAAATTCATAGATAGATATACGAAGAGAGCAAGCAGGTATGTATGCCATCTAAAACAAGTCATAAATCAGCCTTGGCTAAATATGCCTGACCCACATGCCATCATCCACAACCAAGAAAAATCTCTAATTACTACTATTTTTTAAATACTTCTTCCAGCTATGATGAACGAAAAAGGAAAATGGATAAAGACTACCCGAAAAATACTGAAGAAGAATTTTCAGGAGTTAGTGGCCAAATAGATGCTGCTGTGGAATTAAATGGTAAGTGCTTTCACTGAAAAAAATTTCTCTGTAGGAATTATAACAAGAAATCTGGGAGGCTGGGGATGTAGCTCAGTGGTAGAACACTTGCCTAGCATATGTGAGGCACGAGATTCAATTCTCAGCACCACATAATAATAAATAAACAAAATTTAAAAAAAAATCTGGGCTTTGCTTAAATGCAATAGAAAATGGGTTTCCAAATAGGGGTAATTTGTTATTTTTTGATCCTGGGTCCTTCTCTATGTTTAGCTCACCAGATTACCCATTAGAAAGAGGAATTGGAAAAGGCCATCGCAGTTCTCTCTTTACTAATGGAAAGTTCAAAAGTACAGATAGCTTCAGTTGATGCGTCGGCTAGATCATAAAGTCTGCCCAGGCCCAGATTACCTTTTTCATCTTTAAAATATATAGTCTCAATCTTCCCAGTGCCTCCTTCCCTTCCATCAGCCAACTCCTGAAATTTAATACATAGCTAGGAAAGTTTAATGAACTGAGTTGAATAAATTTAATTGACTCTTTTGAATCAGTCAACACATTCTTCTTGAATGTGTAAAACAGAGCTGGACATTATTCAGAAATGCAGAAGCAGTTCCAGACATGGCCTCTGCTCTCACAGAATTATTAGCCTCTTTAGGAAACACTTATCCATCCAACATAGATGAAATTACTGGAAAACAAGATAGTCTATTATTCAGCATTAACTTACCTAGTAGACTTCACAACAATTGAAATAAGTGATTTGAGGAAGAAAAGACTAGAATTGACAGCAGTAGTTGGAGATTTCATGGTGAGACATACACTAGTTTTGAAGAGTGGGTAGAGATTTGACTAGGGAAAGGAAAGGAGAGAGGGTTTTTTTTGAAGAAAATAGCCTGAGTTGAAGCACAAAGCATAACTGAGGATGGCTTGTTAGATGATCCCAAAGATGATACCTTACTGTTGCTGGAACAAAGAGCAAGATAAGAGATGACTAAGAAGTTAGAAGTGTCAGGTCCTAGGGCATGGTGGAGCCAGGCAGAAGACAAGCCACCTGACGGATTCTCATTCAATTCCCCATTGGCAGCCCCTCAAGAAAGTTGTAATTACAAATCCTCCCATTCATATATCTTTAAGTCATTGTCAGTAACCATAATTTCAACTTTTTCTCTTTCAGGCTACATTTACTTCTTTTCAGGACCAAAAACATACAAGTATGATCCAGAGAAGGAAGATGTGGTTAGTGTGGTGAAATCCAGCTCTTGGATTGGTTGCTAAATAGAAAGATCTAGCCTTTCCCAAAGAATGAAAATGACTGCAAGCAGCTGGTAACTGATTCCTAAGGACTAAAGCAGAATGTAAGATAAAATCTTCCCATGGCCTTCAATTCTAAGGGCAATTGAGAGTTCATTGAAAATAATGCTTCTAATTTTTTTTCATATTTGTGTATTCAGCATTTATTCCATATGAGAAATTGGGCCAACTTTCACAAAATCAGAATCAACACAATACACTCTTCAATTAGACACTCATTATTTGTTTTTTTACCAAATTTACTAAAGAAAAATGATCAGTTTGGTTTTTATTTCCAGAAAGAAGCCTACTTGTGCATTCTCTGATATACAATTCTTTGAATAGGAAATGTCATTACCATATGAATTGTAGTCATTCTTCACAATCTGTGGTTTTTGTGGCCATCATTTGGCCCTCATTTATTATGATATATATAAATTACCCATTTTTACTTTATTTTCCCACTTTTACTTTAAACATATCACAAGCAAAATGCCACATAATGTTTGTTTCTTGTTTTTGTTTGTTTAACTTTGCCTACTCACTGGTCTCTGAAGTGGGTTGGTAAACAAACATTCAAATGAATTTTCGTACACAGCAACAGATGGGCACTTTGCTACAGGAAAACTTTTTACAACAGCCAATAAAAATGTCATATTGGAACAGTTCCTCTTTTATTTTCTGTTAATATTTATTAGCCTCTATAATACTTTGTTGGCAGCAAATTTTATGTACCGATATAAAGTGTATAAACCCTAACATAGTGTCATGAGCACCCATACTCAAAAGAACTGAGGACAGTAACATAATCTATTTCCTGTTCCTGATAAGCCCTCAATGAAACTATCTTTGATCCATCTAAGTCTCTTCTTAATAGTTTTCCCTTTAGAAAAGTTCATCTTTTTGTTTTAGGTTTTTTAACTTCAAGCTAAACCTTTCTTCCCACTACCTACTTGTCAATACAGATAGAATTATGGCCGTCTGTCATTCTTATGATTTTTTTATCTTATCCTCTAGAATGGAAGGATTCTAAAACATTGTAGCAGTTGTAAAGTTGAATGATAAAATGCATGTAATGTACTTCATAGAGTGCCTGGAACACCTATGGTTTTTAACAGATGTTAACTATTACTGCTACCATCATGTATTAAATTTGTTTCATATTCTCCTAAAAAGACTTAAGAAGGAATGAGGTAATTATTCAAGGTTTCTGTAAACTTTCCATTTGGTTTCTGTTATGGAAAGTCACTATTTATAGTAAAACAGATGTGGGATATTGAAGGCAACATCTGGGACCCTTGTTTTCCAATGTCAAGGTACCTCTAAGAGAAGCAAAGTCACTTTTGTGAAAACAGTGAGCTAAAGAGCACTTGCCATCAAGAAGCAAAGAGGGTAACAGTCTGTAAATTCCTCAAAAGATTAAGCATAAACACAGCATCTCTACTCCTAAATACATACCTATAAGAAATTAAAACACACCTACACAAAATGTTGCACACAATTGTTCATAGTGTCATTATTCCTAATAGCCAAAAAGTGGAAACATTTCCATCAAGTGATGAATGGATATGTAAAATGTAGTAAATTCAGACAAATAAATATTATTCAACAAAAAAAAGAACTAATCCATGCTATAATGTGAATGAAACTTGAAAACATCATACTAAGTAAAAGAGGCCAGACATAAAAGGTCACATATTGTATGATTCTATTTATATGAAGTGTTCATAATAGGAAAATACATGGAGTCAGAAAGCAGACTAGTTCTTGTCAGGAGTTGTGGGTAGGGAAGAGTGGGGAATGATTGCTCATGGGTATGGAGTTTCTTTTTTGAGCAATAAAAATATTCTAAAACAAGTTATGGTAATAGTTATACAACTCTGTGAATATATTAAAAGCCATTGAATTGTATACTTTAAATGAGTGAATTGTACATTATGTGAATTATATTTCAATAAAGACATTACATTTTAAATAACAAATCAACAAGGAGATCAAAGTGGTATGATGATCCATGAAGTTCTTACATCCTGGCATGGATCACATAGCAATGAATCACCATCCTTGAGACATGTGGTACTGAGCAGCCATCCCTTTGTGTCCAGCGCTTGCCCAGAAGCATGCACAATGAAGACGCTTCACTGCATAGATGGACGTTACTGACAACAATTACAGATGTGCTCTGAGGACAGATGGCTGGATTCAAACCCCAGATCTTCTAATTATAGCTGTGTGATATTGTTCAAATTCTCGAATCTCTGTTTTAGTTTTTTCCTTTGTAAAATTGAAATGAGATTAGTTCTTACCTCCTTAGGATATTTAGAGGCTTAAATATATTACTCAAAATAGGCACAGCTCTTAGAGTAGTTCCTAATACTCTATAGAGGCTCTATAATTGTTGTTCTTAAAACAATTAATTTTATTTGAGACATTATGGAAAATTTATATATATATCCTTTGAGATATCTAAAAGTCCCATGGCTATAATATCACATGAATTGATAGTGACCTGAAATTTTTTTTATCCAAATTTCAAATAAAGTCAATTATCAAAAAATATGTGGTGGTTATCCCCCACCCCCAGGACATAATTCTTACAAATTATCATTTCTTTGTTGAATTAGAGAACTCTTGGCTCCAGATATACTTAGTATACATTTTGGGAAGATTTGGTGTCTTTAAAGCACAAGAAACAGTGGTTGTATTGGTATTATAAATTAGAGCACTTACCCTTTTTGATATAAGAACTTTGTAACATGTACAGTTCACCTCCTATGTTCGTGGGTTACTCATCCACAAATTCAACCAAGCAGAGACAGAAAATATTCACCAGAAAAAAAAAGTGTCTGTACTGATTTTTTTCTTGTTATAATTCTCTGAATAATACAGTACAACTGTTTACATAGAACTAACATTTATATTGTATTAGGTATTATAAGAAATCTAGAGATGATTTAAAATACACGGGAAGAAGTGCATGGGTTACATGCATGAGTCACACTTTATATAAGGGATTTATGCATCCATGAATACTAGTACCCACAGGAGATCCTGGAACCAATCCTTGAAGATATAGAGACAACTGTGTTCTTCACTCAGCTTCAGAATAACTAACTGCAAAAAAAAATGCCTTTTAAATAGCAGTATTGAACAACACATGGTTCACGCAAGTATTCCTTTGAGGATCAAGAGAAAGCAGAACAGAACTCACTTTCTGATGGCCTCTGTGCACTGTCCTATCAACCTCAGTGAAAAACATGAGTGGAGCTCATCAGAAAAAGGCTGCTTGCTAAAGGCTGGCTGGATTCCTCCCAGTGCAGAGCTTCCCTAACAGCTCCCATTAAATTTTCTGTGGTTGCATCCAAGCTGTATTCCATCTAGTCTGATCTGAAATGTCAGAACTAATTATTGGGTCTTCTGTTTCTTCCCAAATACCTACTTGGAAACACCTTACACTCCTATGCCACAAAGCATATGACAAACAAACTATGCAGCTTTTTATTCAGAATTCTGAATATAATAATGATAGCAGGGTCTTCAGGGTGCTTTCATTTATATATCACCCACGTGTTTTCTCTTCATTCCTGTTTCAGTCATTTCCTTCTATAGAAAATGATATTGAGATTCTTTGTGATCCATAGCTAAAATTGCCCAGTAAGGTGCCATTTGAGAGAAAATGCATAAATGATGGTCATTGGTTAGAATTTTAGACTCCCGTAATGGAATATAGAAGAGTCCAGGCCAAAATCTTTTTTTTGCACTTTTCCTCAGTGGGCCTAAATTTATAAAAGAAAGAAACAGCATTCTCTGGTCATCAATTGCCAAACTGTCTGTGGTCTCATCTGTGGTCTCATGTCCATCCCCAAATGGCTTGTCAACATGACCAGACTAAAAGGCATCCTGTTATATACAAAATGCCATAATTCCAGCTTTTTTCCAACATCTATCTCTTAGAATTGAAATAGGTGGAAAACTTGCTGATGAATAAGTTACAGTGGGAAATTAGTGAATGACTTCTTTGGCATCTAAAAGAAGGCTCTTTTTAGATGCACATATCCTCATTTTACTCCCTTCTCCATTAATCTTTTGCTTTTCTTACTACTGGGGATTGAACCCAGGGGTGCTTTAACACTGAACTGTATCCCTAGACCTTTTATTTAATTTTTGAAACAGGTTCTCACTAACTTGTTTAGGGTCTCTCTAAGTTGCTGAGGCAGGCCTCAAATTTGCGATCCTCCTGCCTCAGGCTTCCAAGTCACTGGGATTACAGGCATGCCATGCTATGCCTAGCTTCTCCAGTACTGTTAATCTAATATCCTTTCCTCTAATCCAATGTGTCATTTAACATACTTGGGGATGAAATTAAACTTTTGTTGCACAATGCATTTATTATTATGACAAGACATGAGGAAGAGATCAAAAGAGGAGAGATAGGAGGAAGTCCATGCCAAAATTACAAATAGTTGAGAAATGTTACATTTAAATTAATCTCAGATTATCTGCAGTGGGGAAAAAACATGTTGGTATACATAGTTACTATTTGTTTAGTCTTGAAAAATCTCAAGGCTGTAATATAATGATGACCATCAGTTTTTATGGTTAAAATGTGGTTATTGTTGCCTCTACAGAGCATGAAATTCAAAAGACCTATAAGAGCACATTTCATTTGAATTACAGATTGCCCGTTGACTGTGGTGTGCCATTTTGCTAAATTTGAGGCATATTTTCATATATGAATTTGTTATGCAGTGAAAGATAATATGTGTGGTTTGTGGGGAGCATATACCTAGGAGCGGAATTGTTGGGTCATAATTTACATATGTTTAAATTTAATAAATAATTTTAAAATTAATTTAAATCATTTTCAAAAAGACTGTAATTGTCCTAATGTATACTCCTACCAGCAGTGTATGCTGTCTTTGTTGATATTTATTTTTAGTGAGCATTTTTATGTGCCAAGTACTGTTTAAATGCTTTCCACATGTTGTTTCATTTGATTTTCACAATTCAGTGAGATGAGTGTTACTGTTTTCTCCATTTTCAGGTTAAGTGAACTTATCCAGGTCATGGAGCTAGAGTCCACAGCTAGGACTGGAACTCATGCCCAATATGCTCAGCCTTTGAGCCTTCCCTAAGGAAAACTCCAATGCCATGCCTCAGAGCAAATGACTATGGAAAATACTCGTAATACACTAATGAAAGAGCAATAGTTAGTTCTGTGCATAATTCAGCCCTCGGTTCCACTGGGGAAATGCTGAAGGCTGAGAACAAACAGTGGAATTCCAGATGGAATTAGCTTGGGAAGAATGATTGGGAGATTTGAGAGGATGGAAGGGTAGCTTAGGCAAGACTGGCAGGTGAGGAACAGGAGTGAATCCAAGAGCTCTGTGCATCTGGCTCACTCTGTCCTTAGCACTTGCTACCTTGTACAAAGGCAACAGCCTTACAATGGAGTCATTGATTTTCTAAAGCACTCTGAGATAATACCACCTGAGGGTTCCAAATGAATGAATGGTTTTCACACACTTTCACCTTTCCCAGGTAGAAAATAACTGGGTTATCTCTTGTGGAACTCCTCCCTTTGTTCTTTGGGTCTGTTTGTTGTTCTTGAGTGAGATTTTCTTCTTCTCTTCCTCATTTCACCTGTGCTTGTCTGTCACTGGTCATGACTCTATGAGAATTCCCCTTTAAAAGCCCACAGTCTCTTTGATGAGCCTCCTTGCATCTGAAGGTAAACTCCGGGCAGGCTGCCCTGAGCCTTTGGCTGTCTGACCACCTTCCCGCAACCCACAAGTGGAAAGTTTCTGTGCACAGATCATCAGTTTCCATCTCTTGAAATCCTTGGCTCCCTTGACAGAGGAGTACCCTAGGAGACTCTGCTTCTTTGAGATCTGGACAGGACCTGGCCTTACTCTCTGGGTAGACATTTTTCTGAACTGGCTTAAAGTATTACCTTTTAGCTGAAGTGTCTCCAAATTTCCACCTTTGAGGTTGCACTTTTCTCTAATGTCCAGATATAATAGAGTCCCCGCCCCGTGCTGGGTCACCAGTCATCCTTTCCCTTCTACAATGCCACAAGTATCCAACCCCTTCTGAGAATGTCCTTATTAGAGGGATGCTTACCTTCTCAACATTGTCCCCATCAGCTCCTCTCCAAGCTCCTTCCTGGAGCACTGACATGATTACCCGTACTTTGTCATCTTTCCTGGACCTGAGATTTTCCTCAACACAGACACAGCTCACCTCTCTTGACCTCCAACTCACCACTTCACAATGTCCATGACAGCAGTAAATTTCTTGCAGGTTTCAGAGGGAGATTGGAGCACAGAAGAGGAAACAACAGAGAGTTGGCTACTAAACCTCATTCCTATGTCTTTCCCAGTCTTTTCTTATCACAGTGTCCTTTCCTGGCTGCTTCTGTTTCCCACAGTTACTGTGTCTCCTCTCTTCTCTTACCTGTCTTTCCTTTCCCACTTTTCCAAATTCAGAGACCCTTGAATACTTCCTTGGGACCACCAGGAAAAATATACAATTCCCATTACTCTATGCCATAGATTGATTTAGCTTCCTTTACCTCTGATTCTCATTTCTTGGATCTTTGTCCTTTTAAAAAGCTTCAATTTTTCCAATTCAAATTTTCTTGCTTTCTTGATAAAAGTACCTGTACTTTCCTATCCCAGGAATCTGTAGGTAGAAGAAGAGTAGTTAATAATCTACTCTCCCCACTTCCTGGGCAAATACCCAACCCAAAACTCTTCTTCTCTTATGGGTACAAATACTTCTTAAAGGCAAGGTCTCCTTTAAAAAAAGTCAAGTGTATGGCATTAGATCAAAGCTCAACTTAAAAACCGGTCATACCAGAGGATTCAAAAAATTATTTTCTTCACTCTTCCCTGTGGAAGAATAAGGCATCTCTGGATTTGGGAGCAAATACATGGAGTCAAACTGATTAATTAAATCTTGTCACATGCAACAGACCCTAACATACCACTAACTTCAAGATGTATGATATTAACATTGGAAGAATAGGTCTTATTTCCTATGGTCCTTGCAAAAGAAACTTAATTATTCCTCTACTCTATGCCTAGAGTTTAACTCTCAGAATGACTCTGGGAGATGGAGTCATTACCTCCCAATAAGCAATATAAGTGAGACCCATAGGGGTTAAGATTTTTGCCTATTTTAACACAAATAACTGCCAGAAGAATGCTTAAAACTTGTTCTTCAGATTCCAAGTCCCTAGTAAGTTGTGATTCCCCAAAATACAGATGTTAACTCATGCCTTCAGGCTACCTCTTAACATTTGCCTCTTACCACAAGTCCTCCAAAACAATATATCAGATAAGGGATGTTGGGGTTTAGAAAATTACACCCCATAGGGTGGGACTTTGGCTAAAGAAGAACCCTTGTCCCTCTGAACTCCTTCCCTTCTCGCACCCTTCTTATTTCCCCAAAGCTTAGGGAGAGGCTTTCTCTGAAGTTCCTGTCTGCTTGAAGACAGACCCTCCAAAAAGAACTCAACGTCATTGTGTTCCCCACTCTCTCAGAATCTCATTAACCAAAAAGGAAAACTCACAGAGGAGACCCCTCTCCATTGCCAGACTCTCATAGCCAGTCACCTAAGCTTCTGAGGGCCATTTCCAAACAACTTTTATTACCTGAGGGACTTTATTTGCATAACAACACCACCTTTATTCACCAAGCATCTCCTCCTCTCCTTCCTATAATGTAATCACCACCACTCAGCACCAATCCCCAAGATTACTTTCCATAACTCGGACACTATTAAAATGTTCAGTCATCTCATCTTTCTTTTTTTCTTTTTTTTTTTAAATATTTATTTTTTAGTTGTAGGTGGACACAATAGCTTTATTTTATTTTTATGTGGTGCTGAGGATCGAACCCAGTGCCGCCCGCGTGCTAGGCGAGCACGCTACCACTGCGCCATAACCTCAGCCCCCATCTCACCTTTCTTAAAGTCTCACATTCTGTGGGGCTCCCATGCACATGCATGTGATTAAAATGGTTTTTCTATGTTAAACTATCTCTTGTGTTTTTTTTTTTCATATACTCAATTATCAAACTTTCAGAGATTAGAGAAAAAGTTTTCTTTCTTCATAGAGGAATTAAAATGCAAGGGGATAATGAGATCCAGAGATAGGTTTCCCAGGAAAGAGAGAAGAAAATGAAAAACAAATATAGCCTTGAATATATCAGCCTATGTTCATTATACATAGCTGTATCCTGTTGATTCATAAAAGTACTCAAATTAATGATTATCCTTTGCAGAAATCCATAGTGCTCTGCCCACCGAAGGTAGGCAAAACAGATACAAAGAACAATCACAAAATACTGGTAATGAGTAGCTTCAAGAATACTGTGAAGGAAGGGCACAATTTCTAGTCCAGCTGTCGTAGCGTGAGTGAGAAGAATATCAACTGATAGAGAAGAAAATATCGGCATATAGAAAGATGGTCATGCTGATCAGTGCAGCATGACCAAGGACCAGATGCCTGAGACAATATAGCTTCAAAATCTCCCAGACAACCTGAGAAAGATCCAGATGTAAGCAGGATTTTTCAGCTTAAGAGAGCCATCCACTCTTTCTCTGGACTTCATGGGAGCTGCTGTAGTCAACATGTTATTATTAGAAGGGGCTCATGCTTTCATTTCAGAAGGGCCCTTGATGACATTACTCACAAGCAATGAAGGTTAAGTAGCATGCCTGTGTTCCCATGGGTTGTCAAAGTAGAGACCAGAACTCAGACTCAGCCTACCTCCTGAAATCCTAATGCAAAGGTGAATTGCTGGTGGGCGAAGGTGGGCAGGAGGGCAATGGCAACTACAGAAGGAGCTCACAGCTTTTGGCAATTCTGTTCTTCAGTGTGCTCTGACCCACCTTTACTTTTCCAGTGACACAAACCTTAATAACTCACCTGTCTGTGGGGCCTATCATTGAACTTGCAAGAGCTGTGGTTTGAGCAAATGATTTACTTCTCTACACCTTTGATTTTTCATTTGTAAAATGGAAATAAAAATTACAGAATTTTTGAGAGAATTGAGATAATCTAGTTAGCAAGTTTACCACACTGCCTATAATAAGCAGTCTGTTAGCAATTGATATAATATTAAAATAATCATAGTTTTTTCCTTTCTAAAACCTTGAGAGCTTGCTACCTGTTCTGGTACTGCCCGTCTTGTTACTCAGTGTCAGGAAACAAGAAAACTGGGTTCTGCTCCAGGTCTGCTGATGAGCTGTGTTCTTGGATGACTTATGTTGGAGCTCAGAAAATGTTATCCCCCAAAGACTGGTGCCTCAATGTCCTGAGAGGCCTTAGATGCTACCTCAGAACCAGCTTCTTCCCACTTTCCCTCATTGTTCCTGCTCCCTGCACAGAGACAGGCTTTCTGCAAAGTTCTCTCCTCTGCTTCAAGTCTAAACTCCAAGAAAGAAACAGTTCAATCTTGTTCCTTCTGGGAGTTCCCATTACCTAAACCCATCCTGGGATAAGAGATTGAAGTCTGTCAATACACCATTGTCTTCTATTTCAGTTCCAAAGAAAATAATTAACAAACCAGTGTCTCTTCTGCAGGTCAAACAGACTTTGTCTCAGGTCATTGTATATTCTTCAAGCCCATTGAGTTCCCTCCCAAATCATTAACAACTCCTCAAAACTGTCCATTTTCCCTATTCTTCCCTCCCCTTATTAAAAGTAGAATATATGTGTTTCTGAAGAATTTTGAGCTGGGGGTAGTCACACTTGTGTGATTTTTTTCCCTGGCACTGTGACTTCACCTCTTTTTTATGTTAATAAATTTGTATGCCATTTCTCCTGTTTGTCAATCATCAATATGATTTTCTTTGTCAGTTTATTCCACCTAAACTTCAGAGAGCAGAGAGAAAATTGCCCTTTGTCTCTACAGTTCTATCATCTCTACAGACTAAAGCTCCATTTGCTTTTTATTATCATGATGTGCCAGCAATTCTAAACAGTATTGTTAAAAATCTTCCTGGCCTAAAAATCTCATATGTATCTGTATTAAATAAATGCTATACTGTAAGGAGCATATGCCACGGACATGCCTGGACATGCTGGGACTCACTAAGCTGCTGGCCATAAGAAACAGCAGCCATTGACAGGATTAGTCATGACTGCTTGTAATCACTAAGGGGCTATAAGGGGTATTAGCCACAGGCATGCTTAGCAATGACGATTACAATTGATAGGGAGCACAAATCCATGGACATGCACAAAGAATATGCCAAGTTGCAATTACATTATCTCTCCGGACATAACCAATGGACATTAATTTTCATTGAGAGTAACCAATCACTGGCTTACACCACCAACTTGGAACTGTATTTAAACTGCTTGTCCTGCCACATTGGGGGTTTTGCTCCAAGGACATCAGTGAGACTGGCCACCTTTCTGTCCAGCCCTGGATCAACTCCACCACTCCCTGACATCCAGCCATCAGCTGAAGAGAACCCCCAGACAAAGACAATGTTTGCTATTTGGCTAAGAGAATTTGTGTGGCACCAGAGGTATTTTGGGGCTTGCAGTTGCCCCAGGATTGTATGAATTGCTTATAGTGTTTAGTTGCCCTTGGATAGTGTGACTGACCTGTAGTGTTTAGTGCACACTGAATGCTAGTTGGGGTGCTCCAGGACACCTAACACTTTTTGCATTAATTGATTATATTTTGTGTGATTGAATATATGCTTCCATTTAAAGATAATCTGCCTCTGAATAATTACTAATTGTGCCACTTGCGACATATACATATACTGCAAATTAGAACATTTTCATTTTTTTGCTTTCAGTACATCTTGTATCCCACTTAGAAGCTAATTTGAAAATCATCTGGCTATGCAGTTACACTGGGACAAATGAGTACTTGACTGCACATGTACTTTTAGGAAGTAAGTCCATAATAGTTCCAGCTCACTTTTGTACGACTTATTTCTCCAATCTTTTTGGTGCTACTCATTCTTTTCTTTTTTTTTTTTTAATGCTTTTTTTAGTTCTTGATGGATCTTTATTTTATTCACTTATTATTTATATGTGGTGCTGAGGATCGAACCCAGTGCCTCACGCATTCTAGGCAAACGCTCTACCACTGAGCTACAGCCCCAGCCCCCTCATTCTTTTTTAATAGGTTTAGAATATTTTCCAAATAAACCATAGAAGCATAGAATTAAAAAGATGAGAAAACAAAACTTGAATTACATCAATTCTGTTATTGTGACACTCAGTTTTTACATGCATTTCAAATTTTTCAACAGTAGAGACATATGAAAGTTATTAAAATTGATCCCAAAGAAGCAGTTATTAGCCAGGTGCGGTGGCACAAGCCTGTAATCCCAGCACTTAGGGAGGCTGAGACAGGAGAATCACAAGTTCAAAGTCAGCCTCAGCAATGGTGAGGCGCTAAGCAACTCAGTGAGACCCTGTCTGTACATAAAACACAAAATAGGGCTGGGGATGTGGCTCAGTGGTCGAGTGCCCCTGAGTTCAATCTCCAGTACCCCACCCCCCAAAAAAAAGCAGTTATTGTGATTTCTGGAATTGGTATGCAACAGGATTCTTTCAAATTTTGATAAACTTATCCTTATGTTTAAGATTTTTCCTATTCATATATTTTTTTTGCTTAATGTGAAAGAAACTTTTTGAAATTCAAATTAATGAAAAGTGCTCTTCAATTAACCATGAGTAGAAATAGACTGTATTTTTTAACATCAATATGCAAAGATCAATTATGATGAAGTGTAGAGAGAGTTCCTTCCTGGGCTTAGGAGAGAGACAAGGGAAGGTTAAACAAAGAAAGGTTATAGTGACCTTGGTTAAGGCCTTCCAATTTCCTTTCATTCCAAGTTGTTCCATGTGTCAAAACATTATCCTTTGGGGTATCATTTTCTGAGCTCCAATAGTTTTATTTCCCAATTATTACTGAAAATGGTTTTGTTATATAGAGAAAGAGAATATTTAAAAAATGGTTCATTCTATGGACCATATACACTAGGTTTGCTCCTGCCTCTGTCAAACAGAAGTAAAGAGATTAGACTAGTTTCTAGGTTGGAGAGAGTGGTCCATGGGTGAAAGCTACCCTAAACGTATGTTATGTTTGAACTTCATGGTGTTGGACCAAAAAACATTGTTCTTTTTTATTTTAATTTTTTAATATATTAAAAATCAAGATTCTTATGAAGTATTCTGGCATATTCTGAAAAGTTGAAAAATTTAGTAAAAATAAGCTGGAGTTGAGTCATAACTGCCCCATTTGGTCTGGGTGTGGCTCTCTAGTTCACTGCAGTCATCCCTCTTCCTCATTTCCACCCTTACTCTCTGGCTGTTTTGCCAGTTAACACTTGGTTTGCAATGAGCCACAAGCTGAAAGTGTCCTTAACTTGCTGTGTCTTCACTTGAGGCTCAAAGGGGCTGCATAATTTCCTTAGGTAACCACAGCAAAATTGAAACCCCCACCTCAGATCTTCCAAGTAGAATTCCCAGGTTCTTCCCAATGCACTGCTCACTGTGGGACAGAGGTAGAACCATATTGCAGTTGTCAATGCAAGAGTAAGAGGTATAAAAGAGGACTTGGTCTCAGCCTATTGAAGGGATTTTATTTTTGAGGGGAACAATTACTGGATCAACTTCTGGGCCATATTCTTCTGAGTGCACCCTCTTCCCCTCTCTTCATAGCTGTATTTACTGAGCATCTGTGAATTATCAGACACATTATCAGAGGCATCTGAACTGCAGAAATGAACTCACAGAATATTTTAAATTTCCAAGGGAAGTACAGTGGCTCTTGTATACTGTACAAACTAGTAGCTCAAGGTAGTTCACAATTTCAATACTATGTCATGCTACATTCCTTTAAATAATATCAAACTTTACAAAATTTGTTGCTGTAATAAAAACAAGCACCTTATGAAAATCAATGTGAATTTATCTTATTCCAAAAATAGAAATACTGTACAGTGTTCAAAATGTACCACAGATGCCATTAGGAATGAATTGTGGTTATTTAAGAACAAAATAATAATAACATTTTTTCCTTTTAATTTATTTGGATTCTTTTTTAAAATAGCTATTATTTGCTGGAAACTAAATACTTAATAAGTTGATTTAGACTTAACTACTTAGTAAATAGAACTGTTGGACATTTATTTTGGCCTAGGAGCACTATTAAAAAAATAACTAAGATCCAGGGCACCAGAGACAAGGAAGTTCTAGAATCTCTATATTTACCCATTTTTCAGGTGACAAATTAGGTCCAGGGGAGTTAAATAGCCCACTCATGTGGTAAATCTGAGATTTAAATGCAGATGTACCTGATTCCAAAACCCATGCTCTCATTGCTGCCTTATATTGCCTCCCGCATGTGGGTCAACAAACCAGTTTCATGAACACAAAGCAGAGTCAGACTTGGCCTCGAGTCTGTCCTCAAGGCAGCACCAGTTCTTCCAGCATCATGCTGCCCACCTACATTATTTACAGCCTACCAGGAATGCAATTGTTTCCCCAATTCTCTGTCTTGCTCATAAGCATATATCAAACATAGGTCCCTAAGAAAAAAGATTGTCCCCAATGCAAAATAACTCTGCTAGTAGTCTATAGAGACATGATGTCATTTTGTAACAGTGGTCCCTTCACCTCCTGAATATAGCTCTCATTGCTCTAAGGTTTATTTTTCTCTCTCTCTCTCTCTTTTCCCCTCTCCTCTTCCCTAACAAGATTAGGGAGCCAGTGTTATCTTTTCTTCCCCTAGTTAATTGCTCTTGAACACAGCCACTACAGGAAAGAGATGCCCGCTGAGGATCTGGGAAGTGAATATCTCCCAAATTAACAAGTGATCCTAACAGGACATCAGGGTGCCCTGGGACCCCCTACTGGAGTGTAATCCTTGAAGTGTTCCTTTAAAACCCCCTGTCCCACCTGAGAGTCACAGATTTGGGGCAGGAGTCCCCTGTGTTGCTCCTTTGCTAGCAAAGCAATACATTTTCTTTTTCCTTTTTCTCAAAACCATGTCCTTATTATTAAATTGGCATTGATTGGCATTGAGGACAAGGACTGAGCTTTCGGTTACAATTTCAAACCAGTGTGTGACAAGAGCTAGATATGGGAACAGCAGACATTCAGTAAATAAAGTGGTTCCCAGGAAAGGAGAACTGGTGGAGTTTCACGTTTATCAATGGGAAGTCTTTTGCCTGTACAAATAAATACCTTGGAAAATCCTCAGACAAGAATGACTGAAATAAAACATAATATTAAAATTACTTCCTGGGAATCTAGTAAACATTAGAGAAGTCTTTTATTCACCATATGTAAATGCAATTTCTTCAAAACAAAGTAGACAAAAGGAAATCCTTAGTGGCCAAAGTATAAGGTCAGGTATCGGTGATCAAAAGGAGGTAGATCAAAAACAACTGGGCAAGGCTCTATTGACATACGCTACCAGGTGAGACTCCCCAGTCCCACAGAGCAGGTCCAGGAGAATCACTCATAGGCTCAGATGGATTGAAATTTGTATAGGCTTAGGGCAGGAAGGGGAGAGCTTGGGACAGAGGAGGGAGGTTTTGGGGAGTCCCTTATCCTCCTGAGGTTGGTCAGGGGATTGGCTGATTGATAGGTGGTTATGAGGAGCCATCACTGCTTGTCTGTCAGTGTCTGATTGGTTGTTCTTTTGCGCATGTGGGCTGCCTGGTGTTGTGTTCCCCTTAGCCGCCTTAAACCAACCTAACACATAGTACTGAATCTTCTTAAATGCCATGCCAAACAACAACAAAATGTAGTGACATAATATCTAGTTTAATAATGATTTATATCAAGAGAGTAAAGGTGGTGGAATATGATGGTCATCATAGTCCTAGTATTATGTATGACTGCATGTATGTTGTGATTCTAAATCACTTACAACCAGAGAAATGAAATGTTATCATCCAAAAAAAAAAGCAGCTTACCACTCTTGCATGATTTTAAAAATATTTCTTAAGCCATTGAAGATTGAAATCATCTTTTCTCAGCAAATTATGAATATCTTCGTTCTTTTATGAGTTCTCACCACAACCAGAGCACCCAGCATATGGAATTCTAGAGTTGGAATATTTTTTATTGACTGAATGTACAATGTGAATATAAATGATATTATATAAAATAATAATAATAATGATTTTTATCAAGAGAAAAAAAACCAAAAGTAATCAAATGCAGATTATCAAAAACACCAGCTATTAAAAGAAGGTAGGGTATTTTCACATGCATAGCTTTATTCTTCCAAGGGCTTCTCTATTGGTGTTAAATAATTATGAGTGAATTTAATGAAACAAATTATTTTACACAAAGGTAAGTACCAGGATGAATTTTAAAATTCCATGAGCTAAAGCAAAACTCTAACTAAACGTTTTCTTTTCTTTTAAAAACCAACCACTGTTAGTAGGTGAGTTTTTTGGTATATATTATTTTTCAATAAAGCTAATTCATAAAATTATTAGCACCTGTTAGGCTACCTTGAAAATTGCGCAAGTTATAATTAGAAATTTCTTCTTCATGTTGTAAAGGATTACTTTTCATTTCAATTTTTTTTCTCAAAAATACATAAGTAACACAAATATGTAGGGGGGAAGAAAAATAATTTTCTTTCTACCTTCTATAGATATTAGTTGGGACAGACCTCTATAGCAAAAGACTGATTGACTAAAGAAAACCAAACAAGTTTAATAGCAGTATACCTCTTGTGTACATGGCAGACAACCAGGGGGAAATAGGTATATCTCCAAGAGGCAATTTTGAACACAGGCTTAAATACTGTCTCCAACTGAAACAAAGAAAAGTGGATGAGGAGTCAGTAGGGGAGACGCCCAGGGAAAGCATGATAAAGAAGGAAAAGGCTTGTTAGGCAGATTAGTTAGTGCCTTCTCACCGATAAGAATTTCTAGTTATTTAGAGTTATCCTTCTCTTCCTTGTGTATCGAGAGACACCTTTAGAAATAAAGATTTCTTTTATAGATGTAAATTACTCTCATAAAGGGTAACTCTTTTGTTTCAACAGCTTCTCCTGTGTGCACTGTTTTCCTCATCAACTCAGAAGAAGCCTTATGCTAATAAGACATAGTTGGGGTGGCATCTTCTGGTCTCCCACCCTCATATTTGGGGGTGTCATTCCCTGAACCCCACCATATTCACATTCTTAGTTACCAGAAATTTTAATAATGCTAGAGAACAGAAAAAGCAGTTTGAATGATTAAGAGCATAGGTTTTGGTGTCAGACTGGAGCCCAAATTTGGCTCTACCACTTACAATTTACTAAAAATCCTTGTGACTCACTTGCATCATCCATAAAATCATGATCATGATCATGATGATAATGATAGCAATTTCATGAATCCTTTCCACGTATCAAAAAGATTCTAATTAGTACACACATATATCTCAATCCTCCTTAGAGTACTGACCAAGGCCTCGCTGCCCCACACTCATTGAAGTCAATACTGCAGCACCAAGTTTTTGTAAACTGAAAAGGCTTTATTGCATGATTCATCATCAAGGAGACCTGGAGCTGGGAAGAGCTTGAATCTGCCTCCAGCCATGGGGGGTGAGGTTATAGGAAGGGAGAGGGAGAAGCTGCTGGTTGATTGGACAGGGAGGAGGAGGAGGAGGAGTTGTTGTTGTTGTTGTTGTTGTTGTTGTTGTTGTTGCAGGGTTTGGCACAGGAGCAGTTGGTCATCTCACCTCCGATTCTTTTGAGGTGCAGTTATAAAGTGCTGGGAAGGAGGGGATTTGAGTGTGTGACATCAAAACAATTGTTATGTAGATTCTGTTTGTGCATTTTCGAGATTGATAAAGGTCTAGAGTGGTCTCCAGTGACTCACTTCTGTCCTTGAAAAAAAGGGGAGGGGAACACCTTGAAAAATTGATGTCACATTTTTAGACACAGAAGCAACGTAGGGAGCTTTTCTTATATCTGCGGCTCAGCCTTCAGCTCCAAATAGTCTTTGTGTCAGAATGGCAATGTTTTGGGGTCGCATTTTCTGCTATCATTCAAGTTTCTTTGCTAAGTAGAGGGAAGAATTCTTGCCTGGCTGACTGAAAATAATGGACTGCTGTTGCACCTTAGCCTCACACCCACCAGTAACCCTGAAAGACAATAGGGAGGAGCAATTCTTCCAGTAGACAGAGCATTGAGAGCAGTTGGTTTTGATGTTGATGGCGATAAGGGGTCACCACCTGGGTGTGGAGAGGAAGTGAAGTGATCATAGGTAGGAACACACGTAGGTTCCTGAGTAATTTACAGGTTGCCTGACTGGTTTGTCATGATCTGGAAGGAGTAAGATAGCAAGATTATAATGTCAGAGATGATTTCTGGGAAAGTATCAACTGAATGAACTTATGGAGGCACAAAATACTTAGATTATTGTGTCTCACATCAGTGCCCAAAAGAGAACATCTACTGAGCAGGAAGCTCTGAATACCTGTGTGGATAGGATGATGCATCCAAGGGCAGTCAGCCAGCCTCTGTCCTCAGCTATCCCATTAACGCAATGGGCTCCTGGAAAACACAGGGATGGTAATAGGCATGGAAACTGTTCACCAGCCCAACTACAGTCACCTACCTACTGCTGCTGCTGATAATGATAATGATGATGAAAGTCTTATCACCTTTAGTCCTCAGTATGGTACCCTCCTTCAAGAGGACCAACCAGTCACTTGGTAAAAATTAAATCAGACCTTTTGCATCCTCTAGAGGCAACAATTTCATGCTTATTAAGACTGATATGCATTACAAATGTGGATCTGCTTTCATTGCCCTGTTAGATCATCTCCTCTGTATTTCTTTACTTCAGCAAACACCTTTGCTTAGCGCAAGCCTGTAATCCCAGCACTTAGGGAGGCTAAGACTGGAGAACTGCGAGTTCAAAGCCAGCCTCAGCAACGGCAAGGCGCTAAGCAACTCAGTGAGACCCTGTCTCTACATAAAACACAAAATAGGGCTGGAGATGTGGCTCAGTGGTTGAGTACCCCTGAGTTCAATCTCCAGTACCAAAAAAAGAAAAAAAAGAAAACACTTTTGCCATTGCACAGACCATATTACATTCTGATTTTGTATGTCAAACTGATTTTCAGTCAAACTGCCAGCTTCTTGAGAGAAGGAAAGTGAGGAAGACAAAGCATGATGAATTCAGGAAGCTCAGTCAGTTTGGGATTATGAAAGAATTAAGAGAAAAGAGGAAGTGCAGCTGGACACAGTGGCGCACGTTTGTAATCCCAGCACCTAGGGAGGCTGAGACAGGAGAATCGAGAGTTCAAAGCCAGCCTCAGCAATGGCGAGGCGCTAAGCAACTCAGTGAGACCCGTCTCTACATAAAACACAAAATAGGGCTGGGAATGTGGCTCAGTGGTCGAGTACCCTTGAGTTCAATCTTCAGCACCAAAAAAAAAAAGAGCGAGAGAGAGAGTGAAGAGGAAGCGGGAAAGGATTAAGCTGGAGAGGTAAATAGTTGATCCTAAAACTCCTTGAATACTATTTTAGGTAATTTTGTCTTTATTTTTAGGTTCCACCTTCACAAATCTAGGGCACTTATGTCCTAGGGGTGAGTCGGAGATGGGAGAATGGAGGACAATGGAGAGACAAGGTGGGTGCACAGTAAAGGGGTGAAGACTCAGAAGTAGTGAAGTCTGGATTTCTAGACTCAGGAATTATGTTTTATCTGGGTTTGAATTCTGGCTCCAAAGATCAGTAGTTGATGAAATCTTTGTGCCTCAGTCTGTCACCTACAGAATCAGATGAACAACAATACCTACCTCATGAGAACATGAAGACTAAATACACAAAAGAATTAGAATAGTGACTCAAAAAAGCATTATTCTCAAATTATCAATTTGTTAATTCCATTACTGTCTTTCTGCTTAGGAATTTAATAAAGAAAGTTTTTTATTAAATAAAGACATTATGAATTAAAATGCAAAATTTGCATGAATCATTGTAAATGAAACATATCAAAGAAATCTTCTCCCCATGGTGAGATGTTTGAACTACGCCCTTAGAATACCCAAGAGCATTTGAAAGAAGCTCTGAGAAGCCAATAGAAACTGGAGACACAACTTTTCAGGTGACAAAGGCCCAGAAACAGACTAACAATCATCTCTAGGCATTGACAAGGCAAGGAGTACCTAAATGAAGGCAAGGCAGGCAGAAAGGGCACCTTTTCTCCAAAACAGCCCTTACTTATCACTGAGGACTGACATTTCTTGAAAAATAAATGGCCACTCTCAGTTACAAACATAGGATTAAGATGTAATTACCTGCTGGGCATGGTGGTGCACACCTGTAATCCCAGCACTTTGGGAGGCTGAGACAGGAGAATCGCGAGTTCAAAGCCAGCCTCAGCAGCAGCGAGGTGCTAAGCAACTCAGTGAGACCCTGTCTCTAAATAAAACACAAAATAGGGCCGGGGATATGGCTCAGTGGTCGAGTAACCCTGAGTTCAATCCCTGGTGCCACAAAAAAATAAAATAAAAATAAAAAGATGAAATTACCTGGACCGGGCATGGTGGCACACACCTGTAATCCCAGCAGCTCAGGAGGCTGAGGCAGGAGGATCAGAGTTCAAAGCCAGCCTCAGCACCTTAGCAAGGCCCTAAGCAACTCAGTGAGACCCTGTCTCTAAATAAAATACCAAATGGGCTGAGGATGTGGCTCAGTGGTTAGGCGCCCCTGGGTTCAATCCCTGGTACTAAAAAAAAAAAGATATAATTACCTGTGTGTGCTAATGGAAGCTAAAGATCACATCGAGATATAGATGGTCTGTATAGATCTAAAGAGTTAACAAAAGAACAAGCCTTGGTGACCTCAGAAACTGGAGAGGGCAAGGTAGTAACAATAGACTGGAAGAAAAGGCCAAAAGAAAAAATCACTCTAACCAATCCTGGAATTGGCTCTGATCCAAAGCCAGCTTCAACTAACAAATCCCTCAACACTAACCATATTAGAAAACTGAACGAAGTCACCACCCTCAGTGAACCACAGATTTGTCCTCAAGACATTGAGAGGATGTGCAATCAGAGGATGTGGTCTAGCCAGAACCTAAGGGTTGCCCTATGGACAGAGTAGCTATAAGCAAGCTGACTCATTGGATCGTCTCAAATCTGAAATGATTGAATTTCTTCAAGAATAATTGCTGGTTTTAGCTTGGCAAGCTGCTTAAAATATACATATACATATACAACACAACGAAAAGTCCCAATAACTATTTTGGCTATAAGCATTAAATTAATTTTCAATGTAATCTAAACTTGGGAAAAGAAAGGCCAGAGTAGTTAAATGAAAGCCAAAAATACTCCCCAGCACTCAGAGTAAGTTTTACACAAATTTTAGATACAATCTGAAATAAATTGCTTCTATTTTTTAAATCATAAGATAAAATACCAGTGTAACTCCACATCATGTACAACCACAAGAATGGGAAGTTGTGCTCCATGTATGGTGGTATAATATGTCAAAATACACTCTACCATCATGTACATATAAAAAAATTTTAAATAAGATAAAATATAGTCATAACTATGAGTCATCTCTATACAAACTCAAAATGGAGTTCATGTCATCTGATATAGCAGAGGGGTTCTTATTCTTGTTTACTAGTAAGCATATAGATCCTCCAGAGAAATATTCTTTGTGTAGAATATGTTGATAAACTGCTTGACAATTTAAATGGATCCCTGAGAGCTTTGACTATAAGGTAACGACCAGGAAATTGCTAAAGGGCCCCTAATTTTTTGTCATTCTGATTGTTTTGTTTTGATCCTGAGAATTGAACACAGGGGTGCTTTACCACTGAGCTACATCCCCAGCTCCCCTCCCCCTGCCTTTTTTTTTCAATGAGTAAAAGTTTAGGACTGGAGGCAAATGAAAATAGGAAAAGCCAAGCAGCAGGGCAGGAGGCAGATCTGAATGTTGAAGACTGCTTTTTTTTTTTTTTTGAAGAAAACAAGATGTATAGTACAAATTTGTAAATTATCTACAGTGTGGTGCTGAGCTGTAATTCACTTTTCACTACCTGCTACTCTCCACTAAAATTTATTCCACAGAGCTACTTCTTGTGAATCCACATGGAGGAAGCCAAGCATTCAAAGTTATATTCAACTTTGGGGTTTGGGCTGGGACAGAGATAATCATTTCCCTTTCTTTCTAAGGGGTAAATTGTGAAAACTGGCACTGATGGAAAAAATGACCAGTACCTTTTAAAAGCTTCTTTGTCCTTCCTCTTGAGGGAAGATGCACTTGGTTAAGCTAGGTTCAGATTCTTCACAGCTTAGGATTTGGGGAAGAAGAATAATAGAAAGGAATAATTCATTTCATTTGTTTTGTTTTGCTCTCTTGCTTTGGAGGTAGAAGAAGCAAGTTTACAGCAGAATGGGAGCTGAGCAGAGGCACTGATCACTTAGACCATCTTCTCCCTCGTTTCCCTTGCCCCTTCACACGCCTTTTTCCTTAAGTTTCCCAGTTCTAGAACTTTCCATGAGCTGATGCATGCACCACAAGGAAGCGGCAACTGTGCTGAGGGTCAGTGCTGCTGCAGCAGCTCACAGTTTCCTGGAAACAGGCTTCGATGTCACCTTGTCCAGTTGCCTCTCACCCAAACTCTGGAAGCATCACTCATATTCACCAGCTACAGCCACTAAGGCATCCTACTGCTTCTCCTTCCTCTATGTACATCCTTGTCCAGAATGTGAAACCTTTCCATCATTTAAAATCAAAGTCGTATCATTTAACATTTCCACTCCAGTTGTGCCACTTGTCCTATCATCTAATTGACCCTGTTTCAACCTTTGTGGCTCTTTCCCCCATGGGTATGTTCTGTTGTTCATCTTGTATACCCAGAGATGTTATTGATAAAGACTGTGTTCCTTCCTTGTTTAAAATGTTAATAGATTATATGATAAGGAGATTCCTTTGGTTCATTATTAGAACACATCACATTATAATATTTAACATAGTTACTTCCTTGTGTCTCAGAAAACATTGTCATTACAGTTTCAATAAAATTACTGGAACAAACTCTTTAAATTTATTTTACTTCTACATTTGTCTGATCACCATGTTCAGTTCATAGATGTGAAAGAAAAAGAATACTACGACACAAAGAAACTCTTATCATAATAGTGACAATGACTTTGATACTAGCTAGCATTTACTGACCTCTTCCTATGCTCCAAAAACGTGATTTTATATGTTTAATCTTCTCATTTAATTCTCACCATAACCTTAAGAGAAAAGTGCTATCCCATTTCACAGGTAAGTAAGCCAAATTTCAAACAGGTTGAATATTTGGTCACTGTGACACAGAGGAAACTGATCAGGGCTGAATGACCCTCCTTTAACATAACAAATTAAGTTGGTGTGGTTAAAAATCATACCAATTAGAAAATCATACCAACAAACAAAAAGCAAAAGTACAAAAAGAAAAGCCATCAAACAAATAATGTGCATCAATGACCTAAACATAAAAGCTAACATCATAAAACTCTTAGGAAAAAAACAGAAGGGTAAATCTTGATGACCTTGAATTTAACAGGTGGTTTTTAGATAGGACACCAAAAGCATGAGTGACCAAAGGGGAAAAAAATAAATAGGGCATCATTAAAATTAGAAAGTTGTATGCATCAAAGGACATTATCAAGAGAATAAAATGACAACCTACAGAATGGGTAGAATGAAAATATTTGAAAATTATATATCTGATAAATGCTTAATAGCCAGAATAAATAAGGTATTCTAGAACTTCTCCAAATCAACAACAAAAAGACAAACAACCCTACTAAAACTATGAGCAAAGGACTTGAAAAGATATTTTTCCAAAGACATGCATACAAATGTACAACAAGCCCATAAAAAAATGCTTATCATTAATAAGTCATTAAAAGCAAATCAAAACCACAAGGACATACTACATACCTACTAGTGTGTCTGTCTGTAATAGTAGAAATTTTTAACAGAAAATTAAAAATGTTGATGGGAATATAGAGAAATCAAAATCCTAGTACTTTGCTGATAGGAATGTTAAATGATGAGACTACTGTGGAAAAGTTTGGTGGTTCTTCAAAAAAGTTAAACCTAGAATTGTCATATGACCCAATAATTCCACTCCCACATATATACCCAAAATAATTAGAACAGGCATTCAAACAGATAGTTGCACACTGGTATCATTGTACAATTTTTCTCAGCAGCCAAAAAATTGAAAGCAGCCAAATGTCCATTGATGGATAAATGGATAAACAAATATGTGATATCCATCTAATAGAACATTATTTATCCATAAAAATGATACAGCAAACTTTAAAATTAGTATGCTAAGTGAAGTAACTCATATACCAAAAGATTTATTGTATGAGTATACTTATATGAAGTACCTAGAATGGTCAAATTCAGAGACAGAGAGGAGAATAGAAATTACAGGGGGTGGAGGGAGGGAGAAGAGAGCTGTTGATTAATGGATAGAGAGTTTCTGTTTGAGATGATGGAAAAATGAATACTGGTGATAGTTTTTAAATGTTGTAAGTATAAGTAACACCCCTGAATTGTACATTTAAAAATGATTAAAGTGGTAAATTTTCATTATATATATTCTATATCCCCGCTCAAAAAAAATATACCAAAGTATGATTTTCCTTCCTTAAGCCATTTACAACTTGTATCTGCAGACCAGATAACTCTCATGAGCTCCAGAAATGAGTTTCTGGCTAACTCCTCAAACTGAGTATCCAATATTGACGTCATTGCTTAACCACAGCCAAGTTCCTCTTACCACGGGAGAAATTCACTCCTTACTTCTTTTCCTGTAGACTTTGTCTCCATAACACCAGCACCATCCATTAAGCTCCGATCATCTTTGATTCTTTCTTCCTCACTTCTGCAACCAACCAGCCCCCAAGTTTTTGTTTTGTTTTATTTTGTTTTTCTCAAGCCTAGGATTTAGATATGTCTTGATTTTCCTTCCTCTTTGCCATCCCTAAGGTCACAGTCTTAGTTTCAGACCTCACCTTCCTCCTATCTGGACCGTTAGAATAACTTGCTGGTTGGTCTATCTGCTTAAGTTCCCTCTACAGTTAGCCCTCCTTCCACAATCCATCTGCAGAGCAACCACTATCAATTTCTCACGTTACAAATCTGATTGTGCTACCTTCTTCCCTTAAAACATCCCTTCCTTCCCCTCATGATAAAGTCCAAACTCCCTGGCATATAAGGCTGACTCTCAACAACTTGACCCCTAGGAGCTTTCCAGCCACCCACTGCCCATGAACCCAGCCACACTAACTGCTCTCTCCACTCCATCCAAGCTCTTCTTGTTTTCCATTTCCACAATTTGCACTGATGATTCACCCTTGGTGTTGCACATGTTATAGGTTTCAACAAGGGTATGATGACATGTATCTATCATTATAGTTTCAGACAGAGTATTTTCCCTGCCCTAAAATCCTCTGTGCTCTGCCCATTCCTTCCTCATCCTCTTCACTCCATTCTATCCCTGCAACCACTAATCTTTTACCATCTCCATAATTTTGACTTTTCTAGAATGTCATATAGTTGGAATCATGCAGTATTTAGCCTTCTCAGGTGGATTTTGTTGACTTAGTAATACACATTTAAAGTTATTCCAGGTCTTTTCGTGGCTTGGTAGCTCATTTATTTTTAGTGCTGAATAATGTTCCATTGTCTGGATGTACTGTGGTTTTTATTTATCCACCTACTGAAAGGTATCTTAGTTACTTGGCGATTATGAATAAAGCTGCTATAAAAATCCACATGCAGGTTTTTGTGCGGGCATACATTTTCATCTCCTCTGGGTTATGTGGATTATATGATAAGAGGAGGTTAAGTTTTCTAAGAATCGGGAGGAGGGAGGAGAAGGGAGAAAAGATGTTTGAGAATTAAATTGACCAAATGATATTGTTATATTGTGTGCAAGGACAAATATTTAACAATTAATTCCACTATTATGTATAATTATAATGCACTAATTTTTAAAAAGAAAAAAAAACCCTGCCAAACTGTCTCCCAAAGTGACTATATCATTTTACATTCCCACCAGTGCATCTGCATTTGATGTTGCCCGTGTTCTGCATTTTGGCTATTCTATTCACCAAATAGTAGTATCTCATTGTTTTAGTGTACATTTCCCTGATGACATATAATGTGGAGCATATTTTCCTATTCCTATTTACTATTTGTCTATCTTCTTTGGTGAGGTAGATATCTGTTATGGTCTTTGGTATGTTTTTTCATTGATGTATTATAATTGTACATAATGGGACTTCTTGTTATGTATTCATACAAGCACACAAAATAATTTGGTCAATTATATTCCTCAATACCTCCCCATTCCTTCCCTTCTTCCCTCCATCTGGTTCCCTTCCTCTACTTTACAGGTGTCCCCTCTATTTTCATGAGATCACCCACACACACTTGTTTTCCTCATTTTTTCTCTAGCTTCCTCATATGAGAGAAAACAGAACACCCTTGACTTTCTGAGTCTGGTCTATTTCCCTTAACATAATACTTTTGTGTTCCCTACTTTTTTCTGAAAATGACATAATTTTATTCTTTATGTCTGAATAAAACTCCATTTTGTATATATACTACATTTTCTTTATCCATTCATCTGTTGACAGACACCTAGACTGGCTCCATAATTTGACCTTTGTGAACTGTGCTACTATAAACTTGGGTATGCATGTATCATTATAGTATGCTAATTTTAATTCTTTAGGATAAATTCCAAAGAGTGGTATAGCTGGATCAAATGGTGGTTCCATTCCTAGTCTTTTGAGGAACATCCATACTGATTTCCATAGTGGTTATACTAACTTACAATCCCACCAACAATATGTAAGTGTTCCTTTTCCCCTATATCCTCTCAAGCATTTGTTATTATTTGTATTCTTGATGATTGCCATTCTAACTGGATTGAAATTAAATCTCAGTGAAGTTTTGATTTGCATTTCTGTAATTGCTAACAATGTTGAAAATTTATTGTATATTTGTTGGCCATTTATATTTGTTCTTTTGAGAACTGTCAGTTTAGTTCATTTCTGACACATTTTTAATCAGGCTGTCTATGTTCTTATTGTTGAGTTTTAAGAGCTCTTAACATATTTTAGAAAATAGTCCTTTATCAGATGTCTTTTGCAAATATTTTATCCCAGTCTGTGGTTTGTATATTCTCTGAGGAAATGAATGCCTTTTGATTTAAAATCAATGCAGAGATCACTGGATATGTCATATATCTTCACCATTAGCTAATCCAAGTAAAGTCTACAAATATTTATTCTACAAACATTTATTGTGCACCCATTGTATATACTACTTAAGGATAACAAGTATACACGTATAGTTGAAGTGTGACCATACAGAATCAAAGCATCTCTGTAAAGAGAACAGATGTAATTAATGAAACTAGAAATTTTATCTATGCTCACATACAGTGCCTATTACCAGGTATTTTTAAAGATGTCGGAATCATTAAACTTCTAAGTTCTAGCATAAGTGAGGTATTTCCCATGAGGTATTTTAGACATATATTATCAAATAAGTAGGTTGTGTTGTGATAGAAAAAGCACTGGACTGGGAGTCATAGCTATTATTAACTAGCTGTGTGGCCTTGGGGACATAATTTAACCTGGCCTCAAACTTAGCCTCAATTTAATCTTTGGTAAAAATTAAGTACATGAATCAGAATCTCTAGACAGTGGCTCTTTAATCTTTATATATAGATAACTTTTATGTGTATTGAGGTACAACAAAGCACTACCTATAACTGCATAGCAGTTGGAGTCAGAGTGATTGGGAAAAAAGAATTGAACAAAATCACTTCCAACTTGAAGGTCTAGCTTTGGAGAAACCTGCTAGTACAAAGTGAGAAGCAAGATAAGTAGGGCAGATGAACAAGTCAAGCCCATGCTTGAAGATTTTTTTTTGGTGTTTTTCATGTAATTCAAGAAACTTTAGAAGCTGTGTTGACCACTAAGAAAAGAAGTAACCTACTTAAAAGGACACCTAAAGAAGGGAGTTTTCACTGCTCTACTGCGATACCTAGAAGGTGAGGCCGTGGAACACAGCGCTACAGTGGCCACCAACCATCACAGTGCAGGCTTCCCATCTGCCACTGCCACCATCCTCCTCCTCTATAAAGAACAAGGAGATGTTGTTTCTTGACTTTAGTAATTATTACAGTATTGGCTTGATAATATTGATTATTTGTAATTTTGTGCACTTTTCTATACTTTTCAATTTTTTGAAAAATCCTTTTTATATACACAATACAATAATAGGCTGAATTATGAACCCTAAAATCTTTAAATTGAGAAGATTTGTGTAAGTAATAATTTGATTCTGGCAAATAAAATGAGTTTTCTCATGGGTTCAATTTATACAGCAGACAGGAAAAAAAAATCCCTTGAAAGATAAATACTTCACGTGCCTCTTGCCAATAAGGACACAATACTTCCTCATTGTCATTAAAAAATAACACATACTTTCTGAAAAGAAAGAAACACTCAAATGAGTCACCTATTTCCACATTCAGGGCTGAAGAGCTATATAAATTTCTCCAGCCTCTGGCAGAAAACATCAAGCCAATCGTAGGTCTGAGAAGAATCATCACTTGATGGCAGCTATGCAGCTGGCCCTGCTGTGGGCTGTATGTCTGCTGCCTGGACGCCTGGCCCTGCCGCTGCCGCAGGAGGCAAGAGGAGTGAGTGAGCTACAGTGGGAACAGGCTCAGGTATGTCATGGTCCACTCACCTGGGTTCAACGGTCTTGCTGTCAGCATTAGAAGTGTTTTTCAATTATTTCTCCTTCCACATTAGTGTTGCAATGAATTTTCTCATAACATTATTTTTATAAAGGGACTATATCCTTTTACCAAGTAACCATTCAAAACAGACTTTAGAGCCTGTCCAAACTGGTTTGGGCTCCAACTCCTCTACTCCCTGTGTAGATGAACTTCAAAATGTCACTTGATTTCTCTGATCTTTAGTTTTCCGATTTGGAAGTTGGAGATAATGGTATCAACAAATAGGGTGTTAAAAAGCATTTAACACAGTACCTGAAACATTAATGCTCAATAAATGGAAGATTTATTATTATTTGCTGCAACTTGAAATTCTTTTCATAAAGAATATAGAATGTTGCACCTTAAGATAAGAACTACTTGTTGAAGTCAGAAAGTATGTAGGTAGAAATTACTGCTTTGCCATAAGCTGATGATGATAGGCAAGGCAATAACTCCTGGATTTGTTTTCTCATGTGTCCAATGAAAATAATAATACTATATGGCTTATACCTTGCAGAATTATTCTAGAGAACAAATGATAATACCAACTAGCATGTGTGTAATAATTGCCAATTATAGAGCACTTCCATATACACTACATTTTTTAATCCTTAGCTCTGTTCTGCAAAAAATGAGAGAGCAAAATTAAGTTGATTCCCATTCAATTTAGAATGGTAGTAGATTTTTAGTGGTAGAGAAGAATCAAGGCTAAGTTTTTCTACAAAAATGATGTTTCTTCCAATATATTCCTTAATAAGTAGTATAATAAGTACTAAAAATATTATTTGGCAAAATAATAGATGATTACTTTTAAGCATTATTTATAAATTTAAGCTTTAAGAATAAGAAAAATCAAGTTTTGCTTCACATAAACTTGGACTTTTCAAAAAGGTTCAATATTATATTAGATTGAACCATATGAAGTTACTGATATTTAACAGTTTTTTACCTCCCAAACAGCAGTTCTTGTAGCAATTTCTACCTACCTAATGAATTCTCTAGAAGGAATGCATTTGCAAGAATATTCCATCCTTTTATTTAACAAACAGATTGTCAAAACTAAAAGGAGGTTAACTAGATCTAAAGGAAAGCAGGAAAGGTCATCTCAAGAATGCAGAGGTGTTTCTTGCAGGGGTGTCTTTGTAAAGTCTATGACTCTAGAGAGGATAAAATAGGGTATTTGCTTTTAAATAAGGAATTAATTCATAATTGTCATGAACAATAAATATTTGTTGCATTGAGTGACACACAATTATTGGTAACAGGTATAGAGAGAACAATATTAATAACGTTTCTTAAGCAAAATTCACACTCCTGAGAGGTTCTCAGACAAGTGACAATTACCATTCACTCCAATACTGACTGAAAATTACTGAACCAATGTTTAAATCACTTCAACAAAAATATTATCAAACATTATATAAGCCTATACACTTCATTTATGTGTGCACACGTGCACACATACATATGGTACTGGGGATTAAACCAGGAGTGCTCTACCATTGAACTACATCCCCAGCCCTTTTTATTTTGAGACAGAGTCTTGCTAAGTTGCTGAAGCTGGGCTCAAACTTGTAATCCTCCTGCTTCAGCCTTCCAAGTCACTGGAATTACAGGTATGCACCATTGCTCCTGGTCGCCTATACATTTTTCTGATGAAATAGTTTTGGAATCAGAACACAGGCTCCTTCGGGGTGACTTTATATTTATTTTATTTCTACAAGCCATGTTTCTTCATACATAAAATAAAGATAACTGCCATACCTGCTTCACAGGGTGCTTAAGGTTTAATTGAAATAAATGTGTAAATACCTGGCCCTAATAAGTACTTCAAAATGAGTTCTTGTGAGTTTGCTGCTGCTGTTAGTGCATTCTTACTTCTTTTTTTTCTTTTCTTTTCTTTTCTTTTTTTTCCTGTTAGATTTCCATCTTCCTTTCCAAACACCGGGAAACTTTAAGAAATTCCCAGGGACCCAGTTGTACATGGTATAGATTTGGGAGATCTGCTTTAACTTATAGACTCTCAAATAGGTTTTAGTAAGGATTTAAAAGAGGGGAAGAGAGACTGGGGGTGGAAAGAGTGGAGAGAGGGAAAAGAGGTACTGAGAGGCAGGAAATTCAGACCCAGTTCTGCTACTAACAAGTGAAACCAGGAAAATCATTGGGATACTATGAGCTTTCGTTTCTTCATCTGGACAATTAATCCAAATTAATTAAACTAATAATCACCTAAAAATTTTCCCAGACTGAAGTAAGACTCCTTAATCTTTAGTTGACCTCAGCAGGATCTTAAATGGGCCTCAGCAGGATCTCAGATCTCCCTACAGGGTCCATGGTGCTAAAGGAAGTCTTGGTGTGCCTCTTGAGGTCATGCTAGGACATTCTTCCTGATTATTCCAAAAACAAGAAGTCTACACCATATAAAGTATTTGCTATGTTTTCCTCAAAACATTTAAAGGGGGAAAAAAGAGAAACTGAGGGATTTTTCTCTTTAGTTCATGAAACAGCACACTTGTACTTCATTATCAATATTAAATTTTCTCTTTATTAGTGCATATTTATTGTACTCAGTAACTATATAATAATTCTGTCTTCTAATCACTATTTGAATCCACAAGAACCAGAAGCAAAAGAGGTGCAAATTTCTAAAATAAAAAAAGACAATGAACAAGAACTACAGATTATTTACTCTCTTTTCAATAGGACTATCTCAAGAGATTTTATTTTCATGATTCAAAAGAAAAGAATGCCAAGAGTTTTGAATCCAAACTCAAGGAGATGCAAAAGTTCTTTGGCCTGCCTGTAACTGGAAAGTTGAACTCCCACATCATAGAAATAATGCAGAAGCCCAGATGTGGCGTGCCAGATGTTGCAGAATACTCAATACTCCCAAATAAGTCAAAATGGACTTCCAGATTAGTCACCTACAGGTCAGTTTTATTTTGGCTTGTTTTTACAAAAGCAATTGATAAAGCCCTTGTCCTAACAGGTCAAATATTGTTTTATTTTTTGCTACTAGGATCACATCCTACACTTCAGACTTAAAACCTTCCGTAGTGGATCAAATAGTGGCAAAAGCTTTAAGCATGTGGAGCAGGCAGATCCCTCTACGTTTCAAGAGGGTTAGGATAGGAACTGCTGATATCATGATTAGCTTTGCAAGAAGAGGTAAGAATGAGCCCTGTAGGCTATTCCTATGTGCTGTTTTATTTGTTTGTTGTTTGTATTAGTGCTCTCCTTTTTTTAAAATTTAAAACCTTTGATTAGGAGTGGAGATGGATTCCTGGGTTCAATCTCCAGCGTCACAATAAAAGAAAAAGAAACCTTTAATGAGATATTATTTTGATTTTTCTAGTTTGTTAAATTAGAGTCACTTTTTTAAAAAATATTTTTTTAGTTGTAAATGGACACAACGTATTTTTATTTTATTGTTTTGTATTTGGTGCTGAGGATCGAACCCAGGGCCTCACGCATGCGAGGCAAGCGCTCTACCACTGAGCTACAATCTCAGCCCTAGAGTCACTGTTAATGCAGGAATTGGCAAACTATGACCCATAAGCCCAGTCCAGCCCACCATGTGTTTTTGTAAATAAAGTTTTATGGAACATAGCCACGCTCCTTCACTTAACTATTGTCTTATGATCACTTTCAGACAGGCTACAATTGGGACAGCATCCATAAAGTGCACAACACTTAAATTGCATGTTATCTGACCCTTCTTGGAAAAAATTTGCCAACCCTTCTTTTATAGTATGAATCTTAACATATATAATCTTTTTGTAGCATGAACCATTGTGTGTATTTGTCTGTATACATACATATCAGTTCAAAATTAGTTAATATTAAGAAGGAGAAAAAGGAGTTAGATTCCAAAAACCTCAAGTAACCCCCCAAAGGTGGGCCTGTTACAAATGCCTTTCATGTGACAACAAAGTAAAAAATGGAGACTATTATGTTAAAGAGCTTGTAGAGATATAATGCATATACATGAACTGCTCTTCATCATTAAGGTTTCATGGTGCAAATTTAGAAAAAAATATTTCCCATTTTGGTCTACTCTAATATTGAACTACCAGGGCACTATGAATTTAGCTGACACTTGAACTTGAGCCCACAATATTAGCAACATTGAAGAAAATGTCAAGGAAAGCAGTGATAACTGCTCTACAAGTTTTTCAAGACCTGGAGGAGCCAGGTACAACCTTACACTCGTCTAAAGATAACTCTGACTCGCAAATCAAAGGATATCAAAATCTCATTTAACAGACTTTGAGCATAGTTCTCCAACAAGCTATCTAGTATGCTCACCAAAAATAGCTTTTTAAGCTGGGCGCGGTGGCTCAAGCCTGTAATCCCAGCACTTAGGGAGGCTGAGACAGGAAAATCGCCGAGTTCAAAGCCAGCCTCAGCAATGGCGAGGTGCTAAGCAACTCAGTGAGACCCTGTCTCTACATAAAACACAAAATAGAGCTGGGGATGTGGCTCAGTGGTCGAGTGCCCCTGAGTTCAATCCCTGGTACCAAAAAAGAAGAAAAAATAGCTTTTTAAGAAAAAGATACATGAAATAATACACAAATTACCCACTAAATGCAAAGCTCACATTCATGCTCCCTCCCATCTTCATTTGGCCAAGCAAAATGAAAAAATTGAACAAACACTTCAATGCAATCATAAGTTAGATATAAATGTGTTTAAAGTCCCATATCCTGTAAACCTTCATTGTGTGGTGGTTATTGGTGATGAGCAGTGGTTCTGTGAAAGGAAAGTGCCCTTACTGAATAAGAAACCACCTAATTGCAACTGCCTTCTGGTACCAGCAGTGTGGACCTTTTGGACTAGCTGTTCTTTCCAGCCTCAATAATCACATAAACTAAAAAGATAAAATGACTAGAAAAAAATCAGTTACTAAGGGAAGTCACTCAATTTTCTTGCAGCTCACGGGGATTTCTTCTCATTTGATGGGCCAGGAAACACTCTGGCTCATGCCTTTGCACCTGGGCCAGACCTAGGAGGAGATGCTCACTTTGACGAGGATGAACACTGGACTGATAGCAGCAGTCTAGGTACAGAGTCCCATGTCTCTTCTACTGCACGTCCTTAAAATTACAGACTTACTCTAATTTGATACTTGCTTTAATTTATAATATTTATCAAGACTTTAAATGACAACTACTGTACTGTATGCTTTAGACATTTTATTTCATTTAATATATTGATAATATTACAAGTACAAAAGATGGAAACTCAGGCTATGGAGTCAAGAATTGTCAGGTTTAATTTATTTTGCCTCTATCTTTCTCACTGTGTGTCTTTGAGTAAGTTACTTAATGTCTCTGAGTCTCAGTTTCCTCTTCCATGAAATAGAACTAGTAAGAGTTCCCACCTGAGGACTATTTAAATTGAATGAGATAATAATTGTACAATGCTTAGCACAGTGCTTGGAATATATTAAAAATTCAATGAATTTTAGCTCTTCATATGTCTCAAAAGTAAGTGTCTCAAATAAAAAAGAGGAACAAAGACAACGATATGTTAAAATTATATGCAATTCTGGGATTATTCACTATCATATGAAAAGAAGAAGCTCCGTGACCTAACCCATCATCTTCATCATTTTATAAAGTGGGAGATTATGAACACATCTAAGAACTAATGGAGGGGAGCTCTGGCATAAATAATCCTCAGAGGGGGCAGGGGTTGTGGCTCAGTGGCAGAGCACTTGCCTCGCACATAAAAATAAATAAACAAAATAAAGATAGTGTTTCCATCTATAACTAAAATATATTTTTAAAAAATAATCCTCAGAGGGCTGGAGCTGTAGCTCAGTGGTAGAGCGCTTGCCTAGCATGCATGAGGCACTGGGTTCAATCCTCAGCATCACATATAAATAATAAATGAATAAAAAAATAAAGATCTATCAACAACTAAAAAAAATGTTTAAAAAAAATAATAATCCTCAGAGGAAAAAATCCTTGAAGAGAAATGGCTAGTAATTGGCACTGAAAGTGAAATTAATACTTGTATTGTCTAAGAGAATTTATCACAGTTTAAACAAAGCAGCAAAAATATAACCTCTGTGATGTGGTTATATTATGGGCCTTCTTGCCACATCCTGCACATCTTCATTGTCCTTTCTTCCCACTACTAGTAGGTTAAAGCAGCTTCCTTCAATCTAATGCAACACAGATCCAGCTCTGGTGACTCCTCAGATTCACAGGCTCACTCTTTCCCCCGACTTGCAAAGCCCTTCTATGCATCTGAGACTCAATTATCATCTCATATGATATATATACACAACTTATACGTCATCTATATCATATATCATTCATACACACACACACACAATTTTATGAATCAAGATTAAAAAAAACAGCATTGCCTGGAGATACTGCCTTTTGATCTTGGCTTTCTCAAAACTAACTTTCTCTTAATGTTCAAAGTTGTAATCATTTGTTGAATAGCCCTTATTTTTCATATATTGGGAAAGTCTTCTTGACAAACCTATAGGGTAGGAATTATTATCTCTGTTTAATAGATAAGGAATGGAGACTGAGCAGAATCAATTGATTTGTCCAGAGCTGTCCAAGCCAGTTAAGTAGCAGAGCTATGTTAGAAACATAGGTCTTAATGCTTTTAAAGTCTTTGCTTTCCACTATAGAATATCACTGCCAGGTGATTATATAAGGAGCAAATAGGCTGAAAAACATTACTTTTCTTTAGTAAGCAGAAGTGGTGATATGAAAGCACTACTATTCGGATTCTTGAAGGCCCAGAAGCAAATAAATGGAAGATTGAGAGTTGGGTATTTTTAAAGTTACTTTATTTTTTGTTTGTTTGTTTTGTTTTGTTTTAAATATTGTTTAAGTTGTAGATGGACACATCTCTATTTTTGATTATTTTATTTATATGTGGTGCTGAGGAGGGAACCCAGTGCTTCACACTTGCTAGGCAAGTGCTCTACCACTGAGCCACAACCCCAGCCCCATTAAAGTTACTTTGTTTTTATTATTATATGTTAGGTATTTAAATGCTTATTTTAATAGTTAATTTATGTTATTTCTTTGGTTGTAGGAATTAACTTCCTGTATACTGCGACCCATGAACTTGGCCATTCTTTGGGTCTAGGTCATTCCTCTGATCCTAATGCTGTAATGTATCCAACCTATGGAACTGGAGATTTCCAAAATTTCAGACTTTCACAGGATGATATTGAAGGCATTCAGAAGTTATATGGTAATATTTATGGTTTCAAATAAGGGGAGTTTCACATTTTCTCTTTAAAATAGGCTTGGAAGAAAGAGGCTGAGAAATGGGCATTTGCCTGGAAAACCACACTGTAACTTATATCTAAAAGTCTACTGAAGAGAAAAATTAGACCTTATATACTCAAAATTTGACCAGATTATTTAATACTGAATATGAAGTGATCCTTGTTTTACTCTTAAGCTTCAGTAATACAGTATCATATGGTGAAATTATGACAGTGACACTACCAAGATTCTTTTCAAGCTATCACCCACTCTTCTTCCTGGCTCAGTTCAAATTCTTTAGGAATGTCTCCCCTGGAGTGGACTGGAGGAACATAACACCAAGTTCCATAGCTGCCCAGTGCCAGGGATTTGGCCCTAGACAATCAACAGTGACCCGTTTTTCCTGCTTACATATACATGTAGGGAAGGTGATTGACCATGGACAGCCACTACTAATAATTACTAAACATGAAGTTTATGAATATCTCCTGTCCCAATATACACTTTTTTATTCTAATTAAGCTCCAAATTCAGTTTTTGAAATATGCTGATTTGTATTTACTGGATGAAGTCAATCAAATAGTATTCAGGAAAAAAAATCAAAGGACAAGGATAAAATTCATGCCTTTGGATAAAAACGAGGAAGAAGAGTTCAAAGATGCTAAGTGACTTGTTCAAAGTCATGTGGCTGCCAAGTGCTTGAACAATGATTCCATATTAGGGCTGTATGATTTCATATCTTACCATGCATGCCTGCCTATCACTACCTAGAATGCTTTCAAGAGCAATCTGAGCTGGGCACAGTGGAGCAAGCCTGTAATCCCAGCACTTAGGGAGGCTGAGACAGGAGAATCGCGAGTTCAAAGCCAGTCTCAGCAAAGGCAAGGCGCTAAGCAACTCAGTGAGACCCTGTCTCTACATAAAACACAAAATAGGGCTGGGGATGTGGCTCAGTGGTCAAGTGCCCCTGAGTTCAATCTCCAGTACCAAAAAAAAAAAAAAGCAATCTGAACAAGAGGATACAGAATTTCATCTTTAAGTCAGCAGACATAGTCAAACGCATCCAGCAAAATATCAGGATGAATATATGTATTTTTATGGATGTATGTTAGCATGTATGTATACATATATAGATGTATGTACTAGAATAAGAATGCACTAACCAAAGATCACTCAAGAGGTTTTTGTTATTGTTGTTTTTGGTTTGTTTGGTTTTTTTTCATACTGGGGATTGAACTCAGAGGCACGCAACCACTGAGCCACATCCTCAGCCCTATTTTGTGTTTTATGTGGAGACAGGGTCTCACTGAGTTGCTTAGCACCTCGCCCTTGCTGAGGCTGGCTTTGAACTCGCAGTTCTCCTGTCTCATCCTCCCAAAGTGCTGGGATTACAGACGTGCACCACTGTGCCTAGCTCACTTAAGAGTTTTTGAGTGATCAAAAGAACAATGAAAATGCTTTCACATAATAGATTACTGTCTTTCAAGGAAAATTATTACTGCAGATAAATGGATTTAAGCTATCAGCGAACTTAGAATTTACTACATATCAGCATGGCCCAAATTGCCTTCTAGAATGCTAGTACCTCAGGACAATTCCCACAAAAGCATGCTGTGGCGAAATAACTTCAAGAAACACCACCTAGGGCCTGGGATTGTGGCTCAGTGGTAGAACGCTTGCCTCACATGCATGAGGCACTGGGTTCGATCCTCAACACCACATAAAAATAAATAAAATAAAGATACTGTGTGCATCTACAACTAAAAATAAAAAAACACCACCTATTAAAATTCAGATACATATTAAATAGTACTAAACAAATAGTATTTAACTAAGTGTTTCCTAAATTATAACCATTTTATGGAATATCTGTTGAAATCCTACAAAATAATACTTTAGTGAACACACTTTGGAAAATGCTATGCAACATAAAGATCCCTAAACATAGATCAGATACAAACAGCTGCTTCTGTCCAGAGGACTCACAAAATACTGACAGAAAACACTACCTCCTTGTATAAAATAGCAGAACTCTGAGAATACAGCCTTCTATAACTATTTCAGGACCTTAAGAAAAATACAAAGGGATTAAAGAAGCTCTGAGGCAGACTGATTAAATTTAACAGGAAGAAAATTGGTGCATTTGATTCTTTTTATTTTTACATTTTTTATTTTATACATGATAGTGCAGTATATTTTGACATACATACATGGAGTAGAATCTATTTTAATTAGGATCCCATTCTTGTAGCTGTACATGTTTTGGAGTTTCACTGGTAGTGTATTCACATATGAACACAGGAAAGTTATGTCCAATTTGGTGCATTTGATTCTTAAGTACTGGATAAAAAGGTACAAACCCCTTCAGAAACTTCTGAGCAACAGAAAGTAGGATTTAATTACATAAGTTGTAAATTTAGGGATTTCATTCATCCAAAAAGTAATGGTACACTTGCTTAGCATGTGCAAGGCCCTGGGGTTGATCCTCAACATCACAAAAAGGAAAAAGAAAAAAAAAAGGTAACATGAGCAGAAAATAGATTCAAAAGAATATGATTAAAGTCATGAGTGCAAAACTCTCAACGCGATTTTCAGAATAACAAAAATAATAGCTAAAATGCATTGATTACTTTCATCATATCAAATGCTTCACATGAATTAGCTCAGTGAATCCAACAATTCCATGAGGTACTATCCCATTTGATAGACTGCTAATCTAATGCTAAGGAGGTTAAGTAGTAATTTCCTCAAGGTCACACAGCTAGTAAAATGGTAGAGACAGGTGCACAGGCATCTGACCCTCAGGCCTCGCACTCAGTGCTATATTGCTTTCTTAACCTTTGAAGGGTGTACTTCAGAATCTTTGTCCCAAATACAGAAAGCTGGGGCCAGGTAAATGATAAATTATACATACTAAGACATTTCCTTTGTACAGTTTTAGGATGGTTTTTATGCATTTGTATACTGTGTCAGAATGCTCTTATTATTTTTTTTTCTTAACAGGAAAGAAGTAATTTCAGGAGATAGAAGCTTCAGGAAGAATATTCATTCATTCATTGAGTTCTGTATCAGTATTCCCCAACTAGAGTTAACACTCTCCCTACACTGCACTCAGTACATGCTCCATCCTTTCTTGCATTGTGGTTGGTTTTTGCACGTTTCTCTCTCTCTCTCTCTCTCTCTCTCTCTCGAGGATAAACTTTTATGTTTTGACTTCATCTTACTCACCTATGATGATCCTCAGACAACAGGCAATTGGCAGATGTCAGTAAATGTAATATACACAAATAAATAAAATTCTTATTCCATGGTAAAATTATTTATACTTGGAGCACTTTTTCTGTGGCAAGGGAAGGTATATAATGAAATCAAAGACTAAGACAAAAAATCTCACCGCATTATGTTGGAATCTTCAGACTTCTACCTCACACTATCACTAGATGGAAGTACGAGCTCCATTCTTTATTGTCCATTAATGTGGCTTGTTCTTTCAGCCCAGGCTTTCACTTGGTCTTCTGGCAAATGCAGTTCTTCCCACAAAATGTCTGTAAATTCCTGGGGACTTGAATTCTCAGAGTCATTGTCAGCTCCAAGTTCCTGCCAGGGCATCTCTCCTGCCACAGCTACTCTGAGTTCCCTTTTCTCTGCCCTGTACCAAATAAAACATCAGTCTCATTCTCTTTTTCCCCAACCAATCCTAAAAGAGAAACTGTACATGTTGTTGAAGATTCACACGAACAATAAGATTTTACATTGCACTAGGCAATGAAATTAAACAGATTCAATTTGGGATAATTACCCGCATCCTTCAAATCCTTTATCAGCAATTTCTCACTGGCTTCCTATCTCTGCAGGCTGCAGCCTTCCAGCACATGGCTCCCTGAGCCTCTAGTCTTTAGACCCCTCTCCTGATTGCCCCAGCAATTCATTTTCCTGTTTTCCTGCCCTGACCCTCCCCTTTCAAGCATTCAGACTCATTAATGTGTCGTTCTGAATGAAGCATCTCTATGTGGGGCTTGACCAGGAGCAGGACACACAGCTGGCAAAGGTTTTGCCATTTCAGTCTTTCTTTTCTTCCTCCTTCTCCACTCTCCTCACACATATGTATGCATGGTTCTCCTTATACAACAGGAATTTGAAATTTACATTTATACTAATATAAATCATGTCCCCTACACATCCTGAACAGATACATTCACTTTTTAAAATTCCACTCAAGGACTTTTTATCACCTCAAACAAGTCAATATTCCAAAACTCAGAATTACCACCACAGCCATTAGGAAGCAACTCTAGGGCAGATCAAATGCAAGAAGAATCCATTAATCCAGGCAAATATGAACAGTATATGAACAGGAGTTCAAAGGCCTTTTAAAGCATAATGGAATATAACTACAGTAGTAGAATGAAGAGGACGTTACAAGTCACTGAATTCAAATTGCTCATTTTGTGGACAATAAAATAGACCATAAGTTTACAGTAAGAAAGTGTAGTCGTGATTTAAGCATATTTTTGCTTGTTTAACTGTCATGTTTTGCTTTGAGCAGGAGGAGGCAGTGTCTATCTTGCAGCTGAAGTGGCTACCTATTGTCTTTACATGTCCAGCATTCCTTTACCCAACTTCAGGGACAGGAAGCTGCCTCTCCCCTTTGTGCACAGTCTTCACGAGCTATCACTTAGGATGCTATGTCCTCTCCAGGTTGAGAAAGGGCACTTGTTATGGCAGCCCTAGGAAACTGATACAAGTGTGAAGACAACATAAAGTCAACTTGTACAAGAGCTCAGAAAATCAATCTCTCATGCACTTCTGAGATAGCTTATTTATGCTAGATTGCAAGCCTACAAGATGAAATCTAAGAAAGAAGAAGACATAAGATATAGAAATGACAGAAAAGGAATCTCAAAATGATAGCTGTGCACCAGAGTGAGAAAGTAACCAGTTTATATTAGAGCAGGAAGTCAAAGAGAGCTAAAACAAGATGCTCTTCAAGAAAAATAAGCAGGTGTGTTGGCTCATGGCTGTAATTCCAGGGACTCAGAAGGCTGAGGCAGGAGCATCACAAGTTTGAGGCCAGCCTCAGAAATGTAGTGAGGCCCTCAGCAACCTAGTGAGATCGTGTCTCAAAATAAAAAATTAAAAGGGCTGAGGATACAATTCAGTGGCAAAGTGCCCCTGGATTCAGAGAAATGAAGGAAGGAAGGAAGGAAGGAAGGGAGAGAGGGAGGGAGGGAGGGAGGGACAATATAGCTGCTAAGGAATATATACAATGAGTAAAAACCTGAAAAATACTTAGGATATGGTGAAGAGGCATATACTTCTTCACCTAAGAGGGTCAGGGGGTAGGGGAGGCAATTATAAAAGACAAGCAAAATGAGGAATTATAATGAAAATCATGGTCCAAATATAAGACAAAATCAAAACTGACATGATTTTGAGTAACTAAAGGAATAGAGGGGAAAAAAGAATTCATTTGAAGTTGAGGGGAAATCCTCAAGAGGATTTAAAACTTAAGAGTCACATCACTGTAACCACAGAGAAGGAAATGTAGTCATGGCTCACTGTCGCCCTGCGTTGAGTAATATTTAGACTGTGATATATTTAAATGCTGTTTACTGGTTTTTAGTATTCAGAATTGACATATAGAAAAAGCTCAGACAACTTAATTATGGTTAAGAATGAAATGTAAATTTTTGTTAATTGTAACAATGTAAAAATATATGAAGTTTGGAGGTGAAAGGGGAAGATATTCAAGAAAAGCCAGATGTATTGAGAGCCTCATATTATAAAGTGAGGAGTCAAGAGATGCTCAGGAAAACTGATGGAATAAGAAATGTAGATTTAAACAGATCATATGGGTTGGGGATATGGCTCAGTTGGTGGAGTACTTGCCTTGCATGCACAAGACCCTGGGTTCAATCTCCAGCACCACAAAAAAAAAAGAAGAAGAAGAAGAAGAAGAAAAATAAAGATCACTTTAAAGTGACAAAACAAATAATGCTACCAGTCTAAAAACTTGGAGAAAAAAGAAAAACAGCAGAGGGTAGTATAACTGAACTAAATTATCTGAATAGAGAATGTCTAAAACTGATAAATAGTAACAGAATACAGAACGTTATTTAGTAATATGGAGTTAACTATTTGCAAATAATCAAAAATGAAAGAAAATGTGTTGTTTCTACTAGGAGAAGTTGCTTTTTTAAAATTTTTTTTTAGTTGTAAATGGACACAATATATTTATTTATTTATTTTTATGTGGTGCTGAGGATTGAACCCAGTACCTCACAAGTGCAAGGCAAGCGCTTTACCACTGAGCCACAACCTCAGCCCAGGAGAAGTTGCTTTTTGTTATAAGCCCTCCAGGTTCTATTTTCTAATTTATGTACAGTGTGTTACTTTCACTAAAAAATAAATAAATGCAATATAGGTTTGCAGTGGAAAATATTGAAAATAAAAATACATGTAAAGAGGAAAAATAAAGTAATATAAAATCAAACAGAAATCATCGCTGTTGTGATTTTGATGTTATTCTTATTTATAAAAAGCTCAAGGAAAGAAGAAAGAAGAAAAGAGTGTTACTCATGTGGTATTATTTCAGGTGTGCCAAGAAGGGCCTTTAAAATTCCAATGCTTCCTCCACTTTTGACCAAATGTCTACAAATTCCTCCCTTATTTTTTAAAAAAGGAAAGAGGTAATAATATATGAACAAAATTTCATATTAAAAAGAAAATAACTAATGTCGATGCTTTCTTGAGTGTACATGAATGGATGAAATGAAGACTCTGAATGAGGGGAAAAGTACAAAGGAATTTCATACAGAAATAATGAAAGTAAATATAATTTAATTCACATGTTTTCCTTCAGCTGATTTATAAAATTATAATTTTGGTATGCAAATATTATAAATTGTGTAGTATTTCTGTAATTGCTGTTTCAGGAGAGTCAAACATTTATTGATGTGAATAGAAATTACTTTCAATTTCCATATATTTCTTATTTCATAATTGACTAGCTAAACTCAGTCTCTCAAAGCCCATCAAAACACCACTATTCTGTGATTCACCTGTAAATCTAGGACAAAAGAGAACTGGATGAATTACCCCAACTGTCTCCAATTCAACACACTGCCAGTTTCACAGATTGTAAAACATATATTTGTATGTTTACATTGCTAAGATGGCATCTTACAATTGCTGCTGCAGTTCTAGAAAGAATTTAGATTTGCTTATGCTAATCACATGGGGCCCTATCAACCTGAGATCACTTTATATTAAATCTCACACTATAGATTGTTTAGGACACACTGTTCATGTGAATTCAATTAGCATACCTGTAGGAGGTCCAGCTTAGGGTTCTATATTCAGGCTTTTCCCATCCAGCGCTACTACTGAGATAGTCATGTATTCTTGCTGTATTTTTGATATTGCAGGTTTATGTCCCATCAATCCTCAAACAAAAAGACAAGTCATTTGATGCCCAAGTTTTATGTCAGGTTTTCTTTCTTATTAAGCTTCACTTATCTTTCCTATTAAGTTCTGCCTATCTTTTCTTTTTTAATGGAACTTGAAGAAATTGTTTATCCCACAATAGATGACACCTTAACTCACTTAAATGTGCTAATTGGGATACCAAGTTTAGATATAGTCCATGAAAAGAGACCATACTATATACAGCAGCCTTTCCTTGTTTTAAATGTCAGTTCTTCAAAACTGTTGATTTCTTGTCAGTCTTTTAGGGACAAACATAAATGACTCACTTTCGTGCCATCTGTCCTCTCCTCTTCTCTGAGAAATTCCCCTGACCAATAGCAGACTCTGGTGTCAAAGGTGCACTATGCCACCTCCTTCCACAGGTGTTTGGAGCAGAGGCAGGCATCTGCCCCAGGCAGAGCCAACTTTCTCCAGAGAATTGTAGAATTTCATTCACCTATTCAACATTTCTTACCATGTTCCAGGTGCTGTTTGAACTTTGAGAATATGATCCCAAAGAAAGCACATGGACCCAACAAACTCACCATGAACAATAAACAGAAATCTGAGACTGGGAACTCTGAGCTGAGGTTTGTTTATGCTGAGATTCTATAGGAAAGATCCAGGAGTCTTTGCTGCTGAAGCCCCTAGAAATGCTATATAACTTTCCTTTCCCAAAACCTGGTTGTTCAACAATTTTTTGGATTCCATAAGGTATGTTAATGTCCTTTCAACAAATTCCTTTTTGGGTTACACTAGGACCAAAAAAAATTAGTATAACCATGAAGGAAAAAAATAGAATGTAGTCATTTTCCTCTCTTCACTAGCATTAGACTGCATTCTTGCCATGAAACCTTTCAGAAAAATTAGAATATGACCATACAGAACCAAAATCAGATCAAAAGTAACTGAAATTGCCAGGTGCAGTGATGCATGCCTATAAT
>CM053399.1:77679061-77740793 GCA_028644305.1 Xerus rutilus | reverse complement strand
GGAGTGAACTGTGAAAGATAATATTTTCATCATCAATAATTAATTTCTTATAACTGAATCCAGAGAATTATAATTTTTTCTGAGAACTACACAGGAAACATGATTTGACCATTATTCTTATTCATTCATTTAACAAGAAATCATTGAGCCAGGAACTTGGGGAGTAAAGAGGATACAAAGATGAAATTACATAGATACTGCCTTCAAGATTTCAAAACCTGATACATTATTCAGCTATTAAAGAAATAACTATAATACATTTTAAGAGTTATAATAGAGGACTATGCAGTGTCAAAAGGGGAAAGTACTATTGAAATTCTCTATTATTTTCATGAATTTCTGATCTACATTCTACCATTTCTAGTACACCATAGAAAACATGCAAGTCTAAAATTCCAGTTGATCTCGAAGTACTTTGGATAAACAGAATCTTTGCAACAGGCTTGGGGACTCCTCACCTGCTTGGCCAAACCTTTCTTAGAACTGTAATGTAGCCTAAGACTCTTCCTGTCTAATCCTCCTTCCTTCACAAATTCCAGGCCTGCATCATGGTCTGAAGCCCCTCTCTCTCCCTACTCCACTCCTTCCCCCTTTATCCTTCATAGGCTTTTCCCCAAAAATGTAATGCATATCTAATGTCATCTTGGTGTCTGCTTTTGGAAAACCTGAACTTACAAAAGGAATGTCCGACTACCTGTCATTGAAAAAAATATATATGCTAAATAGTGGCTCGAGACAACACCATTTTATTATATCTCATAATTTTATGAGATACAACATGTTATGTTTCATAATGTTATATCTCATGAATTTGAATTCAAGCAAGGATTTCCTGGGCAATTCTTTTTTTCCATGGGGCAAATGGGCTGGCTTGGATGCTAGTGTATGTGGCTTGAAATCTGGGCTGACTCAACTCGACTATCAACCACATGGCATCCTCAGCATGCAGATCTTAAGTTATGTCTTTTGGGATGTAGCCTTAGAAGCCAGATAGCATCACTTCTGCTACACTGGTAAAAGTAATCACCAACACTCCCAGAGTTGAAATGCCATGATATATATACACCGCCACCTTGAAGAAATGCTGAAAAATCTGCAGTTATGCTTCTAAATTGCCACAAGGGGTCACCGTTTCTCTTATGAAAACATCTGTCACTTTAATCAGAAGACACAATAAAACCAACCAAAGTATATTTTCTAAAACAATAATGCTGCATGGGGCCCCCAAAGCAAATTCAGAATTAGTACTAGCATTCAGATGGCATTAAATCTGTAGAATGTTTAGAAATAACAGTTGCTTTGAGTATAAATTTATATTTTCTACAAGTGTAAAATGAGGTCATGCAACAGACACCCTGATCACTGATTCACTAATCATTCCAAGCATGTGAAACACTCCTTTGATAAACAGCAAGAATAAAAGAATGGCAAATTGTGCTTTGGTCTGACCTCTAGCTAAGGTAAAGATGTGAGCTGCTGTTGCCTTTTATAACTTTCACTGGTGAGGACAAGACATGGGATTATGATGGCCCAAGGACAATGAATCAAATGGTGAAGGAACAGCACAATCTTCCCTCCCCAATGTCCTTTGCTGAAGCATCATCATGAGGATTAACATTTTGGGACTAAGAAGCAGTGACTCCTTGATTACAAAGGAAGAGTGGATTCACCATCCAGGCATCACAATGGTGAAAGTCAAGTGTGTGTGCCTGCGCACCCAACATTCATTTGAAAGAAACTTTGAGGCCAGATGCAGGGGCACATGCCTGTCATCACAGCATGTAAGAAGGCCAAGACAGGAAGATCACAAGTTCAAGGCCAGCCAGGATCCAAACTCAGCAAGACCCTGTTTTAAAATAAAAAAATATAATGTACTGAGGTTGTAGCTTAGTGGTAGAACACTCCTGGGTTCAATCTCCAATACTAAAAAGAAAAGAAAGACACCTTGAGAACTGTTTGGGCATCATATGAACACAATTGACTGGCTACTGCTTCTTGCCTCTCATATTCCAAGTTTATCTAGCCCTGAATAAACCATATAGAAAGGTTAGAAAAAGTTAATAATGAATTTAAACTCTATTCCAGCTTAATAATACCTAAATGTACTTTTTCAATTGTCAACAACTAGATCATGTCATTCAGGAAAGAGTCTAACTAACTCAAAGTAAATAGATTATAATCTGTTAGTCTAAGGAGTCCTTCTGATATATAAAAAAAATGAGTAATTCAATAATTTTTTTTCAAGTTTCAACTCTTTCCCCATAATATTGATATGAAAAGTGAAATTCTTGACAAAAAAGACAATCTATATCTGAATTGTTCAGTTAGAAACTTAATGCTTATCATAGTCATTAGCACATAAAACATTTGCACATTAGCACAACAAACATTTGTTGAAGGATTTGTTAAAAGAATGAATGGGTATTTATCTGAATTAACTCACTCAAATTTTCATTTTACACAGTTTCTAGAAGAGGGTGATATAAATAAAATATTGAAATTAGGGAAGCTATTTTAAATCTGATATAGCTAAATGGTCTCTATCCAGTTTGTTAAGAATGAACACTTATATGTTAATTATAATTTAGGACAGATTTCCTTTGCACTGGTTTTATGGAGGGAGAGAGGATACAGAAGATTGAATCCAGGGCCTTGCACAAAAAAGGCAAGTACTCAAGTGCTTTACTGCTGAGCTACATCCCAGTCTTTATCTTGTTTTGTCTTGAGACAGGGTCTCTCTAAGTTGCCCAAGCTGGCCTTGAACTTTTCAGTTGTTCTGCTTCAGCCTCCACAGTAGCTGGGATTATAGGTGTGTGACTCCTCTGCCTAGCTGGAACTTAATTTCTTCCATGTCTACATCAGACAATGAGTCCTTTTTAGCTAGACCCTAATGTTCTAGTTATCTTTAATAACCGTTACATCACCAACAATGATTAAAAGATCTCATCTAAATTACTTTTAGGCAGGTAGTTTATCTGTTTTATTCAGCACCTGAAAGAACATGGGACACAGAGTAGACACCCATTAAGTATTTGTTGAACAAAGAAATTAATGAATGAAAATAAACTCCATTTCTCAATGTGAGTACGTGACAAAGAACTACAACCACCTGCAATCCACCCTATGTGTTTACATTCTAACTGCTATAGCAACTCAGAAGGGCAGGTCTTATTCCACCCATTTCATAAATGAAATTTATTTCATAAATACATTTATTTCATAAATAAAATTCTTGTGGCCAGAATGTGATGGCTCTTGGATTTGAAGCCATGTTTATATGTACCCAAAGTCTTTTTCATTGATTCTTCCATAAGATATTAAAGTATACACAAAACAAAAACAAAAGTTACTGGATATCAGCTGGGTGCAGTGGCACACGCCTGTAATCCCAGCACTTTGGGAGGTTGAGACAGGAGAATCGTGAGTTCAAAGCCAGCCTCAGCAATGGCAAGGCACTAAGCAACTCAGTGAGACGCTGTCTCTAAATAAAAGACAAAATAAGGCTGGGGGATATGGCTCAGTGGTCGAGTCCCTCTGAGTTCAAGCCACAGCACCAAAAAAAAAAAAAAATTAACGGATATCTAACTTTGTGACTGGACTTGGCCATTTTCCAGGGCCATGTATTGGGTTTTTGTTCTAAATTCTGCTCTTTTGGGTTTCTAATCAGCTGTGGTCAACACAAAAATCACCCACCATTCAGCCGGAGTTTCCTTCCTTTTCAGAAACCAGACAATTGTTCAGCCACCAGTGTGTCCCACGCCTGGGCTCTCTGAATGAAGGCAGGGCTGGCCTGAGTTAGCCACACAGACCTCAATTATAGGCAACTCGCCTTTGTCACCCAGTCACTGTCTAAGTGGATGTGTTCCCAAAGAACACAAAATGGTTTAATATTGGCCTAGCAATCACAACTTTTCTCTGCTCCAAATATCCTAAACTTTCACATCTACATACTTTCGTGTTTTTACATTTTCGCCTGAAATAGTGATCTAATTTAGTTTCTCCATATAATTGATAACAGAAAAATTCTGAAATGTCCTAAATTTAGTTACTAGGCCAAAGGATAGAGAAGAAGAGAGATAAGAAGAGATGCTAAACTTCTCTTTGGTTTTAGACAGAACCAGCAATAACAAAAAGCAAAACAAAACAAAACTGCTCAACATTCCTGAATGTGTGTTGAAACCCTTGACTCAGGACCCCAGAACCATCATCAAGGTGCCATTCACCCTGCTGACAACCCCAACCATTCAAGAAGTAGAAGCTCTTCTCTTCACACAGTCGCCCCTCCCCAAACTGCTCACTCCACATTGTCCTGCCACTCTAACGGATAGCCAAAGTAGTTTCAATGTAAACAGTGTTTCCTGTCCCAAAAACTTATTAAAATTATTTTCTTAGCTTTAGATCTGACCGACATTTTTCAACTGCTCCCTAGCCCCACTGCTAATGGTTGCAGTAACTTGTCCCCAGACTGGGATTTTTTGGGGTTTTTTTGGTATCAGGGATTGCACCCAGGGGGCGTTAGCCATTGAGCCACATCCTCAGTCCTTTTTTATATTTTATGTTGAGACAGATTCTTGCTAAGCTGCTGAGGATTGAACTCACGATCCTCCTGCCTCAGCCTCCTGAACCTCTAGGATTATAGGCATGCGCCACTGTGCCCAGCAAGATTTTCCTTTTTCTGGCCAGCATCTGTTATGGCTTAACATTTTTACTAAAGGTTTTATTAAAATAAACTCTTTTATTCAGAGATTTCTTGTTCTTAAGAGTTTTGGTATAACATAGCAAACTAATATTTCCTACAAAATATTTAAATAAAGCAAATTCTTATGTGTGTATTCCTATCTTCTTTTCTGTTCCTTAGTCTACTCCTGTATCCTATACCAGTTATTGTTTTAACTATAATGGCTGGATAATATACCTGAAGATCTAAGAGAGGAGTTCTGTCCCCTTTTCTCTTTCATAACTGACTTAGTCAGAGGTCAAGGAACTATACAATCCATGAACCAAACCAACCCTATTCACTAAGTGCTTTTTATAAATAAAGTTTTATTCAAACATGACAACTACCATTTGCTTACATACTGTCTGTGACTTCTGAACACTACAAAGGCAGAATTGAGTAGTTGCATTTGGCCACCAAAGCCTAAATGTTTAGTATATGACCATTTATAGAAGTTTACCAATCCCTGGTCTTAATGACTCATAGGCATATATTCTACATGTTTTAGAATCATTTTGTAAATGTTGTAGATCTAAATCCTGGTTTGTTTATTTGTTGTTGTTGTTGTTTTGGTGGGGGGGCCCTACTGGTAGAGGTGTGCTGGGGATGAAAACCAGGTCCTTGAATATGCTAGGCAAGCACTCTGCCACTGAGCCACAACCCCAGCCCACTTCCCATTTCTACATTGCAGGGAACAGCAACTGATTTTGACTTAATGAAGAAATGTTATTTACTGGAAAATATATCTGACAGCTCACAGAAACAGAAAGAAGTGCAGAAAAATAGGCTCAGAAGACAGGACCCAACCTGGCAACAGAACTGCAGATGGCTACATGGCTACACTGCGGAAAGGCCTGGTTGGGGTACCACCACAGATGCTGCCCCAGGGGAATTTTTCCACACTTTCCCCACATCACTGTACCACCCACTCAAGACTAAAGGTCCTGGAAAGGAGGATTTTATTTCTGAGATAAGATCATATACAGTAGTGCCCCCATATATTTTAGAGACATGTTTCAAGACCTCCAGTGGATGCCCCAAACTGTGCATACTATGAACACCCTATACCATGCTTTTTCCTATATGTGTATATTTATGATGAAGTTTATAAATTAAGGAGTAAGAGAGTAATGACAATAACTAAAAACAAATAGAACAATTATAACAATACAATATGAATTATTTAAAACTTATAAATTGTTTATTTCTGGAATTTTCCATTTAATCTTTTCAAACCTTGGTCACTGAGACCACAGAAAGCAAAACAGAAGATAAGAGGGGGACTCCTGTACTTATATCCTCACTTCCAAAGAACAAGAAGTATCTGACCCTTCTATCACATCCAAAAAGGGAGGCAGGGCCCTGCCTTCTACCAAGACTCACTCAATGGAGTATCCATTCAAAATACAAGGAGGGCAGAGTCTCTCCAAAGGTGGCTGTAACTTCATTTAGAACTGCATTAAATATGGGCAGGGGCATAGTTGTCTTTAAATGCTGCTTTCATGAAGATGACTTGAGGTATTATTAATCCAGTTTTCTCTTTATGCCCTTTAGTGGAGTTTCAAAATGTTCTTCTGTAATGGTCAGGTAAGTTTTTGTATATTATATTATATTCTTTATATGATACAGCTATTTTGTTATTGTTTTAAATGGTATCTTATTTTCTATTAGATTCTCAATTTTGTTATTGCTGGTATCGAGAAATGCTACTGAATTTTATGTATTGACCCTCCAACCAGCAAGCTTCCTGAGTCTAATTACTCTTAAGAGTATTGATTTTCTTTGGTTTTTTTTTTTCATCTAAGTAATCATAACACTTGCAAATGACAGTTTCATCTCCTGATGTCACTCATACTTCTTAATGTTCATTTCCGTCTTGTAACATTGGCCTGAACTTTTAGTGTGATGGAAAGCTTCATGATAGCAAGTGATCTTGCATTTTTGTAATCTTGTAGCAAATGATTCTTAAGTTTCTCTAGGTAAAAAGCAAATTCCTTTATATCACATTTAAAAGTTACTTTCTGTTTCCAGTTTTCCACTAACTTAAATTTTAAATAAATATAGAACTTTACTAAATGCTTTTTCTGCATCTTTTAAAATGTTTTTAAGTATTTTCTTCTTCAGTTTCTTGGTATGGGAAGTCACTAATAGATTTTTCTAATATGGAATTATCTCTTTGCAGTCCTAAGAATAAATTATAATTGATCATGATATACTTTTAATCATTTTATATTATATTCTTTTCATCCTTAAAAGCTAATGCATATTGGAATTCTTGCATCCATGTTCAAAAGTGAAACTGATCTGCAACTTACTGTTTTGCATAACTCTTATCAAGTGTTTAATAAAAGTAAGTGATTATCTTATCTTTTTAAAAGGAAGGAAATAATAAAAACTAAGCTTACAAATCAGTAAAATAGAATTTTTAAAAGTACAAATTATTATCAAAATTACAGTGTTCTTTAAAAAGTTAATAAAAAGAAAGAGGCTGGGAGAGTAGGTAGCTCAATGGTAGAGCACCTGCTTAGCATATGTGAGCCTCTGGGCTCAATTCCCAGCACAAAAAATAAATAAATGAAAATAAAAATTGGCTTAGTTACCTAACTGCAGGCATAAAAAATAAAAGTAAAAAGTTTTATAAATAGAGAAATAACAAGTTGACCATACAGGAGAATGCCAGTTACACTTATAGTCCTGGCACAATTTCTAATAGCAGCCTTTTTCATTTTTAAAATGTTCACTGTTGGGCAATCAATTATCCACTGAGGTGAACCTACATAACTGACATGGGTTTGATGCCACATATTAACTGTATTACTGTGGTAAGTTCACTTGGCCTCTCTGAGCTTCATTTCCCAACAAAACAATGGAAATTGTAACAACTCTGGGTAGTTTGAAGAGCAAGTGAAATAAAGCAACCAAATTGTCAAATTTTAAAAACTAAAACAAAGTTAACTGAATGCAGCACCAGCCATCCCTAGCAATCCACAAATTAAAGATCCCAGCACCCAGATTCAGCACCAACAGAATACCAAAGCCATCTTAACTAGAAGCAAGAAAGCATAGATGAGGCTACACCAGGAACACTCAGCCCCTGATTCCCTAACTACCTGCACCACCTGCAGCCCCAGGTACTAGGTAACTAGGGATATTCTAGGTCTGGTCTTTGGACCTTGAGTGCAGGCTCCTTATGAACATCAGGGAAGCTCAAATCCAAAGATGACACATTCTACCACTACTTTTCCTCATTGCTTGTCCCACTAATTATCTCATTCATTCAGTCCTTCAGAGGCCCAGGTTTTTCCTTGCCTTTACCAATGCTCTTCTATATGCAGCAGGGTATAAATACACTGTTGTAATGCATAATCTTTACTTTTATTTTTCTTTCCTTTCTTGGATGCACTAAAATATGAAATGCATGTATCTTTCCTGTCTTTGAAAAAGTAAGCCCTCCCTTCCCTGGAGCAAAGGGGAACTTGTTCTTCAAGTTACAGACTTGTTGAACCATGAAAATATGTGGTGAAAGAACAAGAAGGAGAAACACCCACCCAGACTAGACGTTGCTTTGTAGGTGGTAGGGAAAAGAGGACTGCGGGGCTAGAAGCAGGGGGGATCCAGAGTCTGCTACTAGTAGGGGCCAGGAAACAGTAAGACTCCAGTCTGGACATACTTGGTTCATCTAGGGAAATAGAGCCCTAGGCACTGGGTCTCAGAGCTTTGTCAAATACTCCTGTGGCCTAAATGTGTCAGGGAAACTCCTGGGAGCTGCCAGACCTGACAGGATTGTGCAGACACAACAATGGGCAGATCAGTGGTAACTGGGGTAGAGAGTTGACTAAGGAGTAGAGTAAGCCTCTGGAACCTTGGCACAGTGAGGGAATATGACTGAGGTGGGGCTACAGAACTACTGCCATGATTCTCACATTCCTCCCAGCCCGAAAGGATGGCCACTTGGAATCAAAATTGAGTTAATCCATAGGTCATAAAGAAACGTGATGTTTCCTGCATGCTTGAGTTTCTGGGTTTAGAATCTAACTTGTAGTATGGTAGATTCCTGACTCTGGGTTTAAATTTAGTAGCTAAGGGATTACCCTGGGAAGAAAGATCTCTCTGTTGGCTATTCCATGGTCACCCTCCCAGACTTATCACTGTCATACTCCAATTGTGCCTCAGCCTCCAACACCACACTGCTCACCAGCCCCAGCTTCTGTTGGCCCCAGCAGCTGGACCAGCTTGCCAGAGCAGGGCTTCAGTCATCTCTCCTGCCCTGTCTTGATGTGGTTAGTTTCAGGAAGAGACACTTGTAGGATGCAAGGAGTTTCTCCTCTTCCATTTCATTTTCCCAATGTTCTGGGGTAGCTATCTGCTCCCCTTGTGTCTCTCCAGCCCTGCCTTCACTATAGAATAGCAATGCACACGTGTGACAGCTTTCTGGCATCCCTCTGAGTTTTCCATGTATAACTCAAGTTCCAGAGGCTTCAAACAGAACCCATTATTTTGTGCCACCCTGCCTTTCAGTGTCCCATCTCAGTGATTAGAACTAATACTCAGTTACCTTAATCAAAAACTCAAAGTAAAAAAAAAAAAAAAAAGTCACCAATTCCTTTAAAATATTCTTAATTCTCCACCTTCTCCAGCTCCATTGATTCTGATTTAGTTCAGGGTCTCATTAATTCCTTGCCTGAATTTTTACAACAGCTTCTTTGGATGTCCAATTCCAATATTATCTCCACAATGTCAGGCACACACAAGTAACTGTCACTCCCCTTTTAACACTCTTTAGTGATGTGTCCTACTCTCTTCTCATGTCATGCAGAAAGTCTACAAACTAGGGCTCCTGGCCAAATCCAGCCTGCAAACAAATTTTATATGTTCTCTGAGCTAAAAATAGACTTTATATTTTTAAAGGGTGTGAACAAAATAAATAAAACTATCCAATGGTGGCCATATGTGACCTTCAAAGCCTAAATTATTTGCTATCTTTACAGAAAAAGTATGCTACCTCCTCTAAAATTTAGAGAGCTCCAACCTGACCCTTCCGCAGCCACTCCACTCTCATTCAGGGCCAGGAGTCCTCATAGGTCAAAGGGCTGTCCCACCCAGAACCTGTGACTACTCCATTTCTAGACATTCCTCCTGGAATTCCACCCCATTCCTCCTGGAATTCCTAACCCAAAGGGTTTGCATCTGCTTCTGGAACCAGGCAGACACCTGGCTGCCAGGGCTCACCTTTAAGCCTCAAATTGGCCAAAAGGCAGATGTTTTCCAGGATATAGGACACAGCTTAGACAAGCAGGTTGGGATATTCATGAGTGTGCAAGTCCTTTAAGGAGAGATAGGAAGACCACCCAAGAACCTGTGCTTATGACCTTGCCCTGGACCTCACAGGTATTATGTATGACAAGCCTGCTCAGGACACTTTAAAATTCTCCTTTGTGATAAATACCTAAAGCTCTTCATGATATAGTACTTCTGGACCATGACTCAATGCAAGCACACACCTGCTGACCCTGCTGTTTACCAGCCCATGCACTGGCCTTCCTTTTACTGCTCATCCTCAAGGTAGAATCCTTTCATCTCCAAAACTTAAGGGTCAGTTCCTCTGTGAAGTTTTTCCTACCCTCTCTTCTCTCATCTCCCATCTTTTCTCCTCAGTTAGTCTTTATAGCCTCAATAACCTTACACCAATGTCTATCACAGTACTTATCACATGTTTTTCTCCCCAGTTAATTGTGTATGTTTTCTCCATTATCCTGGACACCACCCCCCAACCCCAGGACAATAACTTGGTCTAATTTCTCTCTGTAACACAGTCAGTATAGTTAAGTGTCTAGCACATAATATGTACTCAATAACTATTAAAAGAATAATGCATGAATAAATGAATATGTATGATCAAGCTACCTTCTCAAATTCTTGGATCCACCCTTAAAAAGCATGGATACTTATATATCTCAAGTGACTATGGGCCCCATCTGGTAGGTAGTTGATAGACATGACTGATAGGAACATAAAATTAGGGGATAATTCCATAGACTGGACCTATGTGCTGACCCATCACATGCTTTTTCTTTAAAAGCCTAAGGCCATTCTGGTCCTGCTCTGGCTTAAGTCAATAGAATATGAAAGATATGGAAAATAACATCCCCTCAGGAAGGCAGCCCCCAGGAAGAAAGGAGGACAGTGTGGCCCTGGGGGAGGGAATAAGAAGGCAAACATTCATCCCTTCCCAGTGACAATAGGCCCTGAAGGGAGGAGGCAGATATCGACCACTGGGCCCTAGACTTTCACCCTTTCTGATTGCTGATGAGCCCAGGAAGGAGAAAAGCAAATAGTGAAGCTCTGGGTAACAATGGATCCCAGCGGAAGATGATAAGCAGTGAGCACTGGCTCTGAGCTTTCATCCCTTCCCAGTAACAATGAGTTTCAGACTTTTAACAACTTTTTTCCTGATTGCCTAAACCAACACGTCTGCTTCAGTCTCCAATGATTAAGCCACCCTCATTGTAAACTATACAATACAGACTCCTTCTGTAACCGGCAGCCATTTTCTACCCCAAAAATGAGCCCCTCCGTTGCCTGACTGATTGACTCCGTGGCTTAATAAAATGGCAGCACTAAATCCATCGAGGGGGTCTGCTCCCATCTCAGTTATTTGTGCTTACAGAATATATTACATTCCTTAGCAAACAACCTGTTATCTGTAGAGCTGTCTCTCAAGTCTCTTAATTATAAGATTCCTCCCTGCCAATAAGAACACAAGTTAGGCCCGGTGTGGTGGCTCACGCTTGTAATCCCAGCACTTTGGGAGGCTGAGACATGAGAATCGCGAGTTCAAAGCCAGCCTCAGCAATGGCGAGGTGCTAAGCAACTCAGTGAGACCCTGTCTCCACATAAAACACAAAATAGGGCTGGGGATGTGGCTCAGTGGTCGAGTGCCCCTGAGTTCAATCCCTGGTACCAAAAAAAAAAAAAAAAAAAAGAACACAAGTTAGCCTGAAGAAGGGACTTTTATCAAAGCCCACCAACCATAAAATCTGTAAAAACCAGTTCCAATTGGAACCAGTCAGTGCAAACCAAGGTGACTTAGATCTTTAACACATGATTTTAATCTCATTATGGTAGTAGAATCCCACCCCCATGGATTTTGCTTAGGTACCTGGGGTACTATGTTCAATAGGGACCTAGAAATCTGATGGAATTCTACTGTCAGTCAAAAGCTGAGAGGTGGCACCTGGACAGGACTCTAGAAACTTCCCTAAAATCCCAATAAAACTAGGAAACAGAGTGTATAATTAATTGCTCCCTCCAGACCCACTCTCCCTCCCCCGCTTTTCAGAGTGCTTTCTTTCCTAATAAACTTTGCTATATATTTACTACATTTCATGTCTTGCCTGAAACCTTCTCCTGCAAGAATGCAAAGCCAAGAAACACAATGTGACCCCTGGACAACCAATGGTTACAATCCCATTTTTATTTTTAGGTAATTAGAATAAAACAAGAATCATAGAACTATAGAGAGGCAAAATTTTACCTCTACCCTCCCCAGCATTTTCCAGTTTAGTCTGAAAAGTAAATTGACATATGTTACATGTGGTGGAAATAGGAGATGATCAAAGCATGATTTCATGTACCACATGGTTTATTGCCAAAGAGAATTTTTCTTATGGTTACAGTGCTTTAAAAAGGGTGAGAATAATATGAACAAACTTCACAGGGAATATACTTGATAGTCAAAGTACACTAACCACAAGTGAGTTCTAAAATTATTAAAGTCCAATTGCTCAATTGAAATGAAAGTAGGCCTTCATGAAATATAAAGTCTAATTAAAGCTTGAGGTATATTTATATGAGCAGTTCTCAGTAGAAACTGGCTTGAGCCCACAGGAGAAATCCTTCACAGCATGTAAGCTCCTTCCATGCCAAAGGGTGGTACCAATACTACCAGGCAAGGCTTCAAAGTTCCGGTGCTGGCAGGGTGTTTCTCTACTGCACCCTGAGCTCTCAATGTTCCAAGAAGCAGGTGACACATTGTGACCCTATCACAACCTAGTCTCAAACTGCCCTTCCTGAGATGAGGAGTGGTTCATCCCAAGATCTCACACGTGAGGTCTGACAAGATTGCATTTCACACTCTCAAAACCAGCAGGGAGATCACTCCAAGTTCTCACATATAGAGTCTTATAAGATGTCCACACTCTATAAGGGAGGGGGAAATACACTCCAAAACAAAATCATCATGTAGTAAACCATTTTAGAGCTACATAACAACATAAGACAGATGAACAAAAGAAAAGCATGCAAACTTATTCAATATAAATTAGACATAGCACAGAAGCCTTCATAAGGAAATGAATACCCAAAGACACACAAGTGAACACTTACACTCCCAGTTGGACAAAAAGTAGTAACTTTATGAGACAAGTGACTCGGACTAGGATGGTTAATTGGGTAGAGGATTAAGTAGGAAGATAAGCATTAGTTTAACAAGTTTTGTTCAACTTGTTAGGGATTTCCCTTCCTATATTTTTCCTCTCAGCCCTGATAATAAGAATGATAACTTCCCTTCTGGTACAGAGAAAACAACCTGCACGTGGGACTTTCATCTCATGCTTTTAAGAAATAGAAAGTTGGAGTGATCTTCCTGCATGTGCTGTTTCTCATTCTATTTAGAGTCAGCACGCCAAAGGGACAGATTTTGGAGTTGTCTATTCTTTATGTGTGTGGTAGGGGGAGCTGCTGGGGATTAAACCCAGGGCTTCATGCACAATAGGCAAGTACTCAGCCACAACCTATAGTCAAATGTTCTTAATTCATGAATTTCTCCCATCTGAAATTTCCCTAGAAGTTGTATGCATTAAAAGCCAACTTGGTGGCTTAAGAGAAAAATCAGGTTAGTTCCTAAGTTGTTAGAGATTTGCAAAGGGAGAGAACACATACAAACAAGCAGAGAAAGCAAATCTAAGCATATTTCCCCATATCTTGTTAAACCAGTCTCCCATTCCTGAAAATGGGTCATTCTGGTAAAATGGGGAGCCTCATTTATCCGCTGCAGAGTTTATCTTGTTCTTTTTAAATGGTGCAGATTAAACACTATATGTCTGAGCAATTTACGTAGAAGCAGCTTTTTTTTTTTTTTTTTTTTGCCAATGATTGAGAAAGTTCTTCCTTGTTAGTATATCCAGAGCATGATAATTTTGGAGTACAACAGAAGCTAAACTATTAATATCTGATTGGGGAACTTCCAAAGCTTGCATAGTAATATTGAACTTTTCTTCAATTACTATGTAAAGATTTAGAACTGCCTTTTCTGTCTCATAAGTCACAGAGCCCTGGGAAAAGGGATCAAAATACTGAAAAGAACTTAGAAATGTAATACACAAGTGGGTTATCCATGTCACTTTTAGTACATATGTGTAGCACTACTTTATGCCAAATAAAGGAGCTCCTTATGGTTTGGATCTTAAATTTCTCTCAAAGGCCCATGTGTTAAAGGTTTAGTCCCCAACCGACGGCTCTATTGGGAGATGGTGGGACCTTTAAGAAATAGGGACTAATGGAAGAAAGTTAGGTCATTGAGAATGTGCCCTTGAAGGGGGTATTGAGAATAGGCCCCTCCTCTTTTTCTCTTAGCCTCCTCCATGCCACATTCCCGCCATGATGTGCAGGCCCAAAGCAACAGGGCCAAGTGAATACATACTGAAACCTCTGAAACCATGAGCCAAAATAAACTTTACTATTTCTTTTTTTATTTGTAGATGGACACAATACCTTCATTTTATTTATTTTATTTTTATGTGGTGCTAAGGATCAAACCCAGTGCCTCACACATGCTAGGCAAGTGCCCTACCACTGAGCTGTAGTCACAGCTCAAACTTTCTTATTTCTAAGTTGACTTATCTTAGCTGTTTGTTAAGTAATGCAAAGCTGAATAAAACAGAGCTCAAGTTTTCAGTTTGGGTGGTATTTAAAGTAGAGTATCTGGTAAAAGGAAGCATCAGGTATTTACATCTACATCATCCTGACCATATCGGTGGAATCCTTTTATATACTTTGTTACCATATAAGATTAAAAAATAAAAATTAAAACAGTTTTTCACAGAAGAGGTTAGAATGAAACCTGGGGTGGGGTTTACTATGTCTTCTCATCTACCATGTTGGCATCTACCCATCTCCATCTCCCCTTGGTCCCCATCAGTCTAAAGGAGCTATGGCACAACATATGAGACCTACAGTTTGACATTGGCATCTACAAGGTTTGTGCCCATTTTCAGTCTATTCATATGTAATTTGGATGTTTGGAAGCTGAGCTACCCAGGTTATACAGGGCTGGGTTGGAGGCCCACGCTCACATCTGGTGATTTGGTAAATTTTCATACCATAATAGTTAGGGACAAAACCATCTAAGACAGTCTGAGAAGACTGTAGACTTGGGGATACTTCCTGGGAACTCAAACCATAGGCAATTCAATTGCAATATTGTCTGTGTGTCACTTAGGAAGAGTTTAGTACCATGCCTATTTTCAATACCAAGGAAAATTTCCTTCTAATTACATGACCTGAGCAAAGAACAGTCCTTAAGCTTTTATACAGAGAGGTTTCTCCATGTCCAATTAATTAATCAAAATAAAAATAGAGTGATGTTGTGTTTTAGGTCATGCATGTCATATCCTGTTATGCATTCTGTTTTTCAGAAATGGTCCACCAGGTACTTGTGTTGAATGAAACAAAAATTAGTACAGGTTCTTCTGTGTGATCTAGATTAAGCAGCAGATTGATTAATTAATGTGGCTAGAGTTTGGGAAAACTGGTAGAAAGGATATCAGATCTGTGCTTAACCTGTTAAGAAATTAGTAAAAGTCATAAATGGAGAGACTGGTTTTGTTTTGGGTTTGGGTTTTTTTGGGGGGATACAGGGGCTACCAGGGATTGAACTCAGGGGCTCGACCACTAGGCCACATCCCCAGACCTATTTTGTATTTTGTTTAGAGACAGGGTCTCACTGAGCTGCTTAGCACCTTGCTTTTGTGGAGACTGTCTTTGAACTCTTGATCCTCCTGCCTCATCTTCCCCAGCCGCTCAGATTATAGGTGTGTGCCACCGCACCCAGCTAGGAGACAAAGCTTAAAAGAAAGCTAAAAGTGCAGGATCGGAGAGAGGACAGGAGAGCTTGCAACAAGCAATCTGTAGTCCTCCTTTAAAAAATGGCCAATGAGTGGAGGCCATTAAAAAAAGTTTGGCCGGGCAAGGTGGTGCACACCTATAATCCCAGAGGCTCAAGAGGCTGAGACAGGAGGATCTCAAGTTCAAAGCCAGCCTCAGCAATTTAGTGAGGCCCTAAGCAACTCAGCGAGACCCCATCTCTAAATAAAATACAAAATAGGGTTGAGGGTGTGGCTCACTAGTCAAGTGCCCCTGAGTTCAATCCCTGGTACCCAAAAAGAAAAAAGAAAAAAAAGTTTGTTTTATTTTGTTATATCTCCCCTACCTTGACCTTACCCCCAAATAGGGAGGCTTAAAAAGGGAAGAAAATAGGCACTGGGTATGTAGCTCAGTGGCAGAGCCCTCGCCTAACACTGAAAAGGCCCTGGCTTCAAACCCCAGCATTTAAAAAAAAAAAAAAGGAAGAAAGCAAGCAGGAGTCGGGGAAAATAAGTAGAAGTGAAGCTGCTTTCTTGATCTATGATCTTAGGAAAACTACCTTATGATGTCATTTGCTTCCAAGGCCTGGGGATTGACCCTGGAAATCTTTACTGTAAGGTCAAATGCAAGGATGGGTCTTTATGTTCTCCTGGCTCTGCTGATCTACGTTTAGTTTGGCATGGGTCATGTGACTTTTGTTTTGATGTTGTTGTAGGTACTTTCTAAGGCCCTTCCCAGTGAAGTGACAGTGATATTTTCTTTTGAAAACCTTAATATACACTAATTATGTTCTTTTTTGCCTATTGATGATGGGCTCCAGACTTAGTCTTGTGTATAGTTCGTCATAGTATCAAATTGTTCACTCAAGTCTTAATAATGTTCATTCATTGCAGAAATGAAAAATTTAGAGATGACTGTAGGCATAGGGTAATCAAATACTATTTCAAAAGGAATTAATCCATGTTTCTATTTGGAATGTTTCGGATTGCTAATGCTTGGGGTCACATTAGGCCATTTTCTGGACAGACTTTTCCTAATATCCCTTTTATGTCTCAATTTTACAATCTACTTACCCTGAAGAGTGGGGCTGGTATAGGGTGTAAAATTTTAATGAGTATCCCAGAATTTTTTGCAAATTATTGCAGAGTTTTTTGAAAATTATTTATTTTTGTTGTAAAGTGAGTTCCTAGGTCTGGTTCCATCCACAAAGGAATGCCAAAGTTATGAATGATATGCCATATTAGGAATGATTTCAGCTATTCATTCTTTCACTACTGTTTTGGTGTTAGCACAGCTGGTCAGATAGCATTCAATCCATCCACTAAATATACATATGATAACCAAACAGTGGGAATAGCCTAAAGCTGCAGGTAAATCCATCAAATCCTATGCGAAGAGGAGCAGGTGCAAGCCTTGGAGGATTTCCTGAAGTATGTTGCTTTCCTCCAAAACTCTGTAAGACTTGCAGGTGTAGTGGGAAATAATTTGTTCAGCAATTTGTAGATACTATGATAGAATTAAGTATCTTTCAGTTCCTTGGCTAACTCCCATCTGTATACATGTCCTATCTAATGGGAGATAAGTGAAAGTGATAGGTGAAAAGAAACCTCAGGGATTTTATTTGACTCAATGTATAACTCACAAGATAATTATTTAGCACAGTTTTGTATCCATTTATCTTTATCAGGGTGTGGGACATCTGCGTAATAATCAATAATACCAGTAAGAAGTAAAGGCAGAGTCTCAGAACCTAGATCAGTGTCTGGTGCTTAGTAGGTGCTAAATAAATATTTGGTAATGTTTGAGTGAATAAGTGAAACATTTTTCTTGGCATTGAACAAAAGTGTGTCTCCTTGCAATTTCCACACATTCATCTTGGGATACATGTTTGCCTTGTTCACATGATAGGTTCTATACAATATTCAGAGAGATCCCATGTTTCTCCCACTATGAATCTCCTCTTTTCCAATGAAACTCAACATCTTCAGTTTCTTCAACTGCTCCTAAAATGTTCCCAGACTTTTTACCATCTTCATACATGCCCTTTGCCAACAGCCTTTTGATATTGGAGAAAAAAGAGCCATAAAACAGATCAATATAACATAATAATTGAAACAGCCCTGGTATGAGCTTAAACATTTAAGAGCTCAGATAATCCCTAGATGATAAGCCACTCACTTCACAAATAAGAAACTAAAGTTGAATTACTCATCAGAGTAACACCTGCTCCTGATTAGTACCTACTCAAGTGTGGGTCCATTAACCCCAAATTAATCATCTTATCTTATATGAATTCTTATTGTGATATAAAACTAAAAAACCTCTATTAGATTTGTAATATCTAGCTCCCTGCCAAAGACTATTCTCTATACAGATGATGAAATTATTTTAGAAAGAGGGCCCAGAAACCTACTTCTACGGCAATAATTTCTAGTCATTTGACCTTTTTCTTATGAATTACCAGATTGGTGGTACTCTTTTAAAGAGAATGTTAATAAAGCATTGTATAGCTTATTTAAAAGGCTGCAGGAGGGGCTGAGGTTGTGGCTCAGTGGCAGAGCACTTGCTTCACATGTGTGAGGCACTGGGTTCAATCCTCAGCACCACATAAAAATAAATGAACAAAATAAAAACACTGTGTCCATGTATAACTAAAAAATACTTTTAAAAAGGCTGCAGGAAATGATATTTGTGGGGAGCTAGCTCCATGCTACGCCCTTAAGATGGCGACTAGCCATTGTGAAAAGTGTGTAAACGGGAAGGGCACGGAGGAAGGAGGGACTATGTGATTGGTTTACTGTCATCAGCTCATGGACAGAATTCAGGGAGCTTGTGTGCCTTGCATGGACACACAATGGACAGCTGCTGGCTACGTGCATTGTCTCTGATTGGCCCAACGGCCCTATAAGTTGAATGCTTGTTCTGCAATTGAACGAGTACTTGCTTTGACTAGACTCCCTGGCGTGTCTGATTTGTCCTATGGCAGAGGGTTGGGAACGGGCAGCCAGTCTGCTCCAACTCTTCCCAACTTCCACTGCTAGGTAAATGTGAGGGTGCCCCTTCGACCTGCTGGTTCGGGACAGACCCCAACCCCCGCAATTTTAATATGTTCTTTTTAAAAAAATTTTTTTAGTTGTAGATGGAGAGCATGCCTTTATTTTATTTGTTTATTATTATTATTTTTTATGCAGCGCTGAGGATGGAATCCAGTACCTCACTTGTGTTAGGCAAATGCTCTGCCACTGAGCTACAGCCCCAGCCCATTAATATGTTCTTCTATAGACTGGTAAGATATTTAATTTTTTAAGAGAAAGAATGATAAGTCTGAATATAAATTATAAGTCAGAGGCAATCCAGCTAAACCACTGGATGTTAACATTTCTTTTATCTGACACACAGGCAAATGCTAAGGAATGTAAAATTTAAACCTCTTTTTACTCCTATTTACCACTTTTTTCCACCAAATATCCCAGAAACATAAATAAAATTAAGTCAGAATATCAAATTTTTAGTAGACATTTAGACACTTGAAGAGAATGAGCCATTACATTGCTTTTAAAGAATTTCCTTGACATTGGTGAAATACAATGGTTAAGAGAAGCTGGGCATAGCAGCACATGCCTGTAATCCCAGCCACAGGGAGACTGAAGCAGGAGGATCACAAGTTCCACACTAGCCTGAGCAACATGGCCAGACCTTGTCTTAAAATAAATTTTTTAAATGGCAGGGAAAGTGGCTCAGTGGTAGAGAACACCCCTGGGTTCAACCCCTAGAAATGCTATTAAAAGAAAAAAAAAGTTCAGGAGGGAGGTTGTAAGGACTGTTTTACATTTATAAGTATAGCATAGCATCTATTTCCAAATAAGCCAATTTGCAAACGATCCATTGGAGAACTTGTTTTCTAACCCATTTTCCTAAAATGATTTTGATTATTTGCAACTGAGAATTTTCTAGAAAATGAACAAGTGCATAAATGCTTTACTTTTATATGAATGACAAACTTCAGCATCAACAATTCACCCACAATATTTTGAGGAGAATCTTCCTAAATGACCTTCCCCCTTAACAACTGGCAATTTAAGATAGGAAAATGCACAGTACCACGGTGTTAGAATGCATCAGGACATGTGTTTATTGCCAGGAAAAGGTTCTAGATTTTTTATCTTGGAAATTTGCCGCTAGATAGCCATTAGGCTCTCTCTTTTCCTGTGATCATCCCTGCTTTTGATACTTCCATGTACTTGAGTGGTTTTATTTCTTTTCTCCTTCTCCTGCTCCTTCTTCCTTTTTGCAGTACTAAGGAGGTAACCCAGAGCTTTGCACATCTACCTCTGAGCTACATCCTCAGCCTGATTGCTTTTTTGTTTTTTGTTTTTGTTTTTGTTTTTTTTTGTTTTTTTCCCTGGATCAGTGTCTCACCAATTATTTGCAGAAGCTAGCCTGGAACTTTCAATCCTCCTCCGAGTATCTGGGATGGCATCAGCCACCAAGCCTGGGATCATTAGTTTTCCAAGTGCGGTCTGGCCACATCAGCAATACCTGGAAACCGGTTAGAAATGCACATTCTCAAACCCCACCCACACCCACACACTAAATCAGAAAGTTCTAGGTCAGAAGGCCAGCTGCCTATGGTTTGGCAAGCCTGCCAGGTGATTCTGATGCACGTCAAGGTTGAGGATCCCTGCTGATCCATTCTAGCAATTGGCCACTTCATGTTCTTTACCTTTCAAAATTTTTTACCCTTATGGCCCTGTCAAGCCAAACAAAGTAACCCTCGACACCTGGGAGCTGGCTTGCATTCAGAGTTAAGCTTTGATGTAGAACATGATTTCACAGAACATCAACCCCAGACTAGGCCACTTTGTGATCATGACAAAAACAAGACCACCCTGTAATCACACCTGAACACAGGCAAAAACATGAACATGTTCAATTCACAAAAAGAACCGAAATGTTCCCCATTATAGCTAACAGGAGTGGCTGATGCCTTTTTGCCAATTAAAACTTAGATCCTGGTTATTCCTGCCACTCTTCAATAAGATTTTTTAAAAGACTCAATCACAGAATTGCTCCTGCTTCTTGCATCCAATCCTAGACAATGCTCCGCTTCTCAAAATTAGCTAATACAAGCTGAAGTCTAAAGTGAGTCCTTTCTAACTCACTCCTACTAAGATGTCCCAGGTGGAGATGCCTTTGCTCTACACCCAACTCAACTTGTTTGACAACAAATGGTGTCCTGGCGTCTCCGACTGGAGGGCATTAACAGAAGGGTTTTTGCACCACCACCTCCTAGCCAGGGCTACAGGGGACAGTAGCCTTGATGAAGAGTTTGTTCCCAGTTCAAGGGAAGTACAGAAATCAGGAACTGTTTAGAAAAGTTTACAGCAATGTGACAGAGCAATTTTAGGTCTGTTGAACCTGAAAATAGAACACTGGGCTTTTGTTTTGTATACCAGTTGTTTAAATTTCACTTTTCTTGTAATGTATTTTACAAATGATCTGCAATAGTAAAGGAAAGGAGGGAGGAAGAAAGAAGGGAACTGGGTTTTCAACAGTTTGAGAAATTGTCTAAAAGAATTCCTGTAATACTTTTTTCAACACTGCTGTCATATTAATAGTCTTAAAATTTTACTTCAAGTATGCTATTCTCTTCCTCAAGAATCTTCGAATTCATAATATCCTGTTTTCCAATTGAAGAAAGAGGAACTAACATATTTTGAGCACCAACTACATGCTATTAATTGTGCAAATCTGAACACTTCTTGATATCTGTGAAAGAATTTTAAATAAATATTAGCATCATAGCCCAAAATCTACTTCACAAAAAAATTCAAGGCCTAAGGTTTATAACTTGTGAATTCTTGTTTATTTATCAAGGAGTGTGTGTATATATGTGTGTGTGTTTCACACAATATATATACATAATTATTTAGAAAAGAATTAAATAGGACAAATTTCTTCATTAATTTTTGAGAAGCCTCCATGGCAGAACAAACCTGATCAATATAGTATTTGAAAATCTGTGTATGATTTTTTTAGTAAATACTGATGCACAGGTGCTGCTCTAGACACTTACTGTATTTGTTCTTCAGCTAACATTTATCAAGCACTTGGTATGTTGCTGGCATCTTTCATTTTTACTTCATTGGTCACATCTGGGTTCCTTTTCTGTTATTTGCAACCCAAGAGCCTTCACTGATGCAATTCTTAAATAAGTAGTCTAATGTGTAAAAAGAGCAAGGATTAATGACTGAAACAAATATAGGTTTCCACTTAGTAATGGTGTGATCCTTAGTTACTCAGCCTGAGCCTCCCCTGTCTTATTTGGAAATAGGAGATGAAATCACCCCTCTCCTAGAGATCAACTATAAGCTTTGGGAGAGCAGAAAATGTCTTTTTCATTATGTCCCTAGCATTTAAATATTTATCACAAATTAGGCATTTAACAAATATTTATTGAATACAATGATGTATAAAAGAATAAATTAGAGGAATTAAATAAAACTACTCTAAAACTCTTAGTTAATGGGTAGCAGGTTTAGTGCTCGGAGTGTTAGTTTCCTTTCTCTTCTATTGGAAGAGACAGAAGAATTAATCAGCTCTATCCAAGGTTTGTCAATTAGCGCTACAAGAAACTTCATCTTGCCATTTTTTCCACTAGCACAGTGCCTGGAATGTAAATGCTTAATAAGTGAAGTATGAATAAACTAAGTTAGAGGAGATATTAGAGGAAAGCTAACATATGAGCTGAACTTGCAGGACAAAAGTAATGTGATCATCATGCAGGGGTCAGATGCACAGCAGAAGCAAAGCCAAGGACACACAAAGAGCCCAGGCAAGATGGCAGAGTGCAGAACACATGGATGGTAGGGGCAACAGAAGAGAAGGAAACACACACAGATCTGGAGAAGAACAGATCATTGCCTGGAAGGAGGAGATCTTGGGCTGGTGGAAAACTTAAGCAACTCCTGTTTACTAAGTGCAAAGTGAATAGCTGAGAGTTGAAGATGAGGAGCAATGGTTGAGATAGAGAATGGATAAGACTTGGTAATAACTGAATTCTGGAAGAAAAGAGAGAGGAAAAAATTCCAAGAGGACACCAACATTTCCAGCCTTGAGCTCTTCCAGACTTGACAGACATCTGCTATTTGACCCCTTATCTTTGGTGAGCCTTGGCATCTGATCACTTGGACCCCTCAAGGACTTGATGTGGCAAATGTCCCTAATAGTGAAAATCAAGTTTACTGACCTTTATTTATTTCTGCTTTCACTTGCTTTTTAGCCTCTGAAATATGCTAACTTCCTCATGAACTTTACTGAAGTCTAACCTACTAAATGTCTTTTTATACTTTACTCAGCATTTTTTGTTTTCCCTGTGAGTCAGCCAAGATATCAGCTGCACTGTCAGGAACACAAGTCTATGGCTAGTCATTCTATTTATCATTATATGAAATTTCATCATTTCCAATTTTAAATGTTTCCTTTATTTGGTCTTTTTTTATACATATAGATTTATTTTGTACATTTTTTTTCATAATGAGGATTGAAACTGGGGCACTCTACCACTGAACTACATCCCCAACCCTTTTTATTTTATTTTGGACAGAACTGGACTGGAACTTGAGATCCTCCTACCTCTGCCTACTGGGTTTCTGGGATTATAGGAGTTCACCACCCTTCCCAGTTTTCTTAGAGTATGTTAATGTTATAGTCAATTTGTTATTTTTTCCTTTCTTACATTTTATGATTAATTTTTCTAAAGTTTTCCAGTTTTTTAAGTGTTCAAATCTTTGGTTAAAGTAAATAAGTGCAACTTTTATAAATAATTTGTAGGACATAGTAGTTAAAAGTATGAATTTTGGGCCTACCCTGCCTGGGTTCAAATACCGATAGACACTTACTATGTTCTCTGTGTCTGGAGCTTCCTCACCTATAAAACTGCCATGATGATAACAGTACTCTCCTTGTTAAGGACTGAATTAATAAATTCAGTAATGCTCTTAGAACATGGCCTATTATATACTAAGTACTATATAGTGTTCATATTATTAAAATTATAATTAAGTTATTAAAATTATTATTACTACCCGGAACCTGTCAATGAAAACATTCATAAGCAGTTGTTTTTCATATGATCCCAGGTATTTGTTCTTCAGTGGCTGGAGAGATGATATGAAAATCATACCCATATAAGCCTGAGGGAAACTAGACCTAAGTATTTTATTTAAAGGAAGAACTAATATTTAATGAATACTTATAATGTCTGACACAACAGATAAGATCTTCTATGAATTACCTCATTTCTGCTTTCTGATATCCCTAATTACATAGAAACTATCAGTATCCTTGTAGTCCAGTTGAAGAAATACAAGTTCCAAAAAGCTAAGCCTTGTACATACAAGAAGAGACAGAGTCAGACTGGCCAGTGGCACAGTGAGTGTGTTTAACTAGGAAGGTAGGTATACAGCCATGCGTCTCTGGGCTCAGCACACAGATGTGTCCCTCTAATTCATGGGTTTGGTTCTGGGATCACCACTGGTGTTTTGGGCAGTTGCTGTTGGTGTTTCAGGCAGTTTCTTGGGACATTAAAGATTCTCTTGTTAAATGAAGTCTCCCTGTGTTACCTAAGAGGAAATTGGAGCTCATAAATTGTGGATTGTGCTCCACAATTAGAAGTGATAGAAATGAGATCAGAAGCTTTACTTTCTAATTTAGCAACAGTGTTCATTTACTATACTACAATGTTTTCTTAATCCTGAAGTCAGATTTTTTAATTGGTGTTTTACAAATTAACTGAGTTCATAGATATGAGGAAAATAAAAATTGTTTTATCCACTTAGAATTGTTTTATCCACCTCACCTAGGTCAATTTAATAATATTATATTTACAATTTGTAGGAAACAATAAAACAAAATGCAAAGCAAAGTAACTTTAAACAATATGAACCTTCAAACAATTAACTGTTGTTCATCTAGATTAAATTATAATGCCACTATCATTACAGCTGCTCCACCTTTCATTTAATATGCCAGAGGGTCATGTGAACTAACAGGTTTAGCAAGAAAAAAAGTTTTCAGCCTCAATAAAACTTCCTCCTCCTGCTAAAGCATGCTCAGCTTTCTGAACAAGTACCAAATATAATATAAATAAAAACCAAGGCTGCCCTGATGAAAATGTGAATTACCACTGCACATACTTGGCTAAGCTCAGCAGTCCCTGGATCTCAGGAAACAACAGGCTACCTGGCAGTCCCTCCCAGCAAGGCTATGCAAGAGGACAGGCCCCTGGATGATCTCAGCCAATTCAGCTCTCTCATGAAATGTACTGAGAATGTGATGTCCTTGGATAAAGAGGAAGGTCTGGAACAATCTTACCATGTCCTCCTCCTCTTATAACATCACGTTCTGCAACACTGGAGCTCACCAAGCCAAGGGCCCCCAGCTATGGTATATTGTGGAGTATGTACACATGAGGCTCCACCATCCCGGACCACTTTCCTGAATCTCTGAAGACTAGTTTGCCATGGATCCCAGGCTTCAAATTATTATTTTTGTTTGTTTGTTTGTTTGTTTTGTGCTGGGACGTGAACCCAGAGGTGCTTTTTACCACTGAGCAAGATCCCTAACACTCTCCTCCCCTTTTTCTAAATCTTTTTATTTTGAGACAGATCTCTCAGTTACTTAGGGCCTCACTAAGTTACTGAGGCTGACCTTGAACTTGTGATCCCTTGTTTAGGCCTCCCAAGTTACTGGGATTACAGGCGCTCACCACTGTGCCCAGCTCTAGGCTTGTTTATCCTTGCAGCCTACCTGTGAGTGATAAATGCTTGCCTCACATGGTGTGTAAGGGCAAAAAGACCAGGCAGCAGCAAACTATGCAAGTCATTGGAGGCTTTATTCAGGAGCAGGATTCATCTGTGGAGGTGGTGGACCCATATTCCCTGTGGAAAATGAGACCCTGAACAAAGGAAGGGACTGGGTTTATATAGGCTCTTAGTTTTCACAGGCATTTAGGAATTTGGGGTTGTTTCATCAATTAGTTTATCACTCTGGTGTGGTGATAAGCCCCTTCCTTCCTGATTTTGCCTCAGGAAGGCATCCGTTTAGGGGAGGTGTTAACTGCTGGCTTGATTAACATCAAAGAGACAGGGCTGGGAAAGGTAGGGCTGCCGGCATGATTAACATTAAAAAGACAGTGTTGGGGAAGGTGGAGGCTGCCACCATGACCAACATCAGGAGAACATTGTTGGGGAAAATGAAGGTAATGCTTGGCCATTCTTCTTTTCTTTAGACTACATCATTTTTCTAATTCCCATATCTATTATGGTGTGTACAGTGTTCTGTCTCACGGACTCAGGCCATTGCTAGAGCATTTGTGCATCACAACCTTCATTAACAATAGTGGAGATTGAGAGGTGCTAAACAGATTCAAATGCAGACATACCACCCCTGAGCATGGGGTACTCATGTGTTCCAGCTGAATATATGAGTAGCTCACTTTTCCCAGTCTTTTTTTTTTTAATTTTTTAAATATTTTTCTAGTTGTAGATGGACACATGTCTTTATTTTATTGCTTTGTATGTGGTGCTAAGGATCGAACCCAAGGCCTCACGCATGCGAGGCAAGCGCTCTACTGCTGAGCTACAGTCCCAGTCCCACTTTTCCCAGTCTTTGATAAGTAAGTTTCAAAAGAAAGAAACTGGTCATGTTCATCTTTGTCTCCTCCTCACCCAGCACAGCTCTAATGCATACTGTATGGGCAATCTATCTTCAGGATGTCATAACATATGGAAAATAATCAGTGAGTTAATGGATGTCCCTGTGACTGAAAGTCAGGGCCAGAATGGTTCAGATATAGTGTATTCCTTCTGTGGGTCACAAAGTCTATATGGAAATATCAGAAGATGGAAGTAAGTTCACCTCAAACTCAATATAAAACAATAATGATGCTCTGATTTAAGAAAAATGGGGACATAACCTTAAAATTGACTTAATAGGAGCATGGTGTTCAGAAGAAAAGAGGTTAATAGGGGATTATTCCCTCCTGTGGTCACTTCTCAAGCATTCTAAATGCTGTGTACAATCTAATAGAAACTGGCCTTTCTTTCCAAGATAGACTCTCACCCTTTTGTTAGTCTCTTCACACTGTTTTCTTCTACCCATAAAAAAATCCTTTCTATCTCCTCTTACATCTCTCTGTTGTCTTTCTTAGAGTTCTCTCCAGTTCTACAATCAAGTCCCCACACACTCAATTTATTTCTACTTCCCCGTAAAACCCTGTTCCAATGTTATGGTAGCTACTTTTTTAACCTAATATATTAGTTATCTGTGTACCTGTCTTCTTTCTTAAAATGATTTAAATTGCAAGGCACTGCTCAAAGGCAAGTGAATTGCACTGTTGTTGCTATACTTTTTCCCATGTGTATTTCCCGTCTATTACTCCTCTCTGCCTCATTAGATTGTGATCTTATAAAAGGGAATAAGTGACCTCTGCATCTTTTTAAATTATACACTGCCCTAGCTAGTTGCTCTGGGCAAAGAACAAATGTTGTTAGTCTGATGGTTGACATGGATATGTACAAGCCACAACAAAGGAAACTTATACACTAGGAGGAAACAAAAACATACATTCTGACCCAGGAAGAAGTTTTTTTCTGGTTTTTTTTTTTTTTTCCCTGTAGTTGTAGATGAACAGCATGCCTTTATTTGTTTCATCATTATGTGGTGGTAAGGTTTGAACCCAGTGCCTCGCACATGCTAGGCAAGTGTTCTACCAGTGAGCCACCACCCCAGCCACCCAGGAAGAAGGTTTTGAAACATTCCTTGGTATGTATTTACTGAGTCCATATTTTCATGTCCACAACTCAATATAAGAGTTAATCAACTAAAGATATAAACAGATGATTTCCAGAAGAGGAAATATAAATGGCTAATAAACATAGTCAAAGATGCACCATCTCAGTTAATAAAAAGACAAATGCCAGTAAGCAAAATGAGACATTGTCATTTGCCTACCACTTTGGCAAAAACTAAAGAGACAATGTTGTGTCAGCAAGAATGGGAACATGAATTTTAAAGGGCACTTTCTGATTCATGTCAAATTTTACAACACACATTCTTTAAGTAAATCATCCCATTTCTAAGAATCTACCCTTCAGAACTACTATTTACTCGTCACCAAGATACTGGCCCATAGATGTCCATAGTGCCATTGAATTTATACTGGTAGAAATCAGAGATGATCTAAATATCTATCAAAGGCAAGATGTATAAATAAAGTAGGCTATGTAGGCATCATAACAAAGCAAATCTATTTGTACACATGGAAAAATGGTTACGACACATTGCCAGATTAAAAGTTTGCAAAGCGGTAAGTGTAGTATAATCCCCTTGTTGGGGAAAAAAATATGTTCTATATCTCTGTATTCACATAAATATATAATCTTTTTTAGGGAGCCGAGGAATCAAACTCAGGGCCTTACACATGCTAAGTACATGCTGTACCACTGGGCTGCACACCTGGCTCCCAAATTTCCATGTAACTGTGTGAAAAAAAAACCAAAGCATACAAATAAAAAAACAAAGGTCTGCAAAGAAAAACACCAAGTGCTAACTGTAATTAGCCCTGGGAGACAAAACAGGAAAAACATTTGTCCTATTTATTTCATGTATATATATGTGTTGTGTGGTATGTTTGTTGTTGTTTGGTTTTGGTTATTTGGTAATGGAGATTGAACCCAGAGGTGCTTTGCCACTGAAGTACATCCCCTGCCCTTTTCATTTTGCGACAGGGTCACAAAAATCACATAGGCTGACCCGAATTTTTCAATCTTCCTGCCTCAGCCTCACGAGTAGCTGGGATTACAGGTTTGCAGGTTTATAGTGTTTAAAGTTTTCAACACTAATGTAATACTTTTGACTTTTTTTGAAATAAAAGATAAATAAAATTAGTAGAGGTCTTTAAAGTTATAAAACATTTAAATTTCTAGGAAACAGTAATCCAACTTCAGAAATTGCATGTACAAAGAAAATCTCTTAATAATCCCTTGAAACTCTATGCTAACAAAAATATTCACTCATATGTGTGTCAGTTACAGAACTCTGAAACCTTATATATTAGTATGGAATGATTACATATTGTAGATGAGGTAAGAAAGGAACAAAAAGAAAAAAAAAAACTTTAATGCTTAAAAGAAATTGACAACCCAGGAACAGAACTCTCAGAAACAATTCACCCAATCCTTGTTCTATGCTAGGGGCCACAAATTAAAATGCAAGGACCAGAAATTAATGAAGCCAGCTGGGAATAAGACCATAAGAGGCAGAGAGACTGTAGGGAGCGTTCATGTACTACCTAAAGGAAGTAGCATTATTCCACAACTCCAGCTGACAAAATAGGTCAGGAATGATTAGATCTTTCAATGCTTCAAAAGAAATAGAAATGAGAAATTTTATATCAGTATTCCCATCTTCAATTTTAGCAACTAATAAAAAATTTTATTTTTTAATTCCAAATGCCATGTTAGTAAACACTGTGAACAAACCAAACACATCTCACATCTGTATCTGAATTGAATATTGAATAAATTTCGATTTTTTTTCTCTATCATGGCGGACATTTTGCTTTTGTTCTTTGTTCCCTCAGGCCAGAACTCTAAGAGAAAATTAAATTGTAGAATAGTCATGAAAACTTTTTATTATTATTGTTGTTGTTGTTGCTGCTGCTGCTGATGCTGTATATTGACATACAATTCCAAAATAAAGTTTTCTGAAAGAATTCATTGAAATGCAATACATAGATGGGTGCAGTGGCACCTACCAATAATCCCAGCAATTCAGAAGGCTGATGTAGGAGGATTGCAAGTTTGAGGCCAGCCTCAGCAATTTAGCAAGGCCCTAAACAATTTAGCAAGATCCTGTCTCAAAATAAGAGAATAAAAAGTCTGGGGATATAGTTCAGCTATAAAGCACCCCTGGGTTTGATCCCCAGTAACAAAAAGTACAAAAAAAATTTTTAAATACATAATCATTTTAGAGAAATTGGAAAATTCAGACTAGTAGGAGAAGAAAAAAAAAAAGCACCCAGAAAACAATCAACCAGATAAATGACTTTTTCTAGTCTTTTTTTTCCCCAAGGTGGAGGAGGCATTGATAGTTTTGTGTAGTATAAATGAATAGAATTATAGAATATTAAAGCTTAAGAAAATTATTTCAATTTTGAGGTCAAGTTCAAAAATAGAATAAAGAAAAGTGAATATTAAAGTCTAGGAAAGTACCCATATACATTTAATTAGTGCTCCTTCTTTCAATTTACAGCCCTCATCATCTTGTGGCATCTCTTTTGATGATATGTTATTATTACCTGTCTGCATGGTATCATTTACCTAAATATGAGAGCGTCAAGGACATGGCCACACGTTAAACTATTTTATTCTTTCACACTTCATACAATGCTGCAAATACAGTAAGTGCTCAGTAAAGAACTTTTGAATAATTTTTACTGATTTCATATCATTTGAAAGGTTCATACATCTCAGAGTCTCCATGGGGGTCCAGTCTTGTCAGGGCTTCACCTTCCAAGATACTTGGTCTACTCATCAAAAGTAGAGTGTTTGCCTAATACGTGCAAGACCCTAGGTTCAATCCCTAGCATCATGGTTTAAAAAAATAAAAAAGTTAGCCGGGCGCGGTGGCTCAAGCCTGTAATCCCAGCACTTAGGGAGGCTGAGACAGGAGAATCGTGAGTTCAAAGCCAGCCTCAGCAATGGCGAGGTGCTAAGCAACTCAGTGAGACCCTGTCTCTACATAAAACACAAAATGGGGCTGGGAGTGTGGCTCAGTGGTCGAGTGCCCCTGAGTTCAATCCCCAGTACCAAAAAAAAAATAAAAATAAAAATAAAAAAGTTAAAAGCCATTGAGTCTTCCTTCCATGTTTGAAGAATATTAAGAGGATTCAACTTGTAACCTGTAGTAATATTTCTTAAAACCTCCATGTCTTCATTCTTCTCCCCCACCCCATTTCTCCAGCTTCAGTATGTCTCAAATCCACAGTGGATTTAAAGCCCCAATCTCAACATCTCCACCCACAACTCTCTCTAATTAATTCCTTGTGAGACTTGGTTTTGCTTTTCTTCCTCTTTCCTTCACCTTCTAGTACTCCTTCCTTCCTGCTACTTAATCAGAGCCCTTTGCATCATTTTGGCATTTGTTCTTGTTTTTTCAACTCAGCCCTTCTTCACTCCATCTCTGATTCTGCAACATAAACACCCAGGAAGGGGGACAGCACTTTCAGCCCTTCTCTTGGAAGGAGACACAGGAGTTAGGGCTGAGGAGAGGAGTTAGTAGGAGACCATAGATGATCCTGATGTAGTATCATTCCTTTTATTCTCATTGTAAAGATTAGACGACCAGGAGGAGATGAATTAAGCCACTCGGCAAGGCTTTATTGGAATACACACTCTGGGGCCCAATCCTCTTGTCCATCAGAGCATGTCCAAGAGAAATGGCGCTGGGGCTTCAGTTCACAGAGAATTTCAAGAAAGCCCGGTCAGGAAGGGGTGGGCTTGGGGGCGGGAAGAGAAGGCCAGAGTCCTTCCTGGATAGGTCAGGAAAACCCACTGATTGACAGGAGGCGTGTCTACTGGTAACTGTCAGCATCTGGCTTGCCACTCCATTCTGCAGGCTACTGACCGGTCCCCCTAATTGAACCTCCTGGACCCTGGCCGGACCTAACACTCATTACACTTAATAATAGAATTCTCATATATTATTTATTTGGGGTTGATTACATCAAAGGTCTTTGGAAAAACATGTCACTGTAAGGGTAAAATGATGAATTTTTCTTTTAAGAGGGAGGCTACTGCCTACCCGCCACCCCTCTTAAAGGTGTCACTTTGAGAATATAATAGGCCTAATAAAATTGGTCTGATCTTTTGATTTTACAATGCAATGTCATGGGCTGTCTAACCCTTTAAACTATAAACACTTTCCTCTGTAATATGCTTAGAAATATCTTATAGGTATAATGAGATAATCACAAAGTATATGCTCTTGTCATTCAGTTAAGAGGAATTTTTATTGTTCTCTCCAACTTTTCTGTATAAATTTGTGTAAAAATTTCAGATTTAGTCATCACATTTGTGTGTTACCTAATAATGCTTACCCAACTTAAAATATGTTCTCTCTCTTCTATATTGGTGAAACCTAAGTTTGAGATGAAACTCAATTCTCTGCTTCTGCTGGCAGGTGGGGTCTAAATAAGCTGCAGACCTCAGCAGCCAAGAAAAACTGTTTTGGTGTTAGCAGCTAATCACAGCAAGGGAGGCCTGCTATCATAAGCTCTGAGGGTCAAGGGTCACAACCAGAAAGTCAATTCTTCTCTGCTACTAGCTAGCAGCAGGTTGCAGCACTTAATGGCAGACCCTAACAGCTCACTGCCAATTTCTTTCCAGGTTCTTGTCTTGCAAATTCCAAGAAGAAATGCACAGACAAAAACAGAAGGCAAGAGTGAAAGGTGTAATCTCAACCAGTCCCAAGTGGGCCAGGGAGTAACCATCTGAGGGATGGGCTGGCTGCAAAATAAAAGCTATGAAAGTAATATATCAAGAAATAAAGACAAAAAGGTAAGAATTATATATTTTCAAGGCAGGAACATGATGAGTTGAGCCAACCAGAGGAGTCAGACTTCTAACAAAGAAAAATCCAGCTTTTGCTTTATATATAGCTTATAGCAGTACAGACCAAAGGGGATGATAGGCATCTCCTTCTCCAGGGACAGGATGAGAGCGGAGATAAACAGGTTGTTTGTGCTTGGCAGGTTACACCCATCTCCAGCAGCTGTGTTTGAACTTGGAGCTGTGAGCTAGGTCAGGGTGCCCGCCCGCATGATCTGGGCTTCTTCAAACTGGGAATTTCACCCAGGAGTTCTCAGAAGAGCGGCTTCCCTGCCTCAATGGCTTCAGTATTGCCCATAGTTCACACATAGTTCTCACACACCTCTCAACAGAATAAGATTTATTTAAGTGAGAAGAAAAGAGACAGAACTTCCACAGCATGAGAGGGGACCCAGTAGGGGTTCCCACCTCAACCTCAGTGTAGTAGTCTATGGGTTTTTATAGCTACTGTGTAGGGGCATTGATCAATATCCATGCTAATCAGGTCTTAGGAAAGTACCAAAGTTAGTACTTGGTCAGTATCTGTGCTAAACAGGTACTGGAAAAGTACCATTGCTACTGGTTCAGGCTGTGACCTTCTAATTGATTGTATCCTTTTAGCCCTGAGTTTGAACTTTACTGTAATTCCATTCAGGTCAGCCTCCACTTCCGTTTTCCCAAAGCTGAAACAAACGCTTGGCTAGAATGTTTGGAATGTTTCTGATTATTTTCATGGAGTGGCCTTTACATGTGAAAAAAAAACCTTAACTGGGGCCCATTACCTATCCTATCTTATTCATTGGTACAGAGGGTCCTTTTGCTGGAAGGACTGATTCCTTTCCCTAACACTACATGACTCTCCAAAAACCAGTTTCATCTATTTAACTGTTGTCTTGTTTCTTTCCTCAGTTCAAGTTGTACTCAAAGTGCACTATTGGACAATAGTAGACTTCGGTAATACCTACTATTGTGTAGTTCCCCCTTGATCCATATACATACCAACATGAGATCACTGAAACTATTTGACATTGTCTATCTCTATATGCAATTTTGATGGAGGCTGGTAGAGGAAATTCAGAAATAACAGGAGGGTTGATTCAGCTGATCTGGTGGCCAGGCTCCTGTCCCCTTCCTCCCTCGCCACTCATTTGCATCTCTTCTGAAGCAGTGCACTCTGTGAAGAAGACGACCTTCCCCTCCCCGTTAGAGGAGGACCGTTCTTCTGTCAAGGGTATACGAGTAGCTGCTCTCCTCTGCCAGAACCTCCAAACAAGCTCTTAGAAATGACAGGAAGACAGTAGGACAAAATATAAAGTGTGAATATTTCAGGATATAGGATGTCGAGCCACAAGGAGTCAGCCTTTATTTCTCTTTCCCTCAACCACCGTATCCAATTGACTTTACTCTCAATCAACATCACAAATACTTCATTTCTTTTGTTTTCACTACTTCTATAGTTCAAGCCTCCAAACTATAGCCTCCTCACTGCTCTCCCTGTTTCCATTTTTGATCCTTTCTAAAGCAACTGGTACCATCTTTTTAAAAAACATAAATAAGTTGCTCAAACTTTTTGAGTGAGTCAATGATAAGTCCTATTGCTCCACTTCCCAGATGAGACAGGAAATACTAAGCCAGGACTAAGATTCTGTCAACTTTCTTTTTTTTTTTTTAATTTAAACCTCCCTACAATCGCTATTTTATCTTTTGCCAGCTTCTCTGTCATGAGTAGCAATGAAATCCTTGTTATGAAAAGTGTTTATGTTCAGGGGAAGCAAGGAAGAAAGACTGAGGACTTGCAATTAACTCAATATGTAGGTTGAAGAAATAAGAACAGCAAAAGATGGGATAGGTGGCAGTGACTTTAAATAGGAAAGAAAAGCAGGCTGAATCCCTTTTGCATCCAATAGAGAAGAAACAAAAGGAGTCAAAGGAAGAGCAGATAACCTGGGTCTTAACAACAGGAAGGACCTTGGGGCTTCCCTATGCTCACCCAAGTTGAAACCTGTGAACTCAGATCTCTTATCTTCCTATTGTCCTTATAGCAGGTCATGATTCTGCCTAGAACCATCACCACTCCCCAACCAGGCAAATCCTTCGGATTCTAACTCAACTCCCCACTTCCTTTTTGAGAAATCAGCCCTTTAAAACTTTAGTCCACTCAGAACTTTTTCTTTTCTTTTTAAAAATTTATTTATTTTTATTTTTTAAAACAAAAGAATGCATTTCAAGCCATAGTACACATATGGAGCACAATTTTCCATTTCTCTGGTTGTAAACAATATAGGGTCACACCATTTGTGTCTTGATGTCCATCTCATTCCACCATCTTTGCTATTCCCATACTCCCCCCTTCTCTTACCTCCACTTTGCCCTATCCAAATTTCCTCTGTTTTTCTTATGTTCCCCACCCCACCCCCATTATGGATTAGCATCCACTAATCAGAGAAAACATTGGCCAACTTCACTTAGCATGTTTTCCAACTCTATCCATTTACCTGCAAATGTCATAATTTTATTCTCTTGTATTGCTGAGTCATATTCCATTGCATATATATACCACAGTTTCTTTATCCATTCATTTATTGAAGGGCATCTAGGTTGCTTCCACAGTTTAGCAATTGTAAATTGTGCTGCTATAAATATTGAAGTGGTTGAGTTACTATAGTATGTTGCTTTTAAGACTTTAGGGTATACACCAAGAAGTGGGATAGCTGGGTCAAATGGTGGTTCCATTCCAAGTTTTTTAAGGAATCTCCATACTGCTTTCCAGATTGTTTGCACCAATTTGCAGTCCCACCAGCAATGTTTGAGCATGCCTTTTTCGCCACATCCTCGCCAGCACTTATTGTTGCTTGTATTTGGGATAACTGCCATTCTGAGTGGGGTCAAATGAAATCTTGGAGTAGTTTTGATTTGCATTTTTCTAATGGCTAGAGATGTTGAACATTTCTTCACATATTTGTTGATCGATTGTATATCTTCTTCTGAGAAGTTTCTGTTCAGCTTCTTAGCCCATTTATTGATTGGGTTGTTTGTTTTTTTGGTGTTAAGTTTTTTTAGTTCTTTATGTATCTTGGAGATTAGTGCTCTGATGTGCGTGTGGCAAAAATTTGCTCCCAGAATGTAGGCTCTCTGTTCACCTCACTGATTGTTTCTTTTGCTAAGAAGCTTTTAAGTTTGAATCCATCCTATTTATTGATTTTTTATTTTATTTCTTGCACTTTAGGAGTCTTGTTAAGGAAGTCGGAGCCTAATCCGATGTGATGAAGGTTTGAGCCTACTTTTTCCTCTATTAGGCGCGATGTCTCTGGTCCTTGATCCACTTTGAGTTGATTTTTGTACATGGTGAGAGAAAGGGGTTTAGTTTCATTTTGCTGCATATGGATTTCTAGTTTTCCCAGCACCATTTGTTAAAGAGGCTATCTTTTCTCCAGTATATGTTTTTGGTACCTTTGTCTAGTACGATATAATTTATTTATCAGAACTTTCTTTTCTGATCTCCTTGTTTCAAAAGGAAAATCTGTGTAGGACTTCATTGTTCTCTGCTTATTGTTTGTCTTATTTTTACCTTTACTTGCCTTTTGTTCATTTTATTTCTACCTTTGCTCTTGTGTCAATTTAGAATCCTACACAGAATAGATATTCAGTAAATTCTTTTTGATTAATTAACAAAGATTCACATTCTGGCTGCAGTTTGAAAGAAGCAGCAAGAAAGAGCTGGGTGAGGTGGCACACACCTGTAATCCCAGCACTTAGGGAGGCTGAGACAGGAGAATCGCGAGTTCAAAGCCTGCCTCAGCAATGGCGAGAGGCTAAGCAACTCAGTAAGATCCTGTCTCTAAATAAAAACACAGAATAGGGCTGGAGATGTGGCTCATTGGTCAAGTACCCCTGAGTTCAATCCCTGGTATCAAAAAAAAAAAAAAAAAGAAGATGCAAGAAGGCAAAACTAAAAGAGAGGGAAGGAAAAAACACAAGAAGTGCAGGGGCTCTAGAATGTAGAGGAAAGGAAGCAAGGTACTGGAAGGGGGAAGAAACCCAACAGATCAGCTTTCACTGTGAAGACTTAATCATAGTTTATAATGTGTTGTCAATCTGCTAAAATGGAAGTTGACAGGAAATTGGCAGAAACAGGGAAATGGACACAGGCCAATTTACAGTCTTTTGTTAAATCTTTCCACAGCAGTGCCTAATTTGCAGCTATCTCAGCCTCAAAGCCAGGCAGATTCTGATTCTTTCCTCATGCAAATACTGATTTATCAAAAGGTCTGATTTATACATAGAAGGTCTATGGACAGCAAACCAGATGAATCTTCATCTATCACCTGCTTCTTTTTCAGTGAATAAAAAATTACTGTGGGTTTTGAACAAGTTTCACCAGGAAAACATGAAGACTCTATCTTTTGGATAATCTTTTGTATTATCTTTTGTATAACAAAAGCAGCTTCTGTTACTCCTCTGTGAGAATGAACTCACCTTTCTCCTTTGTCAATATTTCAAAACTTACTGGGGAGATTGTTTTAAATTATGGTAAATAGTTATAACAACATTTCCCATCTTAGCCATTTTTGAGTGTACAGTTGAGTAGTGCTAAGTATATTTACATTATTGTATAACCATCACCATCATCCATCTCCATAATTTTTTTATCTTGCAAAATTAAAGCTCCATACTCATTAAATAATTTCCATTTTCCCCTGCCCCAGACTCTTGGCAACCACCATTTTACCTTCTGTCTCTATGAATAGAGACTCACCCACTTTTAAACCACTCACTGGGGCCCATCTTTTCATGAGTTAGGTAGATCTGTGTTTTTATTGTTGTTTTGCAGCATCTAGTGTAGTGCCTGGTATATACCATGTGTTCAGTAAATTTTTAATTATTGACTGAATAAATGATGGTTACAAACTGAGCCACCTTCAGGTGAGTCTAAGTTAAAGACACAGACATATAGGAAACACAAGATGGACAAAAAAAGACCACCACTGAAGTGGAAGGGTATCAGAGTTTTCCTGCTTTTTATAAAAACTCCACCCAAAATTTATTCCATAAGTTGCATGCCTTCTAGTTACCAGGAAAGATAATGTGAGCTTTCTTATAATTACATCATAGCACCTACCATACTCTTAAAGCTCCATACTCTTCTTTAATTGTCTATGTATCTATTTTGCCACCAGACTATAAACTGTGTGAGGTAGCCCAATAAACACCCAGAAAGTACCTGGTAAATCATCTCATGGAGATTGTAGCCTGCTAGGGGGAAAAGACTCACAACCATATATAGTCAGGATTCTTGTCTGTGAGAAAGAAGCTGTTGATTCTTTTCTAATGCAGCAGGTAACTTTCAGGATTGTTGGAAGGTATAGGGATATAGAACTGAGGCTAAGCCTCCAAGAATAATAATAATAATAAAAAAAAAGCATGGCAGAACTAGCTCACTGAGTCTCTGTTGCGGCTCTAGACTAATGCCACTTCTGCATCAAAAACCCAATTTTGCAGCCACTGAAAACCAACAAAGCCAGTTATTTATGCTTGTATTTATATCAATAAAACTGAAAGCTCCAGAGACTGTTTCTTCTGGTTATTCATACCTCAATTTTAAGTTTCACATGGATATGCATGACCAGTAGACTCTAAGTAACACTCTTGTACCCAATTGCAAGGGATGCTAGGAATTGGAGTTCTAAATAAAAGAAAGATATTCAAAAGATGATGGGCAACCATAAATTTGACAAGTCCCCACTGAACTGTATCAATACATGACAGGAGCTGAATTGAATATATGTATTCAAAGCCTTTTGTTCTTATGGAACTTATATACTTGGAACGAAAAATGATGAATATATAATTGGGCCTAATGATGGATAGTGCTAGATGCTACAAAGACAAGTAAAACTGTGAGCTAGAGTATTCATGAAAGGCTTTTCTGAGATAAGATGAACAGAGGCCTAAATGATGTGAGGGAGCAGCAAGAGCAAAGGCTCTGGGATGGGGACTGCCTTGGTAATTTTGAGTATTGCAAAGAGGCAGAACTGAGTAACTGAAGGGGGAAAGAATGAAAATAAGGTGGAAAAGGCAGCCAAGAACCATGTTAGGTCAGGCCTCACAGGTCATGGTTTTGGATTCAGTTAGACAGCAGGGGAACAGCATGATCTAACATACTTTAAAAGAACCATATTGGTTGGTCTACGAAGAACAGATTTTAGGGAACAAGGACAGAAGTGGGGAGACCAAGCTGGTCAAAAGATGAGCAAAGGAATCAGATCACTAAGATCTTCTAGATGGTTGGGGGAAAGGTAAAATGTGAAGGGAATCTTGAGAGAAGAATGAAAACTGCAGGATGAAAGTTCAGAAGGTTATCTTGTGCAAAGGAAACATCAACATAAATTAAAAAAACAAAAACAAAAACAAAAACAACCCGAAAGATATTCTCCAAAGAATAATTATATTTATTGGGGAATAGCATTTTATGGGAATATCAGGGCATGGCAATGGGAATACATGTGCCATAGTAAACTATAGGTCTATTGGAGGCTGAAACAAGGGGAAAATTTTTTAAAATATTTTCTTAGTTGTCAATGGACTTTATTTTATTTATTTATATGTGGTGCTGAATTGAACCCAGGGCCTCACACATGCTAGGCAAGTGCTCTACCACTGAGCCACAACCCCAGCCCACAAGGGGAAATTTTTAAAGACAAAAATAAAAAGAATTACATCAGACATTTTGAAACAAATTCTTGGCCACAAAGATTAAAAACAAGAGTGGCATCAGTCTAATGTTGAACAGATAAGTTGCTAGGCAGATGTCCTTGTAGAAGTACATTTGTATGAAGTTGTGGCCTCTCTGCAAGTGTGTGGTTCTGGCCATCTTTTTGAAAGTTACTATCAGGAAATCTTTGGTAAGAATCCTTTCTTTATAACCTCTCAGTTTAATTTTTTTCCTTTAGTGGGGTTGACACAAGGGACTCCATTTTGATTCACATAATTTTCACAGGAAGAACAGGAGCAAAGATACAAAGCTGTAGAAGACCCTGGCATGTTTGGAAAATCTTGAGTTGTTTGGTGAGATTATATAGAAAGTCATCAAAGCAATGCTGTTAGGCACACCCACTCACACCATGGTGTGAAAATCAGACAAGAGATCTGAGGTGTCTTACATCAAGGTGAGTCTCAGGAAATATTGTCGAGTTGACATCTTGTCTTCATATTGTCTTTGTTTATTCCTGATGCTATAAGAAAATAATTTAGACTAGGAAATTTATGAACAACAGAAATTTGTCACAGTTCCATAGGCTGGAAAGTCCAAGATCAAGACACCAACTGATTGTTTGGTGAGGGCTCTCTGCTTCATTGATTGCTTCTTACTGTGTCCTCAGATGACACAGTAAGAAGGGGGGAAAATTATATCCCATAAGAATATTAATCCCTCTCATGATGGTGGAGCCCTCATAATTCAATGACCTCCCAAAGACCTCAATCTCTTAAGACCACCACTGGGAGGCTAGGTTTCAACATTTGAATCTGGGGAGTAGGGAGGATAAACATTCAAACTGTAACACACAGTTTCCAGTTCATATCTGGAAGCACCCCTTATTTACCCCAGATTCCCAGATTGTATATACACCGAGCCCCCAGATTTCTCAGTAAAATAAAGCAACCAAAACCTAAATGTTCAGGTTTTGCTTACTTTTTTGCCATGGAAGATACTGCAAAGTATTTGCAGGTTAGCTGGTTTAATCTACAGATGGAAGTCTTTGTAAATTTAGAACAAGTTGCCCTGGTTAATCTTTATGATCAGTCACATCCATATTGATTTGCCTGAGATCAGCAACTACTATCTCCCATAACGAAGTTGTGCGAACTTAACTGCATGTTGTCTTTATGTCATACAATCCGGGTAAAGAACGCTGAGGGCTTTTAAATGCCCTGGATCCTTCTGTCTTTCACCTCACTTAAGGGTTCCCGCCCAAACTAGGACTCAGTCTTTGTCCTTCTGCTATATCAACCACAGGTCACTTAAGAGTTCTGAGCAAAATCAAAAAGCAAACTTCAAGAGTTCTGAGTAAGACAAATGATAACTCCAAAGGCTAAAATGATTTGGCCAAAAAACTGTCAACTGGTTATTTCATCAAAACCCAACAGCAGACGCCAAGGGAGAAGGGGCTAGGTTAGACCACGCACCCCAGGCCCAGGTGGCTGCACATCAGTGTAAACAGCTACCAATTCCTCCGCGGTCCCCACGGCCCACTCCACTAATCTCTTTCGGCACGAATGTGTCTTTGGTGGAAAAGATGGGGCACAACAGGGGTGTGTCGATCTTGGATGTTTTACGTTTGAACTTCAGCGACGAATTTGTCCATCTGCTTTCCCCCTTAGGCTGGGTCACCAAGGGGGCTCTGGCACTCAGGATTCCCCTGAGGGAGTCCCATCCACTCAGGTTTCTCTCCTTACCCCCACTTTTTGTCACCTCGCCTGCAACTTCTCCGTTACCTTGAGCAGCACGCACCCGAGTCCCCACCAGAAAACTACTCTACAAAAGCCTTCCTTCCCGGCCCAGCGTATCCCGGAGCGCTCAGCGTCCAGAGAGGAAGCGGCGCCCGAGTTCACCCAGAATCACGCTGCCCCTGCGGAAAAGCAAAGGTACAGCGCGAGCTTTCGGCTGGGAGGCGGGAAGAGAATCGCCACGCCCAGGGCCCCGCCCCGCCATCCGGCCCCGCCCCGCGCAGCGCACGACGCCCCCTCAGGCCCGGCTCCTGCGCCCTATTTGGTCATTCGGGGTGCGGGAGGCGACCGGGGAGTCGAGTGTGGCGGAAGGGGACGCGGGGCGGGCCCTGGTGCGCAAAAGAAACGCTCTCGCCGCTGCAGCCGTTCCCGGCACATTTGGGACCCACGAGGCCGCTGCATCCTGCCCTGGAACAATGGGACTCGGCGCGCGAGGTGCTTGGGCCGTGCTGCTCCTGGGGGCGCTGCAGGTGCTGGCGCTGCCGGGGGCCGCCGCGGACAGCGCAGCTCCGAGGGGTAAGTCACCCGGTCCCGGGAGGAAGCGCGCTGCCGGGCGTGGGTTTCCAAGTTGGACTCGCTTGTGGAAAGTTCTGCGTGTCTCTGGTCGAACGTACGGGGCTGACCTGGAGGAGACCGGACGGAGTTGGGGGAAACTGAGGTTTGGGCAGGTCGTCCGCTTGCCTTTGGGCCGCCTGCTTAAAACTTTGGCCTTTCTCCTGTTTGGTAGTGGCAGTCGCAGGCTGGGAGGGGGGTGGGGGTCATAGAACCTGTTGAGTTACCCCCAGGACGGGCCTTAAGCGGAGGGCTCGAGTTCGTGTTTATAGCTTTTCCCCGAAGTTAACCTGGGTTAGAATTTAAGACTTTTGTTTGTAAACAAGATTAGGTAGGTTGAAAAATATGTCTACGATTCCTGCAGAAACATGTCTACCAGCTAGTTGAGGAACCTTTCCAGTGCCTTCCCAGGAGTTTCATCCTCTTCTTGTGTCACGTATCCAAATGGTTTGCAGTCTTAAGGTCCTCCAGACACTTAAAGTTGGACTTCAGGGCTAATGTAGCTAGTTGGGAGCTTTTGAAAAGCGTGCCCTTCTGCCCTGGCGCAGGTGAGGTTTGTAGTCCATAAACGCGCGTCAGCTGCGTAGCGTTTAAGATCACAGCTGCAGCAGAGTCCTAAGGAGCCCACGACGTCGTCAGTAAGGACATAACGAAATGATGTTGACATTTCTCTTCTGTAGAGGGGATTTTGTTTCCTTTAAGGACGTCGGCCCTTTGGAGTCTTTGGAGACAACTTTTTGGATGAGGCCAGGAAGCTGGGATTTGCTGTGTAAATTCAGTTTTCCTTTGTCAACTGTAATAGAAGTTGAAGCACTGGGTATTGATAAAATAAACTAGGATAAATTGCTGTAAGTAACCGAATTTCATGGTTTTAAAGTCTATTCATCCGCTATATATTTAACCTTAGATTAGTTTTATCAAGCAAGAGATAAGGAAGTCATTTTGCATAACCAGCTGGTTCAGGCACAACACCTGGCTTTGCTGGAATAGTCTGAGTGAATTAAATAACTATTTGTTTTGCTGAATTTGTTTGCTTAGTTGTGCCTGTGACAAATTAGCTTTGCAGACCTAATTTTGAAATCTTTTAAGAAAAGAAATATTAGTAAAATCATATCTGTGGTTTATCTTGGTGCTAATTTTATATCAATATAGGAGGTGGTCTTCGTTTTTTAGAATTTGTTGGTTTGTGTGTGTGAAAGTAAACGTTTTTTACTGTGTCTCTAATGAACTGATTAGAGAAATTAGGAGTGCCTTTGTTTTTTTTATTTTATTCTGACACTTTGATTTGTTAATGTGTTACCAGAGGTTAATGCTATTTGGAAAATTTGCAGTGCTCTGCTATAGGAGAACCCTGATTTCATGAACTAGTTATTAACACCATGAGCTGGAATTCACTTTTGCGAACTAGAATGTTACCTTGAAACTAGACTGAAGGTTCAGTAGAGTTCTCAAAAAAGCAATCAACTCTTCTAGTCTTCATATTCAGTGTGTAGTCAGTATAAAGTGTCATTACAAGGTACAGCGATTTTCAACAATCATACTAAAATCTACATAGCCAATATTTGCTGGATATATTTTCTATACACACATACACTATGCTAATTGAGGGCCATAAATCATCCTATTGGATCTTCACAGTATTATCCTCATGTTACGGATGAGTAAACTGAGGTTTAGAAGTGAGCTAACTTAAAGTCGTCAACTAATGCATTTTTTATTTCAGATCAGAATCCAGACTTTCAGCCATTTCACCACTAAGTCACATTAGGTGATTTTGGCAGTTAAAGTAGGTAGTGCTTGTTTTCCACAATACTGCCATGGTCCAGAATATTGTGGGAAAAGATAAAAACATTAAAATCCTGCTTTTAAAACATTCAGTCTGCTGCGTAGTTTTATAAATATCCTGAGTTGGATGGAGGAGAGAACAACAGATTAGAAACATCAGCAACAGGATGGATAGATTGTGGTAATCCACTGATGGGCATTAACAGAATGGGCCAGAGGTTCTTAGTTATTTTCTTGGTGACAAGTGACAGAAACCCATCTTTAACAACATTAGGGGAAAGAAGGGACTATTAATTCTTAAAACTGAAAAGTTCAAGGATTGAGCTAGCTTGGAAATGGCCAAGGGTTCAAAAAAGTCGCCAAGAAATCATATTCCAAGAGTGATGACAGAAGGGAGGAGAAAACAAGGCATATGCAGCAGTCCAGGCAAGAGATGATAGTGGTAATATAGGTAAGTAGTTAGGGTTGGGACTGGGGCTGATCACTTGTTCATGGATTAGACAGTGGGGCAAAGAAGAGGAAGGAATCAAGGATGACCTTGATTTAGGAGTTGAGTAACTGGTAGTGCAACAACTGGGAAGATGAGGGGAGGAGCAAGTTTACAGTAGAAAATCAGGCGTTCCATTTGGCAGTCATGTTCTGGCTTTGGAACCAAATCGGCCTGATTCAGGTGCAGACTCTGCCCCTTATCTAGGTGAATGGCCTTCTCTCAGCCTCAGTATCTGTCACTGCAAAGCAGTATTCCTGTCTCAGAATTTTGGGGAGAGTTAGTGAGCTAATGCAGGTAGCATGTTCCACGCAAGGCCTGGTGTGTATTAAGTACTTTGTAATGTTGACAATTATTTGATACCTTGCTGCTAAATACATGGGTATAGTCTACTGATCTTGACCTTTTTTGAATTTAATATTACACTATATCCTTTTGTGATGAATGGATTATAGTCCCATCAAGAGGAAGAAGCTTGCATGAGAAAGATATTTGCACAAGTTGTAAAGACTTCAAAATTCTTCTTGCTTACTTTTCTTTGTACATTGAGGATTTTTGGTTTTGTTTTGGTGGGAGTGTTCATCTTTGTGAAAACTACACAGTAATGCACTTACTCTCTTCCCCTGTATGTGTATTTAATCTTCCATTATACAAAGGCTCAAAGTGAATAAGCCAGTCTGAAGAGTTTTGTAACTGGGACATAGAATTCTTAATATTTTTCAAATATGAAGGTACTAGCTAAAAAATTGAAAGAATCATACTGAGACTTGCAGTAAAAAATGAAAATGCTGCCCGCTTTATCTCCATTGTTTGAAGCTAGAATGTGGGTAATGGAAGACCTAGAGGCACCCATGAATAGAAAGGGGCCTTCCTAAGATGGTCCACTCCATTCAACAGAGCAGAGTTGTCAGTAGCAGAAATTGGTTCATTTGTCACCACTTTTCTGCCTTCATGTGAATGAATGAACTGTGGCAAAGCTATTTGGCTGTACTATGCCAGAGTAACTACTATGTAAGTGTTACATAAGCTAGATGCTTTCTGTCTTGAAAGCTCCAGTAATACAGTCTCACTACTGATAGCTTCAAGGTATGTTTCATAGCAACAGTGGCAAAAGTAGAACTTCTTGTGGAATAATCTACCCTCCCCCACACCACTACCGTCACCATCCCAGGGGCAGAAAGGAACATATTGCCAGTGTTCTTAGTTAAATATTAAATGTTCTTTCATAACAGGATCTCTCTTTATTTTTGTAGAGCCTCTCAGTGTGCTTCTGCAAAACTCCAGTGCTAACCCCCCAGCAGGTGAGTTTTAAAAGATTCAAGAAATGGATTTTATTCTAAGGTACAAAAGTAATAACAGCCAGAGAAGTACATGTAAGCTGGTACACTGACCTGTCTTAACCATGTTATTTATTCATCCATGAATTCATACAGCCTACCTGAAGGGCTGCCCACTGTATGCATCAGTAAATGACAGTTTGCTGGATCAATAGTCTTTCTCAGCCTAATGAAGGTGTGAATAAATTCTAAAACAAGCTTGTTGGAATTTAATACTGTGAATTTTGAAGCGTGTTTTTAAAAGTGAATATTTTATATTATGCCTGCAGATATGAAATATGAATATGTAAATCTGCAGGTCTTGCTAATGAAACAAGTCATTCTAATTTGTACTAAGTCAGTTCCAAAGCAGTTGATTTCCTAATCAAGCATATTCCATCCATGCATGATTTCCTTTGGCTCAATTGCCCTGTCACTTAGGCTACTTTAGTAGGGTCAGTTTTATCCAGATGTGGCAGGGAAGGAAACAGCAATTTTGAGCAGATGGACCTGGCTTAGGCCTAGAGTTCTGCAGAAGAAGGTAGTGGATATTTGGTCATAGCTTACTCAGATAATTCTGTATATCAGTTGAACACTGGAAGTCTTAAGTGGAAAGAATTTATCAGGTACATAAGATCATGTTCCATACTTCTGCATTCTTTTTATTTTCAATAAAATGTTTTTGATATGAAAGAAGTATTAGATGAAAACTTTTAGTGAGGTGAGAACCACTTCCCAAGATGGGAACCACTTCTGAAAGGTTGCTTTGGAGACAATGTTAGATGTAGATATTTATCTATTATTGATATTTATATCTATTAGATATACATAGGTATTTATATCTATTATTGATGTTGGTTTTTAACAGTAGAGATTTGATGTAGGAAAGAATTTTCCTAACTACTTGGAAGATGTGTTCATAAAGAACCACTTCAGTTCCTTAAAGACTGTCAATTGTGTTTAACTCATAGTTTTGAGATCATGTTCAAAAATTGGTAATTTTTTAAATCATCAGTTTTTTTTTTGGTACTGGAGATTGAACTCAGGGGCACTCGACCACTGAGCCACATCCCCAGCCCTATTTTGTGTTTTATGTAGAGACAGGTTCTCACTGAGTTGCTTGAACTTGCGATTTTCCTATCTCAGCCTCCCTAAGTGCTGGGATTACAGGCTTGAGCCACCACGCCCGGCTCAGATTTTTTTTTATTAAGAAATGTAAAGTGGAATAATTATACAATATTATATTCACTTACTCAGTGAATAGGTAGATGTGTGTTTGGACTGCCCACTCTGCTAGTTGCTGTTTTAGGCACAGGCACTTAGTGGTAAATCAATATCTGCTGTCTGGATTATTATATATCCAGGTAGAAAGAGAGATTATAAGGAGATAAATAACTGAAGATTATTTTGGATCTTGATGAAAAAACAGGTTAAAATACATACTTACTTAGAACACATGCACAAGTAGGCAGAGAATGACCAGAGAAGGTCAGCGTCACATCAGTTGGTCAGAAAAGATTTCTTTAAGGTGGGGTCATTTAAGCTAAGGCTTGACAGGCAGAAGAGAGCCTGTCCTGAATGTACTGGAGGGAAGAACATTATAGGGAGAAGGAATAACTGGTATAAATGCCCTGGTGCAGACACACTGAAGAGAAATGAGCCTCTTATATACAAGGAACACAGGGTACTATTGCTGGTACACAGAGGTGAATCCACATGGCAGTTGCAGTTATGTTATTCCTTTTTGGAAATTAGAAACAAAATATGATATTTAAGAAAAAGAATTAAACTTTAGATATTGAAAATGTAAAAGGCCAGAAATGTGAATTCTGACTTTTCTCTGGGTTTTTGTTTTTGTTTTGTTTTGTTTTGTTTTGTTTTTCCTTCATGTAGGCATTAGCTTTTCATGCATTAAAATTCTCTAATGATTCTAAGTCACAACACACTCTCATGTTCTGTACCCTTAAGACGGGAGGTAAAATAATAAATTGTAACTGTCCTGGTGTTTTCTTTCCAGAAGCATTCCTCTGTCCTTAAGTTGTATCCTGGCACTTTAGGAGACTGAGACAAGAGAATCGCGAGTTCAAAGCCAGCCTCAGCAATGGCGAGGCGTTAAGCAACTCAGTGAGACCCTGTCTCTACATAAAACACAAAATAGGGCTAGAGATGTGGCTCAGTGGTCGAGTACCCCTGAGTTCAATCCTGGTACCAAAAAGAAAAAAAAAAAAGCTGTTGTATTTTATCGTATAAATTATAAAAGGAAATCTAACATTTTAAATATGTAGTTTTTTTTTAAGAGTTAGAGAGATGGTAGTGAGTGACTAGACTGTTGTATGAATTCTAACAGAACCCATAAAATTGTGAATGTGTACTTGAAATAGTAGGAACAGGGAGAGGTCACTATAAATGGGAATTAGGAGATAAAGAATGCACACACACTGAGAAAGCATGCAGAAGACCCAGAAAATCAGTGAAAAACAGCAACAGAACTAAGAGAAAAATTTAAAGTTTGGGGCATTTTAATGTTTTCTCCCTTCCAAAAAAGCTGGAAAAGCAGAAGGTGATGTACAAGATAAAACATAGGATAAAAAAGTACACTTAGGGTAGATAAATCAACTACCAAATTCTTGATTACTGTTGTCTTTCAGTAATGCCTGCGAGGAGTCTAGAAGACAATGGTGGAATCTGAATTCTAGTTTGAAAAGGAAAATGGGCTCAACTGAAATTGAATACTGCTTTCCCCCCCTTTTCTTATAAAATTAATAACAACTTTGTTAATTAACCTGAACATTGTATTTAGAAGCTTTAGACAATATAATAGGAAAAAAAAAAAAACTCAAATATTGGAAGTTGTGAAATAAAACTGTTATTGTTCACAAATGATGTGGTGTATACACATAGTATTCCAGGAAATATCCATAAATATACTGGAAGAATTGAATTTTTTAATCTTGCAGGATACAATGTCATTACACAAAAATCTGTTATTCTACGTATTAGTAAAATCACTAGAAAATGAAAGCTTTTTAAATTACCATTTGCAAGAAAATTAATAAAAATAGTCACATAAAATAAATGTGATTAACAAGATACAAAACCACTGTACTAAAAACTGAAACACTACTAAAAGAAATCTGAAAGACCTAAATAAATAGAAAGATATACCATATTCATGGATTAAGCAACTTGATATTATTAAAATGTCAGTTCTTAAATTGATATATCAATCATAATCCCAAATTCCAAGGGGAATTTTTGAAGAAACTGAAAAATCAATTCTGAAATGTGTAAATTCAAGTTAGCTAGATTAGCCAAAAAAGTACTGAAAAAGAATAAAGTTGGAGAGTTTAAATTACTAATGTCAAGTCTTTCCATAAGTCAGTAGTAATCAAGTCAGTTTAGTTTTGATAGAAGAAGAGGCAAACAGGTGAATAGAGAAGATTATGTAGTCCAAAAAAATAGATGCATGTGTAAGGTCAATTAAATTTTAAGACAATTCAACAAAGGAAAAGAAAATCTTTTTGCAGATGGTTCTAGAACAACTGGATATCCATATGGGGAAAAATCTCAACTCCCATTTCTCTCTGTATACAAAAATTAAAGATAAATCATAAACCTAAACATAGTGCTAGAACTAAAAAGCTTCCAGGAAAAAGAAAATCCATAAAATGACCTCTTCGAGACCTGAAATAGACAAAGATTTGTTAGGGCATAGAAGCCAATGTAATCATAAAAGAAAAACTTAGCAAATAAAATTAATCAGTATTTTATGCTTTACACATTATTTATATATATTGTTTCTAATCAACAATTTAAAATTAATAAAAACAACCTAGAATGTAATCTTTTAGTTTGGATTCTGTCACTACACTGTCTAGCCTTGATGGCTGGAGTTGTAGCTCAGTGGTAGAGTGCTTGCCTAGCATGTGTGAGGCACTGGGTTCAGTTCTCAGCACCACGTATAAATAAGTAAAATAAAGGTACTGTGTCCATCTGTAACTAAAAAAAAAAAACCACCACCATCTAAAATAAAATATGTTGTAAAAAACATTGGGTATGCACTGATAAAGATGTGCATTGTAGTAACAAACTACCCAGTGGAAAGTTGATGGAGTAAGACTCAACCTCATCTTATAAATGCAATAATAATACCAAAGAGCAAGTTAGAAGATGAAAACCAGAGGGGGACCACATGGGTTGCAGGCAGAATTTATGATAATGCAGGAATGGACAGTGACAAAGAGGAGAATAACAGGTTGGCTAAATACGTCTTCACTTTGGGTGAACAAGAGAGCAGGGAATCATAGCACTGATTCCTCCTAGCCCTAGCCTGGTGCTATGTATATATAACACTGTGACATTTCCATAAAGATATGCACAAACCTTCCTTAGAGTTCACTGTCTAGCCTTGATGGCTTGCTCTTGACGCTTGTGACGACTACTTTCAGACTAAAATTTATGACTTATGTTGAGCTGTACATAAAGACTTCTGAAGAATAATTTTTCTGGGCTGGGCTTGTAGCTCCGTGGTAGAGCACATGTGTGAGGTACTGGGTTTGATCCTCAGCACCACATAAAAATAAATGAAGGTTTTGTGTCTATCTACAACTAAAAATATTTTAAAATAATTTTTCTAAGATATATAAAGTTCTTAAGAGACTTTTGTGAGATACTGATTAAGCAGTAATACTAGACATTAGCAGCTTGATTTTTCATCTTTTTGCTCATCTGTGTCTTTTTTTTCTCTACTATGTAATTTTGTTTAAAATTTAGTATAAAATACAAGTAATGTACATAATAAAAATTTCAAACAATATTTGGAAAATTTAAAGTACATAATACCTATTCTTTTAGTCTGCATTCTGTCACTACAATGAAATACCTGAGATAATCAGCTTATAAAGAGAAAAGAGTTATTTCAACTCAGTTGTGGAGGTTCCAGTGCATGATTGGTTGATCCCATTGCTTTGTGCCTGTGACAAGGCAGCATGTCGTGATGGGCGTAAAGAGCAAAGCAAAACTGCTTACCTCGTGGCCAGGAAGAACAAGGAAGAGGAAGGAACCAGGGTCTCGTGGTCCCCTTCAGTGGCATGCCCCCACTGACTATAAGCTACCTCTCTCAGGCCCCATCTACTTCTGTTAGGTTCTACCACCTCCCAGTAACACCGTCCTGGGGACCAAGCTCCAAACACATGGGACCTTTGGAGACATTTAAAATCTAGACTATAGCATCAGTTTTCCATGTGTGTTTGTGTGTGTGGTGGGTGCTGGGATTGAACCCAAGGGTGCTTTATCACTGAGCATCCCCAGCCCTTTTTATTCTTTATCTTGATAGAGACAGGTTCTCACTAAGTTGCTTAGGGCCTTGCTAATTTGTAGAGATTGGCTTTGCACTGGGATCCTCCTGCCTGAGCCTCCTGAGTCACTAGAATTATAGGCATGTGCCACCATACCTATCCAGCCCTCTTGTTTTTTTTTTTTAAATATTTAGTTGTAGATGGACACAATATCTTTATTTTATTTTATTTTTTATGTGGTGCTGAGGATCGAACCCAGTGCCTCACGCATGCGAGGCAAGCACTCTACCGCTGAGCCACAATCCCAGCCCCAGTCCTCTTGTTTTTGAGTTAACTACTTCAACTGTGAGTCAGTTGGAGCATATTTTCATATAGGCTTTTGGGAGTTGTTTATTGTTGTTAAGGGACTTTCTTCTTTTTCCTTTTGTACTGGGGATTAAACTCTGTTCTACCACTGAGCTACAAATCTAATCCTTTTTACTTTGGAGTCTTACCAAGTTGCTGAGGCTGATCTCGTGATCCTCTGGAGTCACTGGGATTACAGGAATTCACCACAACACCTGGTCCGTCTTTTTTTTTTTTTTTTGGTACCAGAGATTGAGCTCAGGGACACTCAGCCACTGAGCCACATCCCCAACCCTACTTTGTATTTTATTTAGAGACAGGATCTCACTGAGTTGCTTGGCGCCTCGCTTTTTGCTAAGGGTGCCTTTGAACTTGTGGTCCTCCTGTCTCGGCCTCCCCAGCCGCTGGGATTATAGGTATGCGTCACTGCACCTTGCTCTTCTCTTTAAAAAAGCAGTTTTATTGAGATGTAATTTGCATTCCATATTCTGTGCTTTGCTGTGGTTTAAGTGTTTCCCTTGAAGATTCATGTGTTTGGAAGCCTGATCTCCAGCTCTGCAGTGTTCAGAAGTGAAAGCTGTAAAAGGTCAGGCCTGGGAAGGTGGTAATCCACCACCTCTTCAAAGAATCATGGCTATTTTGTGAGTGGTTTGTTATAAAGTGACACCACCCTGTGAGCATAGTTTATCTCCATTCCTCTACCACATGGTAGCTTAGCCAAGGGGACCTCACCAGAGCCAAGCAGACGTTGGCACCATGTTCTTGGACCTCCAGAACTGTGAGCCAAATAAACTTCTTTTCCTTATAAAGTACCCAGAGTCAAATATTTTGAAGTGACAATGAAAATTTAACTAATAGACCATATAACTAATTTCAGATAATTCCTTGTGTTTTAGTATATTTACAGATATATGTAACCATCACCATACTCAATTCTGGGATAAAAGAAACCTTGTGCCTTTAGTTATCCCTGCCTCCCAATCCTAAACCCTAAGCAGCAACCAGTCTACTTTGTCTTTCTATAATCCCTCTTCTGAACTTTGGAGTTAGTAGGCTTTGTGACTGGATCTTTTGCATGTTTACAGTGTTCGTCCAAGTCATAGCACTTATCATTAATTCCCTTTTGAGGCCAAATAATATTCCATTGAATGGAGAAACTGCATTTTGTTTTTCCATCTGTTGGTGGATATCTAGTTTTCCATCTTTTGGTATCAGGCATAATGCTGCTATCACCATTTATGTATATATTCCTGTGGACACACATTTAATTTTTCTTCAGAATATACCTAGGAGTGGAATTACTATGTCGTATGGTATGTTAGTTTAATAAACTACCAGACTGTCTTCCAAAGCAACTATACTATCTTATATTCCCATGAGCAGTTCTGATTTTTCCACCTCTTCAAAACTTACTGGTCAGCCTGATGGGTATATTTGGTGGTTTTGATTTGTATTTCTTTAATAATTAATGATGATGAACATTTTTTAATGTGCTTATTGGTCATTTGTGTGTCTTCCTTGTAGAATGTTTGATCAAGCCCTCTGCCATTATTATTATTTTTTGTCCTTTCAAAGTAATGGAGTTTGTGTGTGGGGTGGGGAGGGATTGAACTCAGGAGCTTTCTACTACTGAGCTATATTCCCCTGCCCCTTTTTTATTTATTTTTATTTTTATTTTTTTTTAGTACCAGGGATTGAACTCAGGGGCACTTGACCACTGAGCCACATCCCCAGCCCTGTTTTGTGTTTTATGTAGAGACAGGGTCTCACTGAGTTGCTTAGTGCCTCGCTATTGCTGAGGCTGGCTTTGAACTTGCAATTCACCTGTCTCAGCCTCCCTAAATGCTGGGATGACAGGCTTGCGCCACCGCGCCCGTCTCCTTTTTATTTTTATTTTTAGACAGGGTCTCACTGAGTTACCCAGGCTGGCTTCAAACTTGAGATCCTTCTGCCTCAGCCTCCTGAGTAGTTGAGATTGCAGGTGTGTGCAGCTGTACCCAGCCTTTGCCCATTTTTTAATTGGATTGCTTTTTTCTTAGCTTCTCTGGGTCTTTTTTGTTAATTTTTTCTGATTGTAAAAATAATATATGATTCTTGTGAAAGTTGTGTAAACTATAGCAGAGGGCTCCCACCAGAGATTATTGTCATGGCATATATAATTGGTAACAAATTTCAGTATATTTGAAAATTGCCAAGAGTACATTTTGATTTCTCACCACACATACACAAAAAAACTGTGAGAAAGTGCATATGGTAGTTTGACTTAGCCATTTCACACTGTATACACATCAAAACATCATGTTGTACACCATAAGTAGGTACAGGGTTTGTTTTTTAAGAAAGGAGAAAGTACTCCCACTAAGTATTTTTAGTTTTAGCTTTTTTTTTCAAATGAAACTTAACCACACAGTTTCTTAAAATGGGAACTGTCTCCTACAAAACAGTTCATTGTGGTTGAATCTTTATAACATGAAAAACAACTAGTTGAAAAGTGATACTTTTAGTCTGTTACCAGTCGGTTCAGTCAGAATTCGTTTGTCTTCATTTTTCACCCTATGATGAATTTGACTCATAAAGTTTATTGCCCCTTCCTTGGTGTGTGTATTTTGTATTTCAGGGAAAATACAAAAGAGAAAAATAATTATCTTGCTGTTAATACAGTATTGGTGGGTTATTTAATCTGAGTCTCACTTTCCTCTGTAAAATAAAGGTGATGATAATACAGCTATCTCAGGGTGCTGAAATAGTGTAGCTAGCTCATGGGATAAATAAGTTAGTATGTAAAGCTTTGGCTTTGAAACAGCACCTGCACAAACTAAGAACTGAATGTGTTCCTCCTTGCTCTCTAGCTACAGTGATTTTTCCCTCCTCTCTCCTTTGACTCAGTCCTCTCTGCCACAGGGCTTTTGCATATACGGTTATTGATACCTGAAGACCTTCCCCCAACCCTATCTTTCCCTTTCCCTGGCTAACACTCATTGAGCCTTTTAACCTTTGCTTAAACTCCATTTCCTTGGGGGATAGTCCTTGGAGGTTACAGGCTACAGAGGAACCTGTTGTTTACTGGTTACATCTGTTTGCATGATGCTTTCTCAGAATGCCTTCCTGACTGGAAAACTGGCTCCTTTGGGGCCATGCTGATTTCACTCTACACCATATCCCCAGCATCCTACACAGGACCAGGCACACATTTCTGTTCGAACAGTAAAGGATGAGTGACTGCTTTGGGAGGAGAAAAACAGCAGTTGTGCTTGCTGTCTCAGCCTTAGCTGTGAGGTTGGTCAGGAGTGCCCTGGTCAAAGTGAATCATCTGCACTTGGACCTTTTACTTTACAGTTAGGCAGAATAGGGCCGCTTATGTGTTAATGGGAGAATTGCCATCATTGGGTTTTGGGTATCTAAGCAACTTGGTTTTCTTTCTTTTCCTTCCAATAAAGCCCTGATAGTGGGAGAGGTTTGGTAAAAGAGGGTGAACAGAGCATTCAAAGGTCAGAGAGCATCTTGCCTCTACGCAGGGCCATGCTGTGGTTAGCTTTCCTTCCAAGGGATTGTCAGGTTGTGTGGACTTTTGGCAAGGCAGGAGCAATGCTCCATGCCCACCTGCAGGTGGCAGTAAAGGTGGTAGGGAAAGGGTGGGTGTGAGGCTTTACTGACAGGACACAGGGAATTGCTGGAAGTCTCTCTGGGAGTTTGGAGTTAATTGTAATGCAGGGAGAAACCACTGCAAGAGTTTTTAAGGTGGGTAATCACATGATTTGATGGATGTCTCAAAAAGCAAAGATTGGAATTAGGAACCTGTTAAGTGAGTCCGTGTGGCTGATGGGCCAGGATGGTTGTGGAGATGGAGAAAGAGATTTTGATGATGGATTGGGTGTGGCAACTGAGAGCAGGGTATTTTGGTAGTATTTTGTGTTCAAGCTCAAATGTTCCATTGACTAAGTAAGAATCAGACACCTACCTGCCCTATCTATCTGGGAGATCATTTCAGAGAGGAAATTTTTAAAAAGAACAGCTGATATATGACAGACCAGAGGGACCCTGTGGGGAGAGCTGCATTTGAAATGGGAACATTGCTGGGCCTAGTGGCACATGCCTGTGATCCCAACAGCTGGGGAAGCTAGCCTAGGTAACTTAGCTAGACCTTGTCTCAAAATAAAAGGGGCTGAGGATATAGCTCAGTGGTAAAGCACCCCTGGGCTCAATCCCCAGTACCAAAAAAAAAGAAAAAGAAAAAAATGAAGTTGGTAAGCTTTGGGACTAGAGATGAAGAGAGAGTAAGGAGAAAGAATTGAATGTTAGAGGGTCAAGAGAATCCAACTTCTATTTGCTTCCTTATCTTTAAGAAAGATGGATATAAGGTGGAGTGATGACAGCACTAAAATTAGGAAGGTTTAACTTCCTTGCCTGACCCAGTTATTAAAGAGATTTCATGCAGGATAAATGGCTCCTTGAATCTTGAAAGGTACCATCCAGTAGTTATTTATCACATTTTGATTGTTAACATAAAATTTACAACTGCATCTTCCAGTTTAATTGGAGCAATGTTTCTCAAAATTTTGCAGCACAATGGAATTACATGGAATTTAAAAAATACTTGTCTGGACCCCAGTTAAGACCAGTTAAATCTTAGTGGGCATGGGATAGTGTATAAACATGCTCAGGGTAGCATTAAAAAATTCCAGTGTTAGCCGGGCGCGGTGGCTCAAGCCTGTATTCCTAGCATTTTGGAAGGCTGAGACAGGAGAATCACAAGCTCAAAGCCAGACTCAGCAACAGCAAAGCACTAAGCAACTCAGTGAGACCCTGTCTCTACATAAAACACAAAATAGGGCTGGGGATGTGGCTCAGTGGTCGAGTACCCCTGAGTTCAATCCCCAGTACCAAAAAAAAAAAAATTCCAGTGTGTAGCTTAAGTTGATTCAGTGGTTTTGGAGTGTGGCTACAGGGCTGCCTCTTCTAATGGCCTTTGCATGGGGGTGTGGAATACATGGCTGCTGGGGTGGGGGTGTCTTTTGGCGGGGGGCTTAGAACTTTAAGATAGGAGTATGCAGAAAATATAGTTCCCTGTATCTGGATGTCATTCTAGTGAACTTAGGTGGATCTGGCAAAGTTGGTGGCTTGTTCTTGTCTCCCAATGGCTTTTGAAAACACATCACATGGTATTGGCCACTTTATGAAAGCCTCCCCAAAACATTGCAGTAATCCAGAGGAATGTCTCCCTTCCCCCTGCAGAAGGATGGCAACAGAATAACAGTAATTATATTAGTAGTATATTTTTATTTTTATGATTAACATTGTTTAAATTTTCTAAAAAGCCCATTAGCTGTCAAGAGAGAATAAAGACTAACTCTCCAAAAATATAATTTCCTTAAGAAGCTTCAGAACCAAAAGACGGGGCCTGGGGGTATAGCTCAGTTGGTTGAGTGCTTGCCTGGCATGCATGAGGCCCTGGCATGCATGAGGCCCTGGCACCTAGCACCACACACACACAAAAGAACCAAAAGACATCACAGAGAACAGTTGAGAGGTCCATTCATAAGAACTTTACTGTATTTGTCAACTTAATATATGTGTTCTTAACATTTGTTCTTGGATTATTTATGAAAATTTTCTGAGACATTAAAGCTAAATTTCATCTTAAACTATCTTATCCCTGTTAATAACCCTTTTTACATTAAAATTTAAAAAATGAGAATAGCAGCAACTTTCTATATAATGGAATAGGAATCATTTATGTCTTTTTCAGAGTAAATTGGGTTCAAACTTTGTTTTAAGGTACATCTGTAGCTTTTATCATAAACATATACATGTTGATTTTTTTTATTTCACATATACATGTGAGTACTTTAAAAACAATGCCGTCCAAGGGGTGGGAGGTGAGGGGAACGTTATGCTGTTATTACATTTAAAAATCAAGTTATTTCTTAAGTAGATAGTCTCTTACTGCTATTTAAATTATTTCCCATCAACCTATTCTGCTACAAACATTTTTTTAAATGTTTTTTTGTTGAGAGATCTTTATTTTATTAATTTATTTATATGTGGTGCTGAGAATCGAACCCAGGGCCTCACACATGCAAAGCAAGTGCTCTACCACTGAGCCACAACCCCAGCCCTGCTACAAACATTTTTAAAGGACAAACATCACACAACTTCTCAGTACAGGGAAGGGTCAATTTTTTTTTAAGAGTCAGTTTGAAAAGTTTTAAAATGTGAATGACCCACTTTTAATAGATGAAAAGCTGTTTCTCTACATTCAGTAAACAATACAAGTTTATTATACAAAGTCCCTGGAACACTGCTAACTTAGTTACAATTGAGGAAAAGATGGAATCCTTGCCCATCTTCCTGGAAGGTGGAATCACTGTCCTTCTGTAGATAACATTGTTGTTTGTGGTCATGAGATACACATAAACAAGGGCAGCAATACCATGTGATACATGTTTCCAAAATCCAGTGAAAAAACAAAAATAAGTTACTAATTTTGCCACACCCACAGAAGTTTACCAGAAGAACAGAACCTCCAAATGGAGAACACTCACAGTGGTAAAAGTGAAAATCACTATGGAATCTTTGCCTCTTCCCTCTTCCAGAAATCAAGTATCCTACCCCTACTACCTCTGAATAAAGTGCATACTCTTAAATTAGAAAGTTTATGACTTCAAATGTTACAAAGATTAAATCCAAAGACCACCTCAGGATTTTATTATGTAGAGACCAGAAGGTTTAGAAAAACAATGTCAACAGGAAACCTCATCTTTCTCCTAAATCAATGATTTTTTTTTAAATGTAACCTGCTTGAGCTTTTTTCTCTCAGATGGGGACATAGTAATGCTGAATTATGCAAACATTACTGTGTAAACTTAGAAATACTATGCAGTTCATCATGGAACTCTCAAATATCAGAAAAAGTGTTCACCTCCTAATTTTTTTTTGCAATCAAATTTAACTGTTGTAGATATTAAACTTTCTTGTAAGAGTTGTTGTCTAATCCATGTTTTCTCATAACTTTATTCTCTCTGTTCACAGAATTTTTATTTTAGGAAGTGAAATTTTACAGATTGAGATTTTACAATCTGTAGTTACTAATACACCAAGAATAATATGCACATACTATAGGGTAATTGTATTAATGAAACTTGTTTCATATGTCTTCAGTATTTCTGTTGCTGTAAAGAAGTTAACCTTCCTACATGTAGGGTTTGGTGTAGGATGATTCTCCTAATTCTAGGATCCACTCTACTCTGACCTAAAATTAACGTTTTTTGTTGTTGTTGTTGTTGTTTAAATATTTATTTTTTGGTTGTAGATGGACAGAATATTTTATTTTTATGTGGTGCTGAGGATCGAACCCAGTGCCTCACGCGTGCTAGGCAAGCACGCTACCACTGCGCCACAACCCCAGTCCCTAAAATTAACGTTTTTGACTAACTGCTTTAGATGCTAAGTTCCTGCAAATTCAGTGACTCCAGTTGCGTCTGAAATCTATCACTGTCATAGTTTACAGTGAAACATTTTTAGTTTACAGGTGAAACATTTGTTTGGTAGAATGCTATGATTTTTAACAATTTACTTTTCTTTTTCCTTTTTTTTTTTGTACCAGGGATTGAACCTGGTGGTGTTTAACTACTGAGCCACATCCCCAGCCCTTTTTTTTTTATATATAATTTTTTAGAGATAGGGTCTCACTGAGTTGCTTAGGGCCTTGCTAAGTTGCTGAGGCTGGCTTTGAATTCAAGATCGTCCTGCTTCTGCTTCCTGAGCTGCTGGAATTAAAGGGGAAACAGTTTACTTTTGAACCGAGAACAGTCTGATAGGCTTTGCATCAGTGTAAGAACATTGCAGCACATAGACACAGGCATTCATGTTTTCATGTTAATTTTAAGAAAATATTTAGTTAGGCAAAGTCAAAAGTTCATAGAGAAGTGATAAAGCAGAGTGTCTTTTCTGTAGTACTTTTGAACTAAAACTTGGCTTTCAATAAATAGTTTCATGTAAACTTCTTGCTGACCTGAGTTGAAAAGAACATTGAAAGAAAAAGCAAAAAACAGGAAGAAAGTAGATATCACTCCAGATGTAGATTTCATGTTATTATTTAGTAGTAAGCAACAGAAACCAATAGTAGCCAACTTGGGTAAACAAGAATTGTGGGACACATATTGAATCGCTCAGAAAAATCTAAGGAAGAATAAACAGGCAGACCTTGTGAACTTCAGGGTCAGGGGTGAACAAAATCTCCCTAGGGGGTTGCCATCAAAATGACTGTGTCAGCTCTTTTCCCTTCTGGTATATTTGCTTAAGTTTTCAAATTCCCCAGAGAGTCTGATGACCTAGTTTGCATACTTGCCTACCCATTGACAATCCTTCCAAACCTGGGATGCAGGAGCTTTGGTTCCCTGAAGGGCAGTTGGGAGCTGTTACCAAAAATGAGGGACAGGAGCTAGCAGGGAAAACCAGTTGATATCCAGTATAACAGCCTCATAGCCATCTGTAGAAACACCCATGTCTCCTGATTCATAGTAAGTGACTAGTGGTTTGTTTTTGCCAGATTTGTATCCTGTGCATATGTGAGCTTTGGTGAAAACATGCCACAGTTGAACTGGAAATGGATACTTTTCTAATGATCTCTGAATGTGTTTTTTAAAATTCAGATTAGTTATACATGAAAATAGAATGCATTTAGACACATCAAACAAATGGGGTATAACTTCTCATTCATCTGGTTGTACATAATGTGGAATCATACTAGTCATGTAATCATATATGTACATAAAGTAATAATGTCCAATTCATTCTATCATTTCTACCCTTATATCACCTTCCCTCTCTTCATTCCCCTCTGTCTAATCCCGAAGTATCTCTATTTTTCCCTAGCCCCCTCCTGTGTGAACATTCGGCCTTTGGTTTTTTGGGATTGGCTTATTTTACTTAACATTCAGTTCACTTATTCTCCAGCTCCATCCATTTACCTGCAAATGCCATAATTTCTTCTTTAAGGCTGAATAATATTCCATTGTGTATATATTACCATGTTTTCATTATCCATTCATTTGTTGAAGGGCGTCTAGGTTGGTTCCATAGTTAGGCTATTGTGAATTGAGCTGCTATTAACACTGATGTGGCTGTGTCACTGTAGTATGCTGATTTTAAGTCTTTTGGGTATAAACCAAGGAGTGGGATAGTTGGGTCAAGTAGTGGTTTCTGAATGTCTTTTTAAGTTAGCTTTGTAAAGTAGTTGTTCAGAACTCTTTAATTTCTGATATAGGGTAAAATTAGGGGGGGAAATACTTCTGAAGAATGACATTTTTTTGTTATGAAGTATGATGGCAGGGAGTGTAGCTCAGTGGTAGAGCCTGCCTGATGTACATGAAGCCCTAGCTTTGAATCCCAGTATGGGGTGTGTGTGTGTGTGTGTGTGTGTGTGTGTGTGTGTGTTATAGTTTAGCAATACAGTACATTATACAATAGTGTATTTAGTGGGAAAAAAATGTTTAAGTTCTGAAATCTCTTCAAAACATCCTGAATTTAAGCCTCCCTTTTTTCCCCCTTAGTTAGTATTAACTTAACAGTAGAACCACATTTCTAAAAAGGTGAGGAGGGGACTCTTCAGTTTTAGCTCTAAACTCCTTGCATGACCTGGTTGAGTCACTTATTTGCATCTTATTTTTCCCCAGTAAGTTCATATCGTAGAACATGTATGTCCTGCTAAAGAGTTATCAATTTTATATAAGGTATATGTATATTCTTTGCTGCATCTCAACATAAGAGGTGGTTTTGGTGTTTGTTTTATTTAGTATGTTTGTTTTTGGTACAGGGGATAGAACCCAGGGGTGCTGTACTACTGAACAACATTTCCAACCCTTTTTATTTTTTATTTTGAGAGAGTCTTGCTAAGTTGCTGAGGCTTGCCTTGAACTTGTGATCTTCCTGCCTCAGCCTCCTAAGTCATTGGGATTACAGGCATGTGCCACAACACCCAGCAAGAAAATATTCTTTGTCTTCCTAAATGAACTGGCAAAATATTTAAATTGGTTTCTTTGGAATTTATATCCTGCCTGTTCCTTCTCTCCCAGTTCTGTCTTTTCCCCCTAATTATAGTAGTTCTTGGGTGTGTACTACTTGAGCAGGGACCTGAGGCATTTCTCATGGAACTCAGCATAATCAGCAAAATGCCCCTGGCACAAATCAAGGCTGAAAGCAGTTATCAAGTTAATTTAAATGTGAGATTGCATGGTGCCATTTGACATTAAAAGGTACATAACACTTAAGAAATTAAAAGCCAACTGTGAATAACAGTGTTTGGCCGCGAATTAATTAGATATGAAAAAAGAAGATACTTACAGTGTGTTCCAGCCACAGACTAGCTTGTGAAAATGAACCAGCAAGAAAACTCCAAAAAGCCTTACAACTTAATTCCAGAGCTTGCTTCCACAAGTAACATCAATACATTCATACTTAGAAACACTTTAAGCTGGGCTCAGTGGTGCATGCCTGTAATCCCAGCACTTTGGGAGGCTGAGACAGAAGAATCGCTAAGTCAAAGCCAGCCTCAGCAATGGCGAGGTGCTAAGCAACTCAGTGAGACCCTGTTTCTGAATAAAACACAAAATAGGGCTGGGGATGAGGCTCAGTGGTTGAGTGCCCCAGAGTTCAATCCCTGGTACCAAAAAAAAAAAACCACAACACTTTAAATTGGTTTGGTGACATCTGAATTATTATAGAAAATCAAATAACTAATGTATATGCCTAGATACAAACCTTTTAATCCACTGAATAGTCAGTCATGATTTTTATCTTAGAGGGAGAGGATTAGCATAAACAATTTTATATTTTCCCTTTTGAAAATTTTTGTTTTTATTTTTTTAATTGTTGCAAAAATTCTGTGTTAATGGAGTACCATGTAATATTTTGATACGTGTATTATATATTTTTTT
>CM053399.1:77662972-77678561 GCA_028644305.1 Xerus rutilus | reverse complement strand
CCAGTGTGTGTTCTTATTAGCACCTTTGTTGAAAGTCAGTTGACTATAGATGTGTGGGTTGATTTCTAGGCTTTGTATTCTATTTCATTGGTCTTTGTTTTTATGCCAATACCATGTTGATTTTTTTTGTATGGGTGGTCCTGAGGGGTGGTCTTGTGCATGTTAAGCAAGTGTTCTACAACTGAACTACATCCCCAGACCCCAACTCCTCCTTTTTTTGAGACAAGGTTTTGCTAAGTTGCTTAAGACTAGCCTTAAACTTGTGATGCTCCTGCCTCAGCTGCTTTAAATCCCTGTACCCAGCTACCATGTTGTTCTGATTATCACAGCTTTGAAGTCAGTGATGTTGTACCTCCTCCTTTGTTCTTTTTGCTCAGTGTGTCTTTGGCTATTTAGACTTTTTTTTTTCTCCAGGATTACTTTTTTCTAATTCTAAAGAATGTCATGGGTATTTTGATGGGGATTGTGTTGAATCTCTAAATTGTGGGGTGTAGGGAGTCTGGATATTTTGTATCTTCTTTAGTTTCTTTCATCCATGCTTTATAAATTCCTTGCCGAGATCTTTCACTTCTTTGGTTAAACTTATTCCCAGGTTTTTGTTCCTGGTGTGTGTGAGAGAGAGAGAGATAGTTATTATAAATGAGATTGCTTTCTTGATTTCTATTTTAGATAACTCTATTCACTTCTATTGGTCTGTTCAGGTATTCTGTCTGTTCATGATTCAGTCTCCCTACTCCCAGTACTGGGGATTGAAACCAGGGGTGCTTTATTTCCACTGAGCTGCATCTCTATCCCTTTTTATTTTTTGAGACAGGGTCTTGCTAAATTGCTCAGACTGGCCTGGAATTGTGATCCTCCTGTCTCAGCCTCCAGGATAGCTAGGATTACAGCATTATTCAGACTTGGTAAGGTGTATGTCTCTAGGAATTTGTTCATTTCTTTTAAGTTATTTGTCAGCATATAGTTAATCTTTTGTATTGTGGTGTCAATTATAATGTTTCCCTTTTCATCTCTGATTTTGAGTTCTCTTTCCTTTTCTTTGTCTAGCCAAGGGTTTGTCTGTTTTATCTTTTGGAAGAATTGGCTGTTTCACTGATCTTCTGTATTTTTTTAAGTCTCCTTTTCTTTTGTTTCTGCTCTGATGTTTATTATTTCTTTCCACCTACTAATTTTGGGTTTGGTGTGTTTATGTTTTTCAAATGCCCAAGATGTGGTAGCAGCTTGTCATTTCAGATCTTCCTAATTTTTTATACAGGCATTGACAAATTTCCCTCTTAGTACTGCTTTTGTTGTCTCCATGTTTCAATATGTTGTGTCACCATTTTCATTTGTTTGAAGAAGTTTTAAAATTTCCTTCTTGATTCCTTCCTTGGTACATTGATTGTTCAAAAGTAAGTTGTTCAATTTCCATGTATTTATAGTTTCCAAAGGTTTTTTTAAAAATTGATTTTTAGTTTTAATTGTACTGTGGTCAGAAAAGACACTTGATAGGATTTCAGTTATTAAAAATTTATTGAAACTTATTGTGTCGTTTCTCATGGTCTGTCCTGGAGGATGTTCCACATGGTGATGAAGAAAATGTGCCTTTGGCAGCTGTTAGGTCAAATGTTCTGTAGGTGTCTTAGATCTACTTGGTCTAGGGTACAGTTTAACTCTCCTGTTGAGTTTCTTTGTAGATCTGTTCATTGCTGAAAGTGGTCCACAACTATTATTGTATTGGAGTCTATTTTTTTGTTTAGGTCTGTTAATATTTGCTTTATATATTCAGACACTCCAGTAACGAGTGTATAAATACTTATTGCCTCTTGCTAAATTTAGCCCTTTATCATTATATAATGACCTTTCTTGTTACTTTATACTGCTTCTGATTTAAAGTCTGTTACATCTGATGTAAATATGGTTACGTTTGCTTTTTTGTAGATTCCATTTTCATGGAATCTTCACTTTTAGTCTGTGTATATTCTTATAGATGAAGTGAGTTTCTTGTAAGGAATGTACTTATATTCAGTCACTCTGTCTCTTTAACTGGAGAAGTGAATCCTTTTACATTCAAAGTAATTATTGATAAGTAAGGTCTTACCACAGCTATTTTGTAACTTGTTTTTTAGTTTTGTCATAGCTCCTTTCTTTCATCCCCTCTTACAATTTTCCTTGGTAGTTAAATAAATTACTGTAGTAGTGTATTTTGATTCCTTAATATTTTTGGCTTGTCTATTTGCAGTAGTATGAGGCTTGTAAATATCTTTAAAATATAACAAGCTATCTTGAAATGGTAGCAACTTATTTTCTTTGTTCTTGTGAAAGTAGTTGGATGTGTGAATAGCTGTTCAACTTGCTGTTCCTGTGGGGAGATGATCACTAGAGGAGCTTACTCAGCCTCCGTTTTTCCAGGAAAAGCGTTTTTAAACATTGTGCTACATGGTCATTCAGTCTTTATCTTCATTTTCTAGTAAGTAATTTTGCTTTCACTGTTAACAGCAGCAACAAAAGGCACACTGAAAGTCATTGTATATCTTATTTGATTGCATACTTTCTGGGTTTTGCCATTTTGAAGTAAGAGGTAATTTTATAACTTTCTTGAAAGAGCTAAAACTTAGGGTTGGGGGTTTAGCCCAGTGGTAGGAGGCTTGATCAGCATGCAGGAGGCCCTGGGTTCAGTCCCCAGCATGGCAAAAAATAAATCATATAGTGATTTGTAATAGCCACTCAGTTAATGTTCATATTGTACCTTGTGTGTTCAAAATGACCTAGAACAGGGCTGGGGTGGTGGCTCAGTGGTAGAATGCTCACCTAGCACATGTGAAGCCCTGGGTTCGATCCTCAGTACCACATAAAAATAAAAAATAAGTAAAGCTATTAAAAAATTTAGTTTGTTTTTTTTTTAAAAAGTGACCTAGGACAATGTTTCAGGGACTGTGGGAGCTACAGAGACTTAACTGGACATAGATGCAACTGTTAGGATCCTTAAAATTTGATAGAAAAAACAACAAAAATAGCCATAATAAAAGACCGGTATAAGCACAATAATAAAGGTGCACATAACATAAGTGAACACTCAGAAGTGGAAGAGATAACTTTCAGGTTGGAAAATCTTAGAAGAATAGCATTTGAACTAGGTCTGAGTGGATGTGACATTCAGAGGTGGAGTAAGAAAAATTAAGATGTATCATTGGAGGACATAAAATGTGAACACTGGTGAAGGAAGTGGGTTTGCATTCCAGAGGTCCAGGCCATCTTTATTTGCATGTATCCTGTTCTAAAATGGTGCTAATAGGGGTAATAACAATGGTAACTATTCCTTGAACCTAATGCCATTGCCATGTATTGTGCAAGATATTTCACCCTTGTTTTCTACATTTCACACAATAACTATATGAGTTATTTTCCTAATTTTAGAGATGAGGAAAAAGTTACACAGAAAATGACTGTACCACAATTGAAGCACAGAACTGGTTGACACAAAAGTCTGTTTCTAATGTACTTGACTGCTGCTTGAGAACCTCAAATGATTGACAGATAATGAGATACATAATGATATCCTGCCGTCTTGAGAATTAATGGTTACAAATTAGGGTATTCTTCATTCTCTCTTCTAAATTTTAAAAGAGATTTTTTTTGCCTCCAGTGTTTTCCATAAATCCATGATGAAAACAGATTTTTGTTCTTCACCCAGACTGCGTCCAAAAAGGTTGCTTAGTAAGCATTGTATCAGTGCAAAGCTGGATAATTTGGAGGGACTCTCCTGGCTGTGGTGTCTTGAGGACTACATCTATAAGTTTTGAGCTCTTATAATGGAACTCAGGGTCTTTTGTACTCCTGCTCCACTCGCTTCCTGAGTTCATTTCCAGTCTGTTAAATCATGGTAAAAATACTTCTCTGATAGACCTCAGGTTTGTTGTAGGAGAAAATTCTGTATGTGGAATACTTTATAAACTATTCATTGCTTTATAAATATTGTTTTTATAATCATAGCCTTGGGAGGCAGTTACATCCTCCGAGGCTTCTAGATATGAAGGGGTCTTTGTTCCTACACTTGAGTGGCTTCAGATGGCTTATTTTAGCTTTTGTCTCCTTTCTTTCTGACACACTCATCTGTCTTTGTATTGGCATTATGCCTCCCTCTAATAGCCCACCCTTCCCTGAATTTGCTGCTTTTAATCAGCAGTCAACTAGGAAGCTACATAATAGAACTTGTTAGCAATGTGTCTAAAATTAATTTTGTTCTTTCATAAGAGATGAGAGTTTTTAAATCTGTTTTAAGTTTTTTTCATTTTTTTTACATTTCTATAAAAATTATACAAACTGAAAAATATATTAACTTAATCTTTCAAGCAGTGTAAAAGCAACTAAAACAAAGCAAATATCCTGTTTCTTCCTCCCTTTCTCTTCCCAGTATCTTCCTGGAAATAATCCCTGTTAACTTGTGTGGATATACAAATATTGGTATACTAATGCTTCGTCTGTGATCCCTTGCTTTCCTCATGCCTAATTTTCTGCAACTTGCATTTTTAACTGAACTATGAATTACTAGGTTTTATTTTATTTTATTTTTTTATTTTGTGTTAGAACATTATTAGTTGTCTATTCCTAAATAGCAGAACCTAGAACTTAGTGGTTTAAAATATGATCCCGTGCCTCAAGACTTTGATAGTGGCTTAGTAACTAGGTTCAGAGTTGAGGTGTAGCCATGAAGGCATTACTGGGCTAGCAGATTCACTTCTAAGGTGACACATGGCTGGTTACTGACAGGAGGCCTCAGTTCTTCTCCACGAGAGGTTTTCATAGGACTGCTTGAGTCTCTACAACTTGGTGTCAGGCTTCCCTAAAAGTGTGTGCTTCAGGAGAGAGCTAGCAGAAGCTAGCCTAGTTCACAAGTCATGTAGCATAGCATTTGCCATATTCTCTTTGCTAGAAAACAATCACTAAATTAGGGCTACCTACGAGGAATGTAGAATTAAGCTTCACCTTTTGAAGGGAATCATATCAAAGAATTTATGGACCTATTTAAAAACCATTACAGAGTGTATAGCTCTACCTCATTGATTTTCACATTTATGTTACATTATATTGGATATATATTGTGATTTCCTTAACAATGTGTCCATTAGTGAATATTTTAAACCCTTCTAAACAGTGCTAAGGTGGACGTACATATACACCTTTAACAACTTAAACTAGGATTTAATGAGATTCCTAAAAGTAGGTTTAGTTCAATATTGTTGGGTTCTGAGGAACTAGGAATAAGTTATCTCTTAAGACTGAAGAGCCTGAATACATACAAAGCTATGTTCTGCCTTTCAGCTATGTTTTGAGTAGATTGTTCAGAAGGGTATTGGAGTTAGTTTTGAGATAGTTTCTGTTGAAACTATCTCAAAACCTAGCTCTTAGAGTTTAAAAAAAAAAAAGTTTAAATACTTTGAGAAATGAACAAATTATATTGAATCTAAAAAGCAAATAACAATGTATTTTGCATGCTAGTTACATAGAATTTAAACTATGAAACTAATATTGCTTAGAAATATCGTGAAGTAAAAATATAAAGAAATGTGTATGAGAATCATAAACCTTAAATTCAGGATAGCAGTTATTCTGAGAGGAATTCAGATAAGGAGTGGCATATCTTTTGGGGATTTTTTAATTGGTAGAGTTTTATTTCTTAATCAGGATGATGAGAGAACAGATGTCTGTTTATTCTTTTACATTTTGAATGCCTTCAATACTGCTAAATAAAAATTACGAAAAGGGGCTGCGGGTGTAGCTTGGTGGTAGAAAACATATTTAACCTGCACAAGGCCCAGGGTTCAATTCCCAGCACCACAAACAAAAAACTGAGACTCTATTTTTTTTTAAATCAAAATTTTTAAAAATCTGAGTTTTTATTTTGCCTTCAGCATTTGTGATTGTGTATATTTGTTTATTGGTGGTGATTCTAGGGCAGTGAAGATAGTGAATAGAAAATTTATCAATACCTACAGTTCTTACCAAATAAAGTAGGCTTTGGAATTCAAGGGAGTTTCATCAGTAAACAATACCAGAACTAGTACCAAGAGCACCAACCTTGGAGGAGTCCAGAGATCTCTGCTAAGCCATCTTTACCATCATATCCAACAGCAGTTAGGAGTGTTTTACTTAACTTTATAGGTCACTTTTCTCCTCTGTAAATCATGGGGAGCAGACCCATTTCCCAGTGTTATTATACAGATCATGTGAAATTTTTTAAAAATTATGGAACACCTAACTGAGTGACATCCAGCAGATGTTCAGTATTTTCCTGCTTTCACAGATTACTATGATCTTGAATCTGGTACCATTTCTAACATTAAGTGTGTTTATATTTTTAGTATTTGTGTTTTTAGTATTGTGTTTTTCCCTTTGTCTTGCAGGAAAGAAGTTTGATATTAAATATTGAATTTTCTAGTGCCTTTACACGATGAATTAAAATCATTTAGTAGTGGATACTAAACTGTACAGTTGTCATCTCTAGGGATTTCTTTTGTGCTGACATTTGAGCAGACAGTTTTTTTGCTGACTGAATATCTCTTTGTTGTGTATTGAGCTTGTTAATGACCAAATTCTTATGTGGCAGCTGCACATTACACATGCTTATTCTCCATGTTTAGGCCATAAATCTCCAGTAACTGAGTGACAGCACCACCTGCACAGCTTTTCAACGTTGCAAATAATGCTTTAATAATGTTATTTCAAAGATACTTCATACATGTTTTCTCACACATTTTAGCCCTGCTTCACAATAGAATACTATGTAAGGGTAGAAGAAATTGTTACTCTTTATGTGGATTTTATGATACAGACTGTTAGCATTTCTTGAATGCAGATTTATAGAACATGGAACATCAAGAGTATTTGAAACATACCCAGGTAAAGTTTATGAAATACTTGGAGTATTCTGATCATGTTATGTTATTTTTTTCTACCTAAAATCTTTTCAGTATTTGTATCATTGGAGTAATGACCCATTCACCCATCCTGTCCAGAGCATTTTGACTTTGTGGCACTATGGCTTTTGTGATTGGCGGCTGAGTAATGATGAAGTGTAGAGACTTTTGAACAAAACTGCCTAAGTTCAAATTTTGGCTCTTCCCCTTACAAATTTGTGACTCTTGGGAAGTTATTCAGCTTTTGTGTATCTTAGTTTCATCTGTAGAGTGGTGGTAACAATAATATCTGCCTCCTAGGGCTATTATGAAAATTGCTAATGTTTATAAAACATTTAAACGGTGTTAGCAGAGTGAGCGCTAAGTATTCACTAAATACTGGTGAGACAGATACCTGTAGAACACACAGGACTCGGCTTTCTGAGCTCATTTCAGGTCAGAGAAGTGCTTAAACATGAAAAACATTTACTCTTTTTTCGGTTTTGTTACTTATTCAAGCTGATAAGAAAGGAATATAAAGCATTGATAATGATGCTTTATATACCCTTTGGCCAAAGGTAACTCAATCCCAGCTGCACCTTGCAGGACAAACAGCAGACTGGAGAGAGTCAGGAAGGGGTTTGGAGGGGCAAACAGATTCTATGACAAAATGTCTTAGTCTGTTTCTACATAAGAACCATCCTTTCTGTTATCTTTCAACATATTTTCTAAGTTTCTACAGAAAGAAATTTGGCTTCAGCATGTAACTGGAATAGAAAATAAAAATTCTCAGTTGCTTAAGGTATATTTACAACACTAATATTTCAAGGCTTAAACACTGAAATAATAGTAAGTGCTTCTAATCCACACCTATAATTTCTGTTCATAAATAAACTGAATATGCCTTTTGGACAAGTAAACCTATTCCTCATTGTTCTTCTAGGAGAGACCATTAAGTTCACTCTGATATTCATATCTTCAAGTGTAGATAGTGCTGGTATGCAGTATACTGAATTAGAAAGTATTTTAAAGAATACCTAAAAACTGACCGTTGCCTAATAGGCTGGATGCAATTGCCCTAGGGAGTTTAGGTGGCTTGGAGAAGTTGGCTCTTACCTCATACCAGTGGGTTAATTTTGTGTCTAGGTATACTAGGTACATGATTAGCCCTGGTTTGACAGATAACATTGGTAGCCAATAAGTATTTTATTCAGGACATGAAGAAATATTGGCCCCTAAGGCCTGACAGTGTTGATTAGTGATAGAGCATTTGCCTAGTATGTTCATCCCCAGCATAACAGAAGAAAAAAAAAGAAACCTGGCCTCTATTAATTTGAAAGCCTTTTGGAAAATTTCCTAGCCTCCAAAAGAACCCCAAGTGTGTTCAGTGAATTCATATTAGAGAACTTGATTGGGACCAGTTCTGTTTCCCTGACCTTTGAGCCTTTGAATTCAGTGAAAGGTTGCTGATGCTCTTTCCCATTTGAAAGGAAGTTTACTTTTCCCAGGTTTACAAAAGTTAACTTCACCCAAAACTCTGTGTGGAAAGCAGAATCTTAACCTCTACCTTACATAATTCCTTCTCCTGTGAATATGGGACATTATTCTTGTGATTGTTATCTTTGTGCTGAAAGATGTAATTAACGTTACTATTCGGTTGACCTTAAGTAAAGAGATTACATGAAGAGACTAACATATGAGCTCTTCAAAAGCAAAGAGTTTTCTCTGACTGGTGTCCGAGAAATGGGATTTGAGAACTCAGTGAGCTCTTGCTGTTTTTTGTTGTTGTTGTTTTTCACATTGTCAGTGGACCTTTATTTTATTTATTTATTTATTTATTTATTTATTTATATGTGGTGCTGAGGATCAAACCCAGGGCCTCACACATGCCAGGCAAATGCTCTACCACTGAGCCACAACTCCATCCCCTCTCTCACTGGTTTTGAATGTGGAGAAATGGACACTAAAGCTAGTGTCCTTCAGGAGCATAGAGCAACCCCATCCAACAGCAAGATGATGGAGACCCCAGATCTACAGACTCAAGAACCCAGATACTGCCAGCAAGCTGAATGAGCTTGGAAGCTGATATTTTCCCCAGTTTTCAGATGCAAGCCCAGCCCAGCTGTCACCTTCATTCCAGCCTTTAGAGACTGTAAGCAGAGACCCACCGAGTCTACCTGTATCTCTGACCTATACAACTGTGAGCTAATAATTGGTGATATTTTAAGACACTAAGTTTGTGGGCTCCATGGTAGAGTGCTTGCCTAGCACATGTGAGGCATGGGGTTTGATCCTCAGTGCCACATAAAAATAAATAAAAGCATTGTGTCCATTTACAACTAAAAATATATGTATGTGTATGTTTATATATATGTATGTATACATGCACACACACACGTATGTATATTTTTGGTACCGGGAATTGAACTCAGGGGCACTTGACCACTGAGTCACATCACCAGCACTATTTTGTATTTTATTAAGAGACAGTCTCATTGAGTTGCTTAGTGCCTCGTCATTGCTGAGGCTGGCTTTGAACTTGCGAAGCGATCCTCCTGTCTCAGCCTCCCCATCCGCCAGTTTTACAGACGTGCGCCACCACGCCTGGCTAAAAATACTTTTTTAAAAAAGACAGTTTGTGGTAACTAGTTATATAGTAATAAACTATGGATTCCAAGTTGTTTAAGCTTAAATCCATTAGATCTTCCAGGGAAGATGTCCCAAGTCCACACAGCTTTCTTAATGGAGGTCCTCATTCTTTTTAACTTAACGTTTCATTGATACAGTGGTGGTGGTTTTTGAATCATCCTGTGTCTCTCTTTTTTTTTAAAGAGCAACTCTATATATTCCCTAAACTACAGATCTTTAGGTTTACTCTAGAGCCCATCTAAAAATGCATGCTCATTTCCTACAGGCCCCGAGTTGATGGATACTAAATACTTCTCTTGGCCACTTGCTATATTTGAATATCGAATGTCCCTCAAAGGTCCATGTGTGAAAGACCTGGTCCCTGGGGTGGCACTATTGGGAGATGGTAGAACCTTTGGGGCTGGGTTGCTTAGAGGAGGTTCATAGGACATTGGGGCATTTTAGCTTTTTTTGCTGCTGTGACCAAAAGACCTTACAAGAACAATTTCAGAAGAAAATTTATTTGGGGCTCCCAGTTTCAGAGGTCTCACTCCGTAGATGCTGATTTCATTGCTCTGGATCTGAGGTGAGGTGTAACATCACATCAGAAGGGCATGGCAGAAGAAAGCAGCTCGGGCCACAAGGAAGCAGAGAGAGAGTGGACAAGAGCAAGCGCAGTGCTCCTAGTGACCTGCTTCCCAGCCACACCCTGCCTGCCTATAGCTACCACTTACTTAATTCATATTAGAGAACTTAATTCATTCAAATGGATTAATGCACTGATTAGGTTAAGGCTGTCATAACCCAATCATTTCACTTCTAAACTTTCTTGCATTGTTTTAGACATGAGCTTTTGGGAGATACCTCATATCTAACCCATAACAGGGGCATGCCTCAGAAAAGGGTTGTGGGATTGCAGCTCCTTTGTGTGTCTTTGCTTCCTGTCCATGAGATGAGACATTTTGCTCCACCATGTGTTCTGCCATGATGTACTGCTTCACCATAGGCCCAAAACAAGAGTCTTTCCTCTTTATCTGAACTAAAGCACATGGCTCTTTATTGTTGCTAGCAATTATGCCCTCCTTGGCATCACCTTTATGCATAATGCTTTTCTAGCCAAACTGTCACTTTTCCAAATCTTTCTGCTCTGTTGCTCTTTGCTCCTGATTTTTAATATAAATCTGACTGAATTTTTTAATATAAATTACACTAGTAATACCCAAGGATGGCCTCTAGTTCAGGTTCCCGTAGATTCCTCATTTCCATCTGAAAATTCATCAGCGTTGCTTTTACCATCCACAGCTTCACAGCATTCTGGTCTTCTGAGCCCCCACCAAAATTACCTGTTAAACTCTGTTCACAACATTCCAGGTTTCTGCTAGCCTGTTCCTCCAGACTCCTGCAGACCAACTCCAAAGGCTCATTCCTCCACATCATTAGGTATATAGCAACAGCAAAGACCACTGTGGTCCTGTTGTCAATTTTCTGTGCCTTGCTTAATGAATTCAAGATCTTTATTAAGAGAATCATGTTACTTTTGTTATTGCCACGCTTCTGGGTAAATGAGAACTGGGGGCCTTTGAGTATCTTCTCTGCTCTTCTCCAGTGCCTAGCACATGTCTGGCACATAGTACACTTTTCAATTATTTGTTGAATTATTGCACACACCACACGTGCTTCAGCTAAATGGGGATTCTTACCATTCTCAGAACTCTACCCCTGAACATCTGCATCCTTGCATAATTTCCTCCACTAAAATGTTTCTCTTTTTCTTCATCTTATTGTTTGGAGCAGGTTTTGGTTGGAAAAGATGCAAATTCACCTCCCCCAGTCTATTCCTCTTTCCAGACCTTAGTGATTTGTCTCTCTTCTAACTGCATCTGTTCTATCTTATATAAAAACATCTTGTCTCTAATATTTTAGTAACAGAAAAATGTACATGTCTAATATTCCACACTAGTTGCAAGCTGCTTGAATAGTTTTATCTTCATTCTTTTATAGTACTTAGCATTCTTGTATAAAACAACTGGTATTATATAATAAATTATGTAAATGATGAATTTATAAAATTAAATACATGGTTTCTGAGTTTATCTTTAGCTAAGAAGCATTTTCTTCGTACTTTCTGGGGTTACCATGAAATACTTTGATTTGTCTCAGTTGGTCTTTCCCCTACACTAGAGCAGGGAGCATGTATTTGTCTTTGTATCTCAGTGCCTGACATGTAAGGGGGTGCTCAATGCTTAGTAATGAATGGAATGAAAGAATCAAGGGTTTAAAATATGAAAGAGTGAATAAACTTTCTTAGTATAATGTTTACTTTAATTTTTAGAATAGTGAATATAAAAGCTAAAAAAAATTCGGAAGCAGACTTGATGTACAAGCTTTTAATCAGGTGTATCTGTCTGCAAGAAGCATCTCAAGATGCCTTTCCAGCAGAATTTTGACAAAGTAAGGTGTCCCAGATACTGTCTCTTGGTACAGATGAATAGCTAAAGAAAGCTTCTCAAGATTTTGACATTTAAGGAGGATACAACTTTCAAAATTTTTCCCCCAAATGGAATTCATGAATTCCAGGAAGAGATATATGTTTTCTGAGTTTATCTTTACATGAAAAATTTATTTTTCGGGCAGAGAATGTAGCTCAGCAGTAGAGAGCACTTGGCTAACATGCACAAGGACCTACTTTTAATCCCTCGTGCTGCCCCCACCACCATTTTTTTTTCCATTTTCCCTTTCTAATACATGCATTTAAACTATAACTCTTGTTTTAAATATGGCTTGAGTTGTACCAGCAAGTTATGTCATAGATTTCTTACCAAAATGGTTTTATGTTGTAATTTTTTACTTTATCTATAGTTGTGAAGCTGTCGCTTATTTTATAATCCTTTGGGAATTTGTTGGTGTTTACTCTTGAGTTTAGCTGGAATTCACTATGGCCAAAAATAAGATTTTCTATCCTTCCTTGAAATTTTTTGAGACTTGAAATTTATTTTGTCATGAAGTTCAGGTTTATTTCTGGTAAATGTACTACATACTCCTAAAGTGTATGAATTGTGTAGTTGTTAGGTACAGTGTTCTACATTGTCAGTTATGTGTGTTAATGTTGTTTAGAACTTCTAAATTCTTCCTGAAATTTTTATTATTACTATTTTATTTTGGTTTGTTTATTATTTTCCTTTTAAGCTATTGACAGAATTCAAGCTCTGTAGAATTGTCTAGCTTTTCCCTATTGGGTCTATTAATTTTATTTTTATATATTTCTCATTTTTATATAAATGCAGCTTGTGTCCATATACAACTAAAAATATTTTTTAAAAAAAGACTATTGCATATAATGTGGATAGAGCTTTATCACCATTTTCCTAGTCAGTAGTAATATGGTATAACATTTTCTATACTTTTAATGCTTTTCTGTCTTCTTCTATTTAAAACTAAAGTTGTATTTTTTGTTTTTTGGTACCAGGGATTGAACCTGGGGGCACTTAACCACTGAGCCATATCCCCAGCCCTGTTTTTAATTTTTTTTAGAGACAGGGTCTCACTGAGTTGCTTAGTGCCTCACTTTTGCTGAGGCTAGTTTTGAACTCACGATTCTCCTGCCTCAGCCTCCCAAGCCACAGGGATTACAGGTGTGAGCTGCTGTGCTGGGGGGTTTTTTTGTCTTTGTTTTTAATTCAATTTAATAGTATTTTGTCTTTTAAGTCGCCTGTTTAGTCCACTTTTTATGTACCTTCAGTATAATTTTGGGGCTGGGCCTTGAGCATGAATAGAGCCTTAACAGGCTGAGAATAGGTGGGAAGCTGTCCTGGCAGAGTAGTAGCATATTTAAAGCAACAAAACCATGAAAATGAACATGTGCTAGAAAGGTGGGTAGTTACAGAACATCCTGCTGGGGCTGAAGGAAGTAGCAGAAGATTAGGCAATACAGAGAGACTGGGGCCTTGTCTGTCTTGGAAGGATTAGACACCTCTTGGGTGTCATCTCTAGTACCTTGCGCAGTTCGGAGCATATGCTAGAAATGATCAAGTTCTCCCAAAACTGTGCTTGGCACTTTGGTAGAATAAAATGACAATATAAGATGCAATACCTACATTGTAGCCACCTAATAACATTGAAAAGATACGGAAAAACAGTTTCTTCCCTCTCCCCAAGCTGGGTATCCTACAATTCAGTAAACTTCTGACACTGCTACCCAAAGTTGGTGACAGATCCCATGAATTAAGTATTCAGCCCCACAATGCAGCCCACACTTTAGATGCCAGTCACAGTCTGGCTACTGGATTTTGGACTGATCAGCTATAAAATTGAAAGTTCCCACAACCCCCTCTTCAAGTTAGCTAATGTACTAGAATGGCTCACAGAACTGAGGGAAACACTTTAACATTTGTTTATTATAAAGCATGAAAATCAGGAATAGCCAAGTTGGAAGAGATGCATAGGACAAGGTATGGGGCTAAAGGAGTTGCACTTTCTGTGGTCTCTTCATGAATACCACTTTGCCAGTGTCATGGGAGAAGACATATCCCTGAAGGACGGTCAGAGGAGAGAAGGGGTAACTTCGGGCATGCAGGTTTCCTGGCATACTTGATGGAAAAGAATTTCAGCTTGCACCAAAGGCAGAGGCAGATCTATTTAGGAAAGTAGATACATATCCAGTGGAAAATGAGGGTGACCTCAAGGGGGAGAGACAGCAACCTGTTAACATTTGTAGAGGGCTGGTTGCTAGGAGTTGGACTAGGAGGTGGAGCCAGGGTGAAGCTACACAATTTCAGCCAGTTTTCCCTGTACTTGACATTGCCCTCATGTTATAAGGGCATGGGTCAAGGGCATTCCTTTGAGACTCTGAATCTCTGTTATTCTCAAATTCCTGTCTCACCAGCACCTAGAAGATCCTCAGATGTCAGTTGAAGAGTTTATTATAGAGCTTAATTTCCCAACCATCTAGTCACTTGGCCCTTTAGGGGAAGAGCCTTGGCGCCCCATCCTGAGGCTATCTAGGGTCCCCACCCTAAGTCACTTTATTGGCATAAACCTAGATGTGGTCACAAGGGCGCATTATGAATAACAAAAGACTTAGCGCTCAGGAAATTCCAACGATTTTAAGAACCTTGTGCCAGGAACTAAATGGTATGGACCAAATTAATTCATGTTATACTACATATGTTAATTTTTAAAGTAACAGTAAAAATACAATTAAGAGTTGAAAAAAAGTAAAAATAGAAGAGAGATGGAGATGCCTAGGAAGAGATGAAAATTCAGCTGGCCCCTGGCCAGTAACTGCTGTGCCCTTGTCTTCCTCACTAGACCATGAACTTTTCAGGTAAGGATCTTTTCTGTGTCAGCAGAGCCTCCTAGCACAATTCTTGGCATGGAGTTAGGTACTAAACAAGGGTTTAGAAGGGTGGAGAGCTGAGCTGCCAGCCTAACCAGAAGTGTGTTGGGGTAGCAGAGAGTGAGGATGGCCCAAGAGGACTGGAGGAGTTTGAACGGAAATGGGAAACAGTAAGTCTTCTTTGATGCCTTTGTGACTGTGATTCATGCCTCTTTTGTAATTAGCGGAGGTTACCAATCTTGGGTGAAGTCTGTGGTTCTGGAGTAGAATGACAGGAGTATACTAATGCCTGGCCATCAACGACACTACCCCAGACAAATCTGCTTTCTCCAACAGTCACAGGGTGCTGAGAAGCCAGGCTACTTTCTTAACCCTCTGCTCAGCCTTTTTCCACACAGCCCTGGACTGCATCTTGCCGTTGTTTGTTCTCATCTGTTGGGTGGTTGTTGTGGTGGCGGGTTTGTTTTTAAATATTTTTTAGTTGTTGATAGATCTTTATTTTATTCATTTATTATTTATATGTGGTGCTGAGGATCGAACCCAGGGCTTCACGCCTGCTAGGCAAGCGCTCTACCACTGAGCTACAGCCCCAGCCCCTGTTTTTTGGTTTTTTTAATGGCAGCGCTGGGTATCAAATCCAGGGCCCTGTGCTTGCTAGGCGAGTACTGTACTACTGAAAGACATCCCCAGTCCTTTCCTTGTCTTTAAGACAAATACCTTTGACTGAAAATGCCCATTTCAGTTTCTGTCA
>CM053399.1:77354526-77662472 GCA_028644305.1 Xerus rutilus | reverse complement strand
TCTTAACATTATAATTTTAACTATCACTTTTCAGAGTGAAAAATCAAAATTTATAAACAGTAATGATACAAAGTACAACTTTAGCAATGTACTGATGCATAATCAAATCTTTTTTTTTTTTTGTACCATGGTGGAGACTGTACCCAGGGCCTTGAACATGCTAAGCAAGAGCTCCACTGCTGAGCTATATCCCCAGCCCTAAACTTTTTCCATCAAATAACATACAAAAATGATAAAAGGATTCTATAATTTCCTGAAATGTTGCAAGATTCTTCATTAGTGTGAAAGGCACTCACAGGTGAAAATTTTATCTATATCACATGATTCCACTTGCATGTGGTACCTAGAATAGTCAAATTTATAGAGGCAGAAAGAAGTTGCCAGCAGGGAACTGGCAGGGGTAGGAGGTAATGGGGAGTTAGTGTATAATGGGTACTGTTATGATTTAGATGAAAGGTCCTCAAAATTCACATTAGGCAATGCAGCCATGTTCAGAGGCAAAAAACTGGGATTATGAGAGCCCTGAACTCATAAGTGGATCAATCCAGTTGAATAATTTGAATAGACTCCTGGGTAGTAAATATAGATAGGTAGAGCATAGCTGTAGGAAGTACATCACTGTCGCTTGCTCACGCTCACTCAAATGAGTCACAAGAGTAAGTTAACTTATATCCAGAGTGCATGGCTTATAAAAGAAAAGTACACAGAAGACTGGAGAACATTTTAATTAAAATTTGGTCTTTTGAAAGACTAATTCACCAATGATGAGGCTTTATCATATATAATTTAAAAGTAAACTTAATCATGTAAGTATAAGCCCTCAGTTTTATGTAGAATACCTATTCAAAACACTTACATTGACAGAAACTTGGGCTAAAGCTCAGTCGTAGAGTATAAACCTAGCATGTTCAAGGCCCTTGTACCCCAGCACTGAAAAGAAAAAAAAAATTACCTTGGAAACCATTTGGCATGTTCTACCCATGGATCATCTCCAGATTCCCAACATCTCAAACCACCATCACAACAAAAGCATTTGACATCATCATTACGATCTACATGGAAAGAAAGGATCCAAGATTGACTACACACGTTCTAATACATAAATCAAAACAAATTAGGAAAAAATTTTAGAAAGCGTATAGCTATTTATTAGTTTCTTACCCACATAATAAAAACCAGCACTCGCAAGCTGCTCAGGCTGAACTGGAACACTAGATGGCCAGTACATAAATGTTCTCATTCGAGCTGCATGTGTCTGCATGCTCAGATTTGAAATACTAAACCTCAGAGTTTCTAGAGAATTTTCCAAAAACGGACAGTTGGGAAAATGTCTCCTGTGTTCTGACATAGCATCATCCTTTGGTTCCCAGTTACTTAGCTTCCCACCACAGGCAAAGCAGGCTACCCTATCTCCAGGTCCTATGTAGTAAAAGCCAGCTCTCGCCAATTCCAGTGGTGACAAAAAGGTTAATGGCCACATATTATAAGTAAGAAATCTGGCTTCTTCAGTACTCATTGCATAACTGTAGGGGTTAGTCCTCAAAGGAGAGATGTCTTCAACAGCTCTAGAATAAAGAGGATTTGGAGAAAGGCTGGAATAAGAATCACTGAATGAGCCACTATGTTCCAAACTAGGAGATAATGAATGTGCAAAACTGTTTCTCATTGTAGTAGTATTCTTAGAGGTGGATTGCAGACTAGCTGAAACCAGATTCTGAATAAAGCTACAGCTAGGATATAACTGTTTATGCTTTTCAATAGGACTGTCTCCTTGTTTCCAGTTATCCAGCATCAGGCCACAACAGAAGCATCTGACTTTGTCGTTCACACCAGTGTAATAAAAACCAGCACGAGCAAGACTCCTTTCTGAAACAGGAACACCGATGGGGAAAGTTGAATATGTAGACATTCTGTAGAGCTCACACGAAAAGTCATACTTCATTGTTTGTTTGTTGCCATTTGTCCAATTTGACAGGATTGTGCTATCTTCCATTATACTCTTTATTTTTTGATGCAAGGGATCTTGGATAACTCTTAGGAGGTAGTTTTGTGCATGAGCAGGTAGCAGTACTTTTTGATGGCTAAATCCTTCACATAAAATTTCTCATGTCACTTTACCACAAAAAGAAATCAAAAGCTCCTATTTAGTTGAACCATCACACTCTCTTTACTAGATTTGTCTGAGTTTAAACTCAGGTGGGATGAATATCTCTCCTAAATTACCAACATACTTTTGAGTACTTCAGGATTAACACTTTTAAGTAACTCACATGCTATTTGCTCACAATTTGGTATAATAACTGAAAGCCTGAAAAAAGTTTATGCACTTCTAAAAGTATTAAAACAAGTTTATATTCTCAGTAACTATAGAATACCTACATTATGCCTTTAATTTGCTTTTGGTTACAAGCTAAGAAGCCTAGATATCAGGGATATCAGGACAATTACTGATTATGCCACAAAAGTAAAGTTAAATGTAAGTTTTTTTCCCTTTATAAGCACTTTACCATGACATCCAAAATAACTCCATTGTATTCTAGAAAATAAGAATAATTAAAATCTTCAAAGGGTCACATTATTTAAAGGCTAACTGTACACAGCTAATCACAGAATTGACTTAAGTGGGTTATGTTAGCTTCAGCCAGCAAGTTTTGGGGAAGTCAACACCCAAAGCTTAATTGTGCCCTTTGCCTGTTATATACGATGTCAAATGAATTTTGTTTAAAGCTCACAAACTGTTAACTCTTCTACCTTTGCTAAACATTATATTTGTTTCTACTTCCTGGAGTATCATGTTGTCTTTCTACCTAACACTGCATATCTCTTTATTATACCTGGTCAACTGACGGTATTTTCTCCATAAACAGTCATAAAATTTCCACAGCACACACTTTCTATATTGCATTAAAAAATTTAAATAAAATGGTCTTCATTTAAGGACCATTCAGATATGGCATCAATCATGTTGTAACTTATGGATGAATCAATTTATCAAGACAGTTCTTTTGTTATCACGAATGACTAACAATATATTACCAACAGAATTAGTTTATACAGAATATACCAGAATTTACTAGCTTTCTTTCTGAAAACTCAATATTTTAAAAATGTGATTCATACACAAAATTACACTCCATAAAATTCAAATTTTATCCCTTTAGAAAGCTTTGTACTCTCCATAATGAGATTCATTTTTGCAGGGGAAAAAAATAAGTAGGGGAGAAGTCTTCAAGGTTGTACATCTGAAAAGGATGAAAAAAAAGGTATTTTAGAAAACTAATTGCACGGCACAAAGAACTTAGAGACGCTTCAATTTATTCCATAAAGTCTAAGAATGTTTTACAGTTCATATAATACATCTGAATTCCAGCAATTTGTCACCAAAACTTCCAATAGGAAAAGCTCTTAAATAAAATAGATACATGCAATATACTCCATACCACTAACTAGACATCTTTTTAAACGTACAATTTTAAAGACAGAAGCACATTTTCCTCACAGAAAAATATTTTGTCCTTGGTCTCCCTCCTTTTTCATAAAGATAATATCTTTGGCACTTTGTTGGAGACAAAAGGAGACACTATAGAAAAATAAAGAGACACCACTACACCTGTTTAGTGACAGCACAGTAAAAATTAGACATTATTTTTCAATGTCCAGTCACTGCCTAGCCCACTCGGGGTAAAAGGCATCAGGAAGGGCTCATTAACCTAATAAACCCCGACAGACTAACATTCCCTCACAATTCCAAAGGAACAACCACAGAAAGCAACTCAAAACCAAAAAATACAATGGTCTGTAAAACACTGGCCTTGGCCATATGACCACTTATAAAACTGTCTTAATTCCACCAGGTCTTGTGTGTGTGTGTTCTTTCTTTCTGAGGTACTGGGAATGGAACCCAGGACCTCCTTCATGCTAGGCAAGCGTTCCACTACTGATCTTTTATATCCCATATATTTAAGTTATGGACTTTTTATTTACACAGCACCGTATCCATTTTGCTCTCTTTATGCAAAATGTAGTTGGGCGGGGAACAGACTGGGAGGAGAAACAATAGAAACTATGGGATTTACCCATTAATTTCCCCAAGTTATTTTTCACAACCCACAATATACGACTACTTAAGTAGCGGAGCACAGTTACAACTCTGAAATATGAGATCTCGCCGCCATACAACTGTCTTCAAAATATTAAAGAAATACTGAGGGCTAAGTTTAAAATTTGGCAAAAATTCTTAGAGAAAACATCTTGGTTAAAGTCCAAGGACTGAAAAAGTGGGCGGCGGCCAGAGTCAGCTTGAAAACAAGTCATTTAAAAAAATATCCATTTCGACTACAAGTCCTGAAGCTGGGGTTTCTGAATGAAATAAAAGGCTTCGGCAAGAGTAGAAAGAGTGCCTTTTGCGACCCTCACCGCTCGAATGAGCGGCCCCAGGCCCTGTTTTTCCATCGGCCGCAGCTTTAGCGCGGTGGGCCATCGCCGGCCCCGAAAGGAGGTGCACTCACCACAGTACCGGCGCTGAAAGCACGAAACCAGGGCGGCTGCTAGAAAGCCTCCTTACACCAGGGAAGCAGCAGCCTCTAAGCGAACCTAAACCGGGTCGACACCAGCTCTGAGGCGTTCTAGCGTTCCCGAAACCCCAAAGCCAGCTGGGCCAATGCCGACGCACGTTGACGTCAGTACGTCATGCCGCGGGGCGTGGATCTACTGCCGCGCGAAGACGTGATGTCTAAGGTACCGGATCAGTGTGAAGCGTGCCTTCCGTTTCCGGAAGAGGAACGTCCGGGGAGGATACTCCGCCGAACTTAACGGCCGGCTTTCGTGAGGCGGCAGTCCGCATCGACTAAGTGCTTCGGTTTTGAACCTGGCGGGCATCTTTAACATTCCCCCTTCTTTGTTCTAACAGTATTGGGAGAGGAACGTGCTCACCGGGAGCCTTGCGTTTGAATCTTGTGAAACCCTGAGGGAACGCTGTTCCGGAAGTTTCACGCCCTTCCTGGGGTTTCCTGGGTTAGGATCCAGCCCGGGGCGAAACTGCCAAGGTGTGATGCCTCCTTTGGTCTGAGGTGACTGAGTGCGAGGATGAGTCCGCCTTGGCGACTTCTTTCTTTTTCTTTTTGGTACCGGGGATTGAACCACATCCCCAGCCCTATTTTGTGTTTAAGTAGAGACAGGGTCTCACTGAGTTGCTTAGTGCCTCGCTGAGGCTGGCTTTGAACTCGCGACTCTCCTGCCTCAGCCTCCCAAAGTGCTGGGATTACAGGCGTGCGCCACCGCGCCCGGCTTTCTTTTTCCTCTCTTTTTCAATAAAGTAAGTTATTCAAACCGTTTTTCTGAGCTCAGTGCATGTACGTAGTATCAACATTCAGCAGCCAGCTGTGTAAGTTGAAAAAAGCAAAGCGTTGGGACAGCAGCAGAAGATTCATTTTAAAGACTTGGTGCATTTTACCAGCAATCACATTTTGTTTACTTTTAAATTTGTGGTTTTCTGTATTAATGTAAAAAGTGCCTTTATTTTCAAAACTAATCTCTAGCAACATGAAATAGGGTTCACACTCAATATTTTTCGAATAGTTGAATAAAATGGTATATATACATTTGTGTACATACAAATCATATAGGAACCATAGAAGATGCCATTTATCAAAACCTTTTTAAATAGTTAAGTGACAGAAAATTGTAAATGAAAAAAACCTAACCTTGTCTTTACTAGTCATGAACCTTTTGCCTTCCCCCTTTCTAGTAGTATGCCAACACTGTAATGTTTGTTGTATTATAGCTGAGGACATTTTCAATGTTTTAATTTCTGCAGAGCCGTCTTTTCCAATAAAATTAGATGCTTTCTTCCCTCTTGGGAACCCCAGGGGGCAAACATTTCAAAAACTTACAAATAAGCCCCTTGATTAAGCAGCCAGGGGAATTCCAGGACCCTGAAGCATTTCCCATTTCCTCCGTGTCATTTCTACCCGCCAGTCAGTCATAGAACAGGACATCTTCTGTTCTGATGTTAATAGTAAAAGGAAAGTATTTCTGACAGTTTATGATACAGAGAAAAGAAATGCCATGATCCCCAGTGACTAAAAACTTCCAAAAATGCACGAGTCTTGGTAGTAATTCAGTATTTAGTTCAGGTCACTATTTGTCTTGGAAAATTACAGAACAGTTCTAATATATGTGGGAAAATGTATATAGCAAGAATTGTTCATTTTAAATTCGAGACTAATTCTCTTTTTCAGTTCTTGTCAGACCAAAAAAGTAAAATAATATACTATAATAGGGGAAATGTTGCATTTCAAAACTCAAAAACCTTAGATATCCCCCCCAAGTATGTAATATTATTCAAGTATAAAAAATAGCACTATTACTTTTATATACCCATGGAGTCTAGTTTTTCATTTATGTAGTTACACATTTATTCAATTAATTTGTTTCCCATATTGCCAATATAGCATAGCTGGTAATTTTTTTAAAAAATAGGCTATATATGTCTTTTGAGGTTGCTATCCTAACAGCTTTCATGTTTATATAGAAAAAATAGAGAATTCAAGACAATTTTGAAGAAAAATAGGATTGAAAAGACATCCTGCAAGGTAAGTTATGTAATAAGTTAAGGCACTTATATTTTTAAATGTACAAGGATGGACAGTTAAACAAAGGAAGCAGGTAAAGAGCCAAAAAAAAAAAAAAGGCCCATATATTTGATAAATGATATCTTCTATGGTTCCTATATGATTTGTGTGTACATGAATGTATATATACGATTTTATTCAAATATTTGAAAAATATTGTTAAGCCCATTTCATGTTGCTAGAGATTAGTTTTGAAAATACTTTTTACATTAATAAGACACTTTTTACATTATTACAGAATATGTAGCCTGATATATGACATTGTGTTAAGTACTAGTGAAAAAAGATGACTAAATGCTAAATGAATGGTTATACTAGTGGAAAATAAAATTAGATCATTACCTTATATTACTTTAAAAATTTTTCTGCTAGACAAAAACTCTTAAAAATGAGTAGCTATCATTATGAGTCCAATGTAATCCATTGCACTTATTAGTACTATTGGTGTGCAAATTATTTCTTGTTAGGCCAGTGGGAGCTGATTCTGGTTGAGTCTTTGTCACAACTCTAGTGGTCTTTAATTGCTCTCCAGGCTCATTTTGTACATTTCTTACCCTATTCCCATCATAAGCCATTTACCTATAGCACTTTGTTTCCTTTAGTAGCAAATTTTAAAGACCATAATCTGTGTCATACTGTTAAGGAGCTCTATGGTTTCTACACATGTCTGTGGACAGTGCTAGGTAATATTGGTTTGGTTTGTTTTTTAATAAAATGCATCATTAAAGCATACTGATACTTCCAATTCAAATGTAGGAATTCAAGGTTTTATTTAGACTTTTTTTTTTCTTCAAGTTGTGGGGACTGAACCCAGGGCCTAAGACATGATAAGCACACCCTCTAACACTGATGTACACACCCAGTCCCTAATCTTTTTGTACATCTGTATCTCCCTTTCTTTACTCTGAAAAATCCTTATTTCCCCTCTCTTGCCTCTCTGCCCAAAAGTAATGACTTAAAACACTTTTTATGATAAATGTCTTTATTTTATAAATATAATATGTATATTTATATCTCCCTTTTTCTTAAATAAACAGCATACTCCCCCACCTTTCTCAATAAATTCTGGAGACCACTCAATACTAGTACATATAAATATTTCTACTTTGTGCTTACTACCTCATCAGGTTGATGCACCATAATACATTCAACTTGAACAATTTGATTCAAAAAAGCAGTAGAAGGCCTCTTTCTGTCTTGGTTGCAGCAGCAGGGAAAGAAGACACAGCCATATCGTGCATCTGCCATGGACTGTCCTATAAAACTACTTCAGTCATCTGTCTAATCAAGAGGAATAAGCAGATGTGCAGCACTAAGCCCAATAACTTGAAGGATCACAACTCCTTCCACCCCTACAGGCTGATTTACCCTAAGCCTATGAGGGTAGAGTAGTGGCCAACAGCAAAGATGTTGTGGTGGTCATGAAGCAGACATCTGGCCAGTCAGCTTCCTCCCTCCTGTGTGTGAGAAATACTTAAGTGCCGCAAGAAATCAAACACATGCAAGCTACCAAACTTGGCTAGCAAGCACACCAGAGCAGCCAGTCCACCTGTTTTTATACCTAATGCAGAGCTTCCCCTGCCCTGATAGGAGGAACTGGAGGTACAACCTATGCAATTAGCCACTTTTAAAATTGGGGCAGGCAAAGGGAAGGGTTATAGTTAAAATACCTACAATTGGATTTCATATCCCAATTAAGGCTAAATACTATATTCTGAAAATAGACTACCAAACTTTATATTCTTCACAAATGGACCACCAAAAATGAGAATTCACACTAGCTGCCCTTGGTGTCAGTCTCTTGGTCTGCAAGAACAAGTTCTGCCCCAATCTACGCATAAGCCAGTGCCATCCTCGCAGCTAGAAGCCCCAGAGAAAGGCATCTACCCCACCGAGCACTCCTGAGCTCTCCACCTCTCCTTCCCACCAAAAAGCAATCAAAGACTACTTGGGTAGTGTCAAAGACTCAGGAACCAACTTGAAGAAGTTCTCCCTGGTCTGAGACAAAACTAGTACCATCATATATTCAACTGCTTTCCTAACATTTGGATGGTTTCCATTCTTGCTATTACAAATAGTATTGTGATGAATGATCATGGACATGTATCTTATTTTAGTATATATTTCTAGAAGTTGGATTGCTAATTCAAATGTCAGTTCATATGTAATTTTGCTGGATATAGCTAAATGCTTATCCGTGGGAATGTTGACATTTTGCAATCTGACCAGCAGTGTCATGGGAATGCATATTTTCCCCATAACTTCACCAGGGAAGGATGTTGTCAACTTTTGAATTGTTGCCAATTGTTAGATAAGAAATAATGTTCACTGTAGTTTTAATTCCATTGCTCTATCATGAATGAGATTAAAACTCTTCCTGTGCATCAATTGTATAGGTTTTATTTATTTATTTTATTCGTACCTGAGATTGAACCCAAGGGCACTTACCCGCTGAGCCATATCTCCAGCCCTTTACCACTGATCTATATCTTCTTATCCTCAGCCTTTTTTAATTTTAAAAAATTTTTTATTATGAGAGTTCGTAAGTTGCAGAGGATGCCCCCAAACTTGCAATCCTCCTGCCTCACCCTCCCAGTCCCTGGGATTACAGGCATGTGTCACTGCATCCAGCTATGTGTCTGCCTTTTCTTGTGCTCTTTCCTGAGTTAAAATGCCAGGTTTCATCACTGATAAAAATGTTCTAAATTCCACTGCTTACACAAATCCTTTTAACTACACTGATCTTTGCCTTCTAAAGATCCCTTTTGATATGTAAAGAATTACGGAATTTGACTTAATGATTCTCTATCCATGAATAGACCTTAGTATTTATCAACAGTTGCATTTAAGGAAGAAGAAATTTACCCCCCAACCCCAGCCATGTGTAGTGGCCCACATCTGTAATGCAGTGTCTCTGGAGGCTGAGGCAGAAGCATCACAAGTTCAAGGCCAGTCTCAGCAACTTTTGCAAGATCCTCAGCAACTTAGGGAGACCCAGTCTCAAAAAAATAAAAAGGCTGGAGATGTGGCTCAGTAGAAAGCACCCCTGGAGCCGGGAGTGGTGGCTCACGCTTGTAATCCCAGCACTTAGGGAGGCTGAGATAGGAGAATCGCAAGTTCAAAGCCAGCCTCAGCAAAGGCGAGGAGCTAAGCAACTCAGTGAGACCCTGTCTCTACATAAAACACAAAATAGGGCTGAGGATATGGCTCAGTGGTCGAGTGCCCCTGAGTTCAATCCCCAGTACCAAAAAAAAAAGAAAAGAAAAGAAAGCACCCCTGGGTTCACTTCCCAGTACAAAAAAAGAAAAATTCCCCTCACATCTCACCTCCACTCAGGAAGTTGTTCATTCATTCATTTATTCAATAAGGGACTGTTTTGTCAAGTTCTGTGCTAAGTACTGGACATACGGTGGTGAACAAAACACATGGATCTTGTCCTAATGGAAATGCAGACAATAGAACATGGCTCTAAACAATAAATGTGTAAATATAAATTGGAATAAGTATTATAAAAAAAGAAGAGTCCATTAGAGACACAACCAAAAGGATATAACTTAGAAGGGAGAAATCAGAGAAGGCCTCTGAGAAAGTTACTTCTAGGCTGAGGCTGGAAAATGAGTAGGAATTTGCCAAGGAAAGAGTAAATAAAATGAAGAGTAGTTGTTGTTGCTCAGAAAATGATGTGGCAAAATTAAATATTTAGAAGCAAAGTTTCCCTCTGACCTTCACCTGACCTTGTTTCCCTCATTCTTCCTTGAAGTGAATCATAAAAACCAGAATTCCTCTTCTCTGAGGTTTCCATAGAAACTAGTACCCCTTTCCCCTAAATCCAGCCATAAAAACTAGAATTATTACTTCAAACTTCCCTTGCCTTTCTGTGTTAAAGGTGGCCATAATGAAATTAAGACCCTCATTCCACAGTGGCCCGCCCATACCTAGGAGGAAGAAATACCACAGATAAGGGGCCAACAGGATTCTGAACAGACAGGCCTTGCTGGGTTCCCTCTCAGTCTATTTCCATTAGCTCAGACCCTTTTGTCCAGTCACATTCCCACACAGCTGTCCCTGCTTCGTAGAACCTAAGCATAAAAACAGATTGTTCACCCTGGGTCTTTGGTGGCTTCAGTTTGAGGGCTTCTGTGTTGTGTAAAATTATGATAAAATAAATTTGTCTTGGTTTTCTTATTGACCTATTATTTTAGGGAATGTTGGTAATGATCCTTTTTGATGAGCAGGAAAATGATGACTCCCTTTTCCACCTCTACACAAAGACCCTGAAGCAAAAAGCACTTTGCCACATTGAAGAAAGGTGACTGAAAGATAGTGAGCAGCGGGGAGGGTGCAGGAAATGAGGCTGAAGATTCTGCAGGGCCATAATAATCTGGTGGGGAGCAGTTTTACTGTGCAACTGGGAAAAAAATCTATCAATTATTTGTACGGTATATACTTTGTTTCAAGAGTATTAGTGTTGCTGTTAAAATAATGAATCCTTAAACATCACATCTGTCTACTTTGCCTTCGATTTACTTGGTACATATTTACATTGTCCACTCTGATGTGCACAAAACCTTTGAAGATAACACCTTCATGGAAAGGAAGTGAAGATGGTTACATTGCCTGTAACCACAAAAGAACTTTCTTTTTGGTACTGGGGATTGAACTCAGGGGGACTCGACCACTGAGCCACATCCCCAGCCCTATTTTGTGTTTTATGTAGAGACAACGTCTCACTGAGTTGCTTAGTGCCTCGCCCTTGCTGAGGCTGGCTTTGAACTCACAATTCTCCTGTCTCAGCCTCCCAAAGTGCTGGGATTACAGGCATGCACCACCGCACTCGGCTACAAAAGAACTTAATAGGCAATTGTATCAAGCAATAAAAAGGAGTTAATAGAAAGGGCGATGGAAGCTATCTGACATGTCTTAATTATGAAATGAAATCCACTGCAAAGTTCTGAATCATAATACTTATTAGACAGTGTATGTTGTGGTTTAAATAATCAACCCAGTTATGGTGACTGAAGACTGAAGACCTGGTTGAATGGGGAGTGGAGCTGGAGGCAGTCCAAGGAATTAACATTTAAGCATCCCCAAATAGGGCCTGACACATGTTCAGCAAATGGAGTTACCATTATTATCTAAAATGATTTTTTTAAGAACAGATTTTTAATTAAAAAAAAACATATTTGAAAAAATAAGTTGTTTATTTCTGCTATTTATTATCAAAAATGAGAAATGAACAAGAGTTTTACATGGATGTGGCAAAGTAAGTTCAAATATTAATTATAATATGCCAAATAAGAACCATACAAAAATAGAGGTCACAAAAAAGGCCTACTGTCTAAATATTTATCCTATAGCTAAGTTACAACTCATTCAAGCAACAGTACTCCTAGTACTCCAGGAGGTCACTGGCTAAGATTCAGCTTGTCAGCTGAACCTTTAGCAGAGGTAAGTTGGTTTGTTTCATCCCACAGAAATGGTCACACAGCATCAGAATGAAGAGATGGATTCTTCCCTCCTTTCCCTTGCGTAGTTCTCAATCTTTCTAGCAGATCTCTTGAAGTGTTTTAAATGATTGGCCTTTGCCTAGCTTTCGTAGAATATTCCTGATTACAGTTTTTTTTCTGTCTTTAAAGCCCTATTACCCCCATAGGAAACAAAGGATAGAGAATTATGAGTTGGACATGTTGAGTACCAAAAAAAGTAAGGCAGAGAAGGAAATTTTGCTGCACGGACAATACAGAACAGGTTTACTTATAGGAACAAGTTGTTGGTCCCCAGGATTACTAATCAGTCAACTTTCTAAATCCAGGAGTTAATACCTGAGTGGTGTGAATAAAAACATAGGGCTGGGCGCAGTGGCCTGTAATCCCGGGGGCTTGGGAGGCTGAGGCAGGAGGATCATGAGTTCAAAGCCAGACTCAACAACTTAGTAAGGAATTTAGCAACTTAGTGAGATCCTGTCTATAAATAATATATATAAAAAAGGGCTGGGGGTGTTGCTTAGTGGTTAAGCAACCCTGGATTCAATCCTTAGTACTTAAAAAAAAAAAAAAAAAGCCTTCCCCCAGTGGGTAGGACTGGCACACATGACTTCCTAAGTGAATCAATAAACAAGTGAATAAACAAACTTACTGAGGGGACTGTTTGATTTTTGTCTGAAGCATCCCATAAAATTCTGCAGAAATAGAGCCAGGTGTGGTTGACCCCTGTGCTCTACAAGTGTAAATGAAGAAGCATCTTACCAGAAGGGATCTAGACTTCAATCTGACATTTAAGAGGTCTTAAGGAGGTACAGAAAGAGTCTGGGAGTGACTGAACTATCCAATATCATAAAAATAAAGATACCAAGAACAAGAGTAATTTTCGTTGCTTTATTAAATTGTTCCTCACAAAATTCTTTGCAAAAATGCCATGTCCCTAAAAAGTCATTTGACAAATAAGATCTTCTGTGTATAAACACTGATCAAATAAGACAAAGAATCCATGTTCCTGGTTCTTCATATGACTTCAAAATGTTAAAAATTCTGGAAGTTAAACTCAAATATCTTAAATCTTACTTCATTCATAATTTCAATAATGCTGAAACTTTTATTATGTTTGTAGTGCTATTCCTATTTTTTTTGTTCCAATGAACCAAAGCCCATTAATTCTCTTAGTATTGTTTGTATATTTTAGATACATAGTTACATAAACATATTTATATAAAACAAAATTTTCCAAGTTGCAAATAAATAAATAAATTTAAGGAAGCCAAATGAGTGTAAAAGTCAAAATCATAATACACTTAATCCATTCATTCTAGAGGTTATACAAAGTTTTGGACCTTCTTCATGAAAGAAATGTACGAACTGTACCCTTGATGGTACCCCTACAAATTGGACATTTTCTTAGAGAAGGGGCACAATCTTTGCATACCACTAGATGACCACAAGGAATGAATACTATGGACACTTCTTTGTCCATGCACACTTTACATGTTCTTTCTTCTTGTAGTCTCCGTAATTGTTCTTCCATTGGTAGATCTGAGAAGAAAGAAAAAAAAAATTAATAAAAGGCAATTTGCTTCTCTCCCTTTGAAAAAACCAAGAAAATAAAAACGATGTTTTTAAGTGGCTTAAAGTGTTAACACTATTACCTGAAGTATCTTCTGTGCGAATACACCTTATATCCTGTTGTACTAAAGGAAAAAAAAAAGGAAAAACATTTTTTTAAAATATTTTTTTAGTTGTAAGTGGACACCATACCTTTATTTATTTTTATGTGGTTCTGACGATCGAACCCAATGCCCCACTCATGCTAGGCAAGCGCTCTACCACTGAACCATGACTCTAGCCCCAAGAAAAACATTATTATGACAAACATAAGAATATATTTTTCAAACTAGTAGTTTAGACTTTGGGCAAACACTCATAACGTCAAGACAACAAAAGTCCTTAATCTTTTTGTGTAGTTAAAAAATTATAATTCTTTTCAAAAATCATCAATTGTTTATGAGTACATTTTGAACTGACCTAGGAAGTTTCCCAAAATAATTTTCTTGCACTCACCAAATAAATGCTTGTATAACATAGGGTCAGTTTTTTGTAGAGAGTTTTTGAACACAATGGCTGCGGTATTTCCTTTAACTAAAATGGTATCAATCAATTCTCTTGCTTGTAAAGAAGTCTGTGTTTTCTGCTTAATAACATCATGCTCTTGTTCATTAATCACTCTGGCAATTAACAGACTATCCAGGATCGGAATCACACAAGTCAAATGTTGGAAAAGTGCCATTCTATTCTTCCGGATTAATAATAGATCATCTTTATAAAAAAGAAAACAAACACAAACATGTTCAAACTCTGCTCACAAACTTTCTTCCACACTTACATATACAAGTTAATGAAAACCATCTTCAATTCACCATCAGTAAGGCTCTGATATTGATTGCTAAGGTTGGGGTACCTGCTCCTTGTGCCTGATGATAATGCTGATTATGAGGAATGACACTTCCTGAGCACTGCATTAGATACCCCACATGTTAACTCATTTCATCTTCATAATAGCCTGTGGACAGCAGTTATTTGAATGGTCTGACTCTCTTGTGGCTGTGTTGCACTGGGAACTGCCTGTGCAAAAGTACAGGTCAAGATGGCCCAGTTACTATGGTGATGCCAGCCCAAGGAAACTCTATGCAAAGGCTCAGAGTTATCAGTAGAGGCCTTGAGTTCAGACACCAACTCCCAGTAATACAGAGTTCTGAGTAAAAGAAGATGACCCTAATGTCTCGCCAGTCCTGCATCATTCAGATTGCCTACTTTGCTAGCAAACAACATTTTGATGAAACCTATTAATAAATGGCTAAGCTAGCTCTGGGTTAGTCAAACTCCATCAGAGTTTGCCTGCCCAACTAGCCCCACCGTTTTCTCTCTATGGATGTCTATTTGTCTTTTCTTCATCCCTCATCACCCTTCATCCGGTATCTCCTTAACTAACACTACTGTTGAGAGTAGAGATGAGAGGGCTGAAGCAATAGCTATTTGAAATGGGTACTAATTCCTTCATTTCATGAGTGAGAAAACAGAGCCACAATGAGGCAAATAAGTTGCCAAAGGACACATAACTAGCAAAGTCAAACTGAGACAGGCTGGCATCATGACCTGTGCTTTCAGCCATTCTATAATACTGCTAAGCTGTTAACTCAATAAAATTTAGAACCTAATAACATTAAAATTTTAATTCCGGGGCTGGGATTGTAGCTCAGTGGTAGAGCGCTTGCCTCGCATGCGTGAGGCCCTGGGTTCGATCCTCAGCACCACATACAAAGCAATAAAATAAAGACATTGTATCTATCTACAACTAAAAAAAAAAATTAAAAAAAAAATTTTAATTCCATTTAGTCAATTAGGGAAAGGTAAAATCAAAAGAATTAAAGCAATTTTAAAAATATTTTCATAAAATTTCTTTAAATTTCTATTTTTAAGTTGAAATTTTAATTATTTTCCCAAATCACACATATAGCCACTACCTAAATATTGTATAGCGAGGGGAAAGTCACTAACAGCATTTTTTTTTTTTTGGTACTGGGGATTGAACCCAGGGGTACTTGACCACTGAGCCACATCCCCAGTCCCATTTTGTGTTTTATGTAGAGACAGGGTCTCACTGAGTTGCTTAGTACCTCACCTCTACTGAGGCTGGCTTTGAACTCGCAATTCTCCTGTCTCGGCCTCCCAAAGTGCTGGGATTATAGACATGCACCACTGCACCCAGCTACTAACAGCATTTTGAAGAGTAAATCCTGTTTGTCAATGACTACCTTCTATTGACCTTATACAATCACCTTATTCTCCTTCAAGATCTAGATTTGAAGCTATTGGTTAAAAAAAATATATGTAGATTGAAACTGCAGTTTGCTGGGTGCAGTGGGACACACCTATAATCCCAACTACTCAGGAGGCTGAGGCAGGTCAGCCTGGGCAACTACTTGGTGAGACCCTATCTCAAAATAAGAAAAATAAAAAGGGCTGGGGATATAGCTCAATGGTAGAGCACCCCTGGATCAATCCTCAGCACTGAAAGAAAACAAAAACAAACAAAACCAAAAACTGTGATTTTATTATCTCTTTGGACTAAGAATCTAAGCTTATTCATTATCATATAGTTTACCATGATCCATAAAGCCATTTCTTTTTAACTTTATTTTTTTATTTTCTACTATAAAGCTGTTTCTATAAAATCACTAATGGCAGGAGTTGGGCTGTCTGAAGAATGATTATTTTAGGACAAATGATTGTGAGGTTGAAGACACTGACTTTGTCCTATTAGTATAGAACTCATAAATACAACCATCTCAAAAAGAATAAAAAACGATGCTTAGTAAAAAAGTCAAGGTTGGAGGTATACATTTTGAATATAACTGAAGCTTTGAGAATAAATGAGAAAAGGACCAGAACCTAGAATAGTGCCTGGCACAAAGGCACTCTATAAATAACTGTTGAAGAAATTTTTAAAATAGCCTTAGTAATTTAAAGAGTAGGAATAAAAAAAAGTAATAGCCAGACATGTAGAAGATTCAGAACAATATACTCTATTAGATTATCTATATTAGACAAGTAGTAATATATTAGAAAATAAAAATATATTTTATACTTGGTGTATACTACTTTAAAAATAAAATTAGTATACACCAATACACTTGGTGTATACTACTTTATACTACATTATCTTTTCAAACATTTATTTTTCTAATAACATTTTACTTAGCCTAATAAACTCTCTAAACTACTTTTTTTTTCTTTCTTGGTGCTGATAATTGAATCCATGGCCTTGTGCATACTAGGCAAGCATTCTACCACGGAGCTATACTCCCAGACTCTCTGAAATTCCTAAGATTTTTAAAACTTTATTACTACTATTTGGGAAAAGTCTTATTTCAAAGTCATAGAATCTATTATGGCTTGAATAAACCTTTGAAACAAGTGAAGACTTGAATATACCTTAGAAACATATTATTATTTATTCTGAGAAAAATATCCTAAATTTATTTATATACCTGTTAAGAAATTAATCATCACTGTTCTTAGGATACTATAATGTAATCAATAACCTATATGCAAGCATTTTCATTCACTCATTCAAAAATTTTTTCTTGAGCACAGGCTATGTGCAGACAGCATGCTAAGTAGCAGAGATAAAAGGGTGACACTAAGAGCTCTTTTGACAATGTAAATCATGGTACATTGTCAATCTGGAGTCATCTCTGGAGACTGTTCATTTTCTTTGGAAGAAATATAAACATTTTTATGGGTAGATGGTTTTAGATATAATTAAGTTTCTCAACAAATGTGAAGATGAGTGTTGCCTTCTTTGGGCAATTGTTGAGTAATGACCAGTAATCAAGACTCAGATGACTGCTGGACATGGTAGTGCACGCCTATAATCCCAGTGACTTGGGAGGCTGAGCCAAGGGGATCACAAGTTTGAGGCCAGCCTCAGCAACTTAGCAAGACCCTAAGCAACTTAGCAAGACCCTGTCTCAAAATAAAAAATAAAAAGGACTGGGGATGTAACTCAGTGGCAAAGAACCCCAGAGATTCAATCCTCAGTATCAAAAGAAAAAGAAAAAATGACTGAGATGACTATAGAAAAAACACACTTGCCCAATCTCCACTTCACAGTGAAAAGTGAAGAACTTGACTAGGTAGGGCAAAGATTAACTTGGATTGTGTTCCTGCTGTACTGGTGGTGTATGGGACTAAGTAATTCACATCTTAGTAAATGTGTGATGCTGTATTACTATGTTCAGATACATTTGTCTGGAATGGGCAGAAGACATATTCATCTTTATGGGTGAGATAGGTTTACTCTTAAATGGGGTGGATGGTTTGTCAATCACTCTGGGAAAAAATAGATCCCAGATGGCCTTGGACAAAGATAAGGGCAAGCTTTTCGCTCTTTCTGGGTTATGAATATTTGGAGGCCTGATCTTTGATAAAGGAAACCATGTTTTAGACTCTCCTAGTTGTTTGTGTAAACTGGCTAGACCTACACAGAGATGGATCAGAAGTCAGGCAGAGAGATTTATGAGAATGAGCCTATAGTACTAAGAGAGGCCACATCTACTTCCAGTTTTAAGTTGCCATCTGAGACATAATTTCCTCCTCTTGTCCCTAAACCTCCAGTAAGAGATTATTAAGAGTGCCAGTCTATCTATAGTTGTGTTGAAGAGACTTAGGGTCTGGCCCAAGCTTGGGAAAGAGTGGCAAGGCAGAGATCAGCATTTCTCTTTGTCTATGACAGAAAGATAATAGCAGTTGCAACCAGACAGAGTGTATCCCCCAGAGGAAGACAGTTTTTGTGTAGAGCAACAGAGCAGTTAACAGGTTAATATGGGAGGACATGGTCGGTACCTTGCCTGAATGTAAAATAGTACCTTAGACTTGTGTAAGTCACAGTCATTGGAAGGGAACTCAGTTCTTGTATGGGCATGTAGGACATTTAATCAGAATTTGTACATTCATTTTTAGTCATAGGGTGAGACATACTGTTATGCTAATATTAAAATTAATAATTGTCCCTAATCCCACCCTGATTTACAGAAAAAGGGAGTGGGCAACTAGCCAGTGATCCAAAATGTGCCATGAATAATTGCATTCAAAGTTAACTATCCAGAGTAAAATATGAATTAAGGGAAAGAGAAGGAAAAATATTTTCTCTTGACATACACAATTTTCAAGTTAAGCAGCAATTCAAATATATCTTAGTGTTCAGAAATTTTTCAGAATTTGAATTAAGAATACTAAACATAAAAAAATCTGACTAGGTTGACTGATCAATTAGTATATTTTCAATAAGATACATAGAGTGATATCACATACTTATGGAAAGCAAAACTATACCAGTAAAATACATACCTGATTCTTTTTCCTCGGTTGCTCTTTCTTTTGCCTCTTCCCTTATTTCGTCTTCAGCATTAAGCAAATCTAATACAAGATCACTGATGGTCTTATAATTCTCTCCAGTGCTTAGAATTTTACTCTGAACTGTCTGTTTTACCAAGTTTCTACTGAAACCCATTTCCAAAGCAGCTTTAACCACAGGTGTGTTCATCATGACAGCATCTTCTGAATGATTTTCTCCAGGTCCAAAATGAACAACTATGTGGAACAAAGAATTTGGCACACATTAGGATAGTATGTATGCTTTGCAACTAAAGTTATTAAAATATCACAAGCTGGGCGTGGTGGTGCACGCCTGTAATCCCAGCACCGTGGAGAATGAGACAGGAGAATCGCCAGTTCAAAGCCAGCCTCAGCAACGATGGTGGTGGCGGGTCAGTGAGGCACTAAGCAACTCAGTGAGACCCTGTCTCTACATAAAACACAAAATAGGGCTGGGGATGTGACTCAGTGATCGAGTGCCCCTGAGTTCAATCCCCAGTACCAAAGCAAAGCAAAGCAAAACAAAACAAAACAAAACACACATAAAATATCACAAACTTAAAACACAGAAAATGTATAGGCACTATTTTATACAAACTTTGTTAAATTTAAAATATTTATGTCCAATTACCAAAATAAGAATATAGAAGATTTTATTTAGATATAAAATATATGCTGTCATACCAGATATGCATATAAAAGCAGGAGAAGGCAACAGAATGTCAGAGATCACCCCACCACCACCGAATTGAGATTCTTTTTTCCCTATGTTGGATGAACAAATAAGCTTTCCAAATCAAATATATATTTTTGAAAGGAGCCTTTGTCATCATTCACCTCTATTACTGCAATGGCTTCCTGTAATACTGCTCCCTTCCAGTCTGCTCTTGATGCCACAACCAGAGTGATTTTTTTAAAACACAAATCTGATTGTGTTATACTCCTTAAATTCCATCAACAATTCCATTGCACTTAGGATAAAATCCAAAATTTAATTGTAGCTTATACGCGCACATACAATCTGGACCCTGTCTACCTTTTCAGCTTCATCCCTTGCCACTTATTTGCATTCTGCTCTTAGGACAGAAGTCATGAACTGATAGCTCTTGAGTAAAATGTTGTCTGCAGTACTGGCCCCTTACAGCTGGCCTGCTGCATGCATTCATCTGTTTGCAACTCCTACTTCTGGCCATATAGAATTTTGTTCAGTTCTTCAAATGTACCTGTTCTATTTCATGCAGGACTTTCATATGCTGTTCCCTATGTCTAGAATGTCCTATTCTTCCCTTTGTCACTTGGTTGGGTTTGTCACTCTTCCCTTGGGTTTTCTGCCAGGATGAGTATTTCCTCCAGAAAGCCTTTTCTGATCCTCTAAGTCTGGGTTAGTTCTCTCAGGCACTCTCATATCACATTTTACTTTCCCCACCAAATCCTTTTCTCCTGTGTATTGTTTATATCCCTAAGATCATTAGTTCATAATATCAGGAGTCATGCTTACCCTGTTTCCTATTCTTCCCTAAAAACAGTAAATACACATATATTTACTTAATTTAATTTAATGCTAGAAAATGGAATAGAAGCACTTTTTCAAACATTTGCTCTATCCCCTTTTAGTTTTAAGGTAACAGATAAGTCACTTAACTTGTCTGAGCTTTGGGGTCTTTATTAAAGGATGGGAATAATATTTTCCACCCTCCTTTATTTCATAGAAAGCATATGTAAGCAATCTAATGTCACAGTACACCTCTTCCCACATTGGTCCAAGAACAAGGGTTAGACTAGATATATTTTGTTAAAATTAGATGCCCAGGGCTGTGGGTATTGCTTAGTGGAAGAGCATATGCTCAGCATCTTCAACACCCTGGATTCAATCCTCAGCACCACCAAAACAAAACAAAACACATCCACTAACTACTGATGCCTAAGTCTCATCCTTAGATACTCTGATTCAATTCAATAGGTCTGAAGTATAAACTAGAAATCTGCATTAGTTTTTGAAGTTCTCCAGGTAACTCCAATATGCACTGAAATTTGAGAAATGCCAATATGGTATATTTGAAAATGCATTATAAAATGATAAATCAATACCAACATATATTATTACTATCACCTTTCGGTCTCTTTTAAAAATATTTTTAGTTGTAGAGGGACACAATACCCTTATTTATTTATCTTTATATGGTGCTGAGGATCAAACCCAATGCTTCACATGTGCCAGGTGAGCATTCTACCATTGAGTCACAACTGTAGCACCACCTTTCAATCTTAATAATGCTAAATGTTTCTATCTCAGTGCAGCAGTTATCATCTTTATACATACTTGGTGACTCCGTGTTTTCATCTTCTGGATTGTCTGATGTGGACAGCAGCTACAGAAAAAAATGTATATCAGTTAAAAATATAAACTTTATCCTGCCCACCACAATAAAAACAAGCCAACAGACCTACTTTATTAAATTTATTGCAAACTGACTTGCTTACTGATAAAATGATTTTTTTAATCAAAAAAGTATTTCATTTACATCCACTAGCTATTCCCTCAGCCACAAACCAACAGAGTTTCTCTGTATGTGTTTGTACTAACAAATAAAATCTATTTTCCTGAAGGATGAAAAAGGGCTGAAACTCTTCAGTGATCTATGAGATAATCAGTTTGCTTCCCATTAACAGATCTTATGCTCCCAGGTCATCTTTTGGGATAGAATAAACCCTATTACAATTCTATTGACCAGAGCTTGACAGTTTTTGACCTCCAAACTGTTATATAAGTTATCATTTGGTCTCCCAGAAAAATCAGAAAGAGCAATAACATTCTCAAATCTTTTTAAGAAAAATTTATATAGCAAACCTATTAAATGCTACTATCCCAGCCAATTTTTCCCCTCAAATAGTTTAATTTATTGCAACTTGATTGGAGAAATGCTTGAAGACAAAGATAACAAATCTTATTTTTCAAGAGGTTATGAATTATGGATCTATTTTTCTCCAAAGAGTGGTACTTTCTAGGATCATAACAAGTTTTATTAAAAAGGAAAATGTGTTTTAAAAACAATTTTTGTCTTTTGACTAAAATACACACTCTATTAACTATAAAAAAAATTTATCTGTTGTTAACCAGTGATTTAAAAGGAAAAAAGAAACTTCCTTACCTGCTCAAGCAGATGGGGATAACTGGCTTGAACTTGACTGACAAACTCTTGTCCTTTAATTCTTATCAAGTACTCACACCTCAAATATAAACAAAGTTTGAAGGGTAATTTTATAAAAGTGAAATTAAAATTTAATAACATAAATTGATCATCCCTATGTGTTTATTCTATTTAAAAGCTATTTAAGTGTCCCAAATCCAGAATCATTTCAGATCACTGATTATAAACTTAGAAGAATAAATAAATCTTAGCCCAGTGAGAACTAATTCTACTGTATTTCTTTTGTCTTAAAAATTTTTTTTTGGTAAAACTAACCTATAAATATTCTATAATAGGATTCATAATTTTTGCATGTGAATCTTTTAAATTTGTTTATTAAAGTGCTGTCTATCATAGTCAACACAAATTTGATTTACTCTTAGTACTTTTTCATATAATTTAAATGATTTACAATTTTTGTGGTGCTATAATGTATAAATTTTTAAATAAAAAATATCCCAAACCTATTTCTTCTTTGTCTTAAATCCATCAAAACATTTTAAGTAATTATTTTTCTAAATAACCTATTCTAAACTTATTCAAGAATGTAGTTTTGGGGGCTGGGGTTATGGCGCAGTGGTAGCGTGCTCGCCTAGCATGCGTGAGGCACTGGGTTCGATCCTCAGCACCACATAAAAATAAAATAAAGATATTCTGTCCACCTACAACTAAAAAATAAATATTTTTAAAAAAAAAAGAATGTAGTTTTGGGGGCTGAGGCGGTGGCTCAGTGGATCGCTTGCCTCACATGCGTGGGTCACTGGGTTCAATCCTCAGCACCACATAAAAATAAATAATAAAGATATTGCATCCATCTACAACTAAAAAAAATTTTTTTTAAAAAAATGTATTTTTGGACAAAGAATAATGTGACAGCCGATTTTAGGGTAAATACATCGAACCCACTTCATGATAATCACAAGCTTTTGCAAAGAGAATTTGAAAACAATTACCTTGGAAACCACTTGGCATGTTCCACCCATGGATCATCTCCCAACTCCCAACACCTCAGTCCACCATCACAGCAAAAGCATTTGACATCATCACTGTGACCTAAAAGTATGTTGGATCAGAACTTATGAATATATATAATTTGCCCGCTAAAATGTGTAAAATACATGTTGAATTTTTTAAAGTATCAGAGTAAGTTCCTTACCCACATAATAAAAACCTGCACTTGCAAGTTGCTCAGGATGAACCAGAACACTGGAAGGCCAGTTAAAGAATGTTTTAAAACGGGCTGCATGTGTCTGCATGCTCAGATTAGAAACGGTATATCTTGAAGTATCTTGAAACTGATTTTCCACAAATGGGCAGTTGGGAAAATGTCTCAGGTGTTCTGACATAGCATCATCCTTTGGTTCCCAATTGCTCAATTTTCCACCACAGGCAAAGCAAGCCACTCTGTCTCCAGGTCCTATGTAGTAAAAGCCTGCTTTGGCTAGATCTGTTGGTGACAGAAAGGTCAACGGCCACGTTTGATAAGTGAGTAATCTGGCCTTTTCAGTATTCATTGCACAATGGTAGGGATTTATCCTCAAGGTAGAAAAATCTTGATTTGGTCTGGAGTTGACAGGATTTGATGGAAAGCTTGAATAAGAGCCACTAAAATACCCACTGTTTTCCAAACTTGGAAGTAATGAATGTGTGGAATTTGTTACTGAAGAAGAAAAAGAAGGCTGAGAAGTAGCTTTCAAATTAACTGAATTTAGATTCTGAACAAAGCTGCAGCTAGGATACAACTTTTTATGCTTTTCAATAGGATTGTCTCCTTGTTTCCAGTTATCCAGCATCAGGCCACAACAGAAGCATTTGACCTTGTCTTTCACACCAGTGTAATAGAAACCAGCACGAGCAAGACTTCTTTCTGAGATGGGAATCCCTGCGGGGAAAGTCGAATACGTGGACATTCGGTACAGTTCACACGAAAAGTCGTACTTCAATTCAAATGTGTTGGCGTTCTTCATCAAATTTGATAAGAAGATGCTATTTTCTACTATGTTCATTACGAATGGATGAGGAGGAAAAGGGACCAGTCTTTCTCTGGGGAGGTAGTTTTGTGCATTGTTTTTTATTTTATCAGTTTTACTTCTAGGTAGAACATCTAAAATGAGAACTCTTTCATTCTTTCTTCTACACATTTAGGGTTTCAGCATGGAGAGTCTAAATCCTACACTGATATATGTTAAGGGACAGTTACAACTGCATTGCATAATCTTTATACATACAATGTAAATATGATGTTACATAGTAACCTGTGAAGAAAATTAAAACCCTTCCTAGAGGCATAAAAGGTTTTAGGTTATCAGGAGGCACCTCCACACCTAGGTCAGCTTCTGTAGACCACCAGGATGCAGCAGTGGCCTTCACCAACCTGCAGAAGTGTCTGCCTCACAATGCTAGCTTCTTTCATGGTAGAAAGCTATCTATGCTCCATAAGCATCATACAAAAAATATTCAAAGTATGTTTATTTATTTATTTTTTGGGTGGGAAATTGTAAAATTTGGTAGCCAAAAAAATAGCATAAGATCTATCTCATATCTCATAGGAAGAAAAGACTACATTACCACAGGACATTGATTTAATTAAAAATACTTGTTTTGATGTCTGTTATCAAGAGGTAACTTACAATCAATGGCATATTTTGGTTAGTAACATTTTTACTTCTTAGAAATACAAAAAATAAGAGTATGTCTCATAAGTGATGGCATCTTAGATTCAGTGAAATATGGTTTATCCCAAATCTGTCTCAAATTAAGTAGTTTTTCCTTCTATGATCATTTTTATAAGGAGAACAAAACAATCTGAAGCTTCCCTCTATGATTAAGTAGTAACAGAATTGGCTGTTATCTAAAACCTGGTTTCAAGGGGCTGGAGTTGTAGCTCAGTGGTACAGTGCTTGCCTAGCATGTGTGAGGCACTGGGTTCAATTTCAGCACCATAGAAAAAATAAATAAAATAAAGGTCCACTGACAACTAAAAAATATTCAAAATAAATAAAAATAAAACTTGGTTTCAATATGTATTACTAATAATTATTTCCTCAATGATCATCAAGAACATAGTTGCTTAGTGATGTTATAAAATCTTTAAAAAATTAAACATTCTATTATAAATAAATCCTTAGAGACTCATGTATCTGCTCATTTGGTCTTTCGGACCCAGTTTCATGCCATCGAGGCAACTCAATGTTACCATTTCTTTGTTCTAATGATGTAATTGGCTAGAACCAATTACCCTTGGTAATTATAGTAGATAGAAGGTGCTGAAAATGGAGACTGCCACAAACCACTAATAATGATATTGAACATCATTGTTATATTAAGATTACATTAAATTTTCTGATAGTGGATTTAATTTTAAAAATAATCAAAAGTTACAAAATGTCAAGTCTACATGCTAAGATGAATCATCAAATTGTATGAATTTGGCTTGGGTCAGAAATTATTTCACAGTGTACCTTGAACCAGAATTTATCATGACAAAAAATAAAATAAAAATTATCATAGAAACCTCAAAATTCAGAATTTTTCAATTGTGACTTATAGGCTACTAATAAATAGGTTCTGTGTCAATAATACTAGCAATGATTAAGTCACTGTGGTTTTTTTTTTTTTTACCAGTAGTTGGCAAGCATGTTTCTTTGAGCCCACAGATGTTGAGGTTTTCTAGTGCAGACTTCAATGCTTGTTTTTACACTTGGTTTCTAGGCAGCAGAAGAAATTTTATAGATTGTTACCAATAATTATTTCCTCCAAAGTCAGTTACTGTGACTAACTTCATTATGCCTTCCCATGGTCAAAACTGTTATAAATTGTTATTTAAAAAAAAGTTGTCTTTACATAAGTTTCCTTTCTGAAAAAAAATATGTAACCATTTAGCCATCATTCTTATTCTCATTCTTGAGATAAGAGCCTATTTGAAAAAACTAAAATTTAGACTTTTAAAATATCAATGGCCTTCTACATGATAATATCTTCATCAGTTATCATGTTTATCTTTCCTACTTCCTCTAAATTTGTTGTACTTAATAAAATGCTTTGTTCTTGACATTCTTTGTCATTGTCATAGTCTTTTACTATGTCAAATATTTCATTTGCATATTTCTCTAGTCTTGCAGATAGTGGAATATCAGCTCTTGTTTCCAGGTAACTGTCACTCATTTTTAAATTTGACTAAGCACAGGTACTTTTTCCTATTCTAATAGCAGCTAGTAGTAGATTGCCTAGCCAACTTTGAAAAGAGTGCTTCAACCATATGCCTCAACTTCTTTACTTCTACAAATCAAATTCAAAATCATTATAGTTACAGTTCATATAATTAGATTTTTTAAAATTAACATTCTTTGGATACTATACCAAAAGTCCAGTTAACTATTAATTTGTTTGTTCATGCACAAAACTACCTCCCGAGATTAGACTGGGTCCCTTTTAAGGGTTTTAGGCCTCCATTTTGAGATGTTTTGATTTATAGAAGAAAATGGAAAAAAGCTAGAAGTAGTAAAACAGTTGTGTCTTTTGTAAACCTGTTTAAAAGAAAGAAAGTTTTAAAAGTCAAATAATACATAGATGTAACACAATCATCTTTTTCTTAAAACATTTTCTCCAAAACAGAACACTAGTATTTACTAATTGTCTATTATGTACAAGATACAATTCAAGTTGGGGCTAGAGACATAGTTCAGTGGTAGAGTGCTTATCTAGCATGCCCAAGGGCCTGGCTTCAATCAATGACTCCACAAAAATAAAATAAAAAATAAAATAAAATAAAATATAAAAGTGCTGCCCTAGACATCACCAAGGCCAAGAGGTCCCATACAATGATCAAAGATCTCAAGCTGGTAGCAAGCAGACATGTAACGGCTGGCTTGCAGAGAATTTGGTTACTGTATTTTGCTAATTTTTAAAAGTTCTTATTTTGAAGTTAATTTACAGTTACAAACTTACAAAAGTAATACTGAGTTCCCACATTCTCTGTAGTCAACTTTCCCAAAATTAACATCTTACATAACAATAGTATAATTATTGAAATCAAAAAATGAACATTGATACAATGCTTTTTATCCACATGCCTTTTGTGAATTTCACCAGTTTTCAAAATAAGTTTTTTCTTGGACCACAATATTTCAAAATCTTATAGTTAATTACTAACTTTTTTTAATGTGAAAGATTTCCAATGTGTCAAAATACATTAGTTATACACTGTCATGTCTAAATAATTAGAACAAATTTAAAAATTTTTTTTTAAAAAGGATTTCCCATAACATTCTAGATTTCAACTTCTCTTGAAAAAGCAGAAGATCTGGTGCTCCTGGGCCAATATTCCTGCCTGGCAACAACAAGGGAGCAACTGCACCCTTCAGTGCTCTCTCCATCTGGCACTATACTTCAACTTCCTGACACATAAATTGTCTGTTGTTTTTGTCACTAAACTGGCACTATTATCTCTCTTATAGCAGAATTATGAGGAGAGTGAAATTGTTTTTAATAATTATGACTATCAAAAGTAACAAAAATGAAAGTTAGATGAAGAGGGGACTGTTTTGTGAAAAAATGAAAGAAACATATTTCTTTGTGGAAAGGAAGAATATTCATCTCTTCAAATATACAAGCAGAGTATGCTTTTATTTAAAAGAGCCATGCAGGGTTTTGCTCATTTGAATCATTTGCCTGGACTTTGTACACATTAGAGTTTGCAAATCTCTCACACAGATCTTACCCTAAAAAAGCTTTAGTATGGAAACAAAGCAGATATTTGTGGAAATGTAGGTTACAATTATACAATAAATACATAAAGATATATCAAGATGTCAATCCTAGATCAATTTAACCTGTCTTAACCACTCTTTTTTTTTTGGTACTGGGGATTGAACTCAGGGGTACTCGACCACTGAGCCACATCCTCAGCCCTATTTTGTGTTTTATGTAGAGACAGGGTCTCACTGAGTTGCTTAGCGCCTCACCATTGCTGAGGCTGGCTTTGAACTCGTGATTCTCCTGTTTCAGCCTCCCTAAGTGCTGGGATTACAGGCTTGAGCCACCGTGCCCAGCTTTAACCACTCTTAACACCTACACTTCCCACTGCAGCTAGAGAAGATCTGCAACCATGATGACTAGGACCAGCATCACTCAGACTCATTCTTGTCCCTTAGCAACTCTGCTTTAGCCATGGTCCTATGCAACTCTTCCAAGCCTTCAATATCTTCCTCAAATTTCTCCCCTCCTCATTTTCACTTAATTGCCTTCGATTCCTTAAAGAAAAGAAACATCATTGGGCAATGATTCACATTCTCATATCCATACCTATCCATACATATTCTCATCCATATTCTTGCTCACAACCTCCTTGTTGCCTCAATGCAAGACCTGCCCCTCAATGGGATTCCATGGGCTCCTACTGCCTCACTAGCTCTGAATCCCATCTCCTCCTCTCCAACTCTCACTCTCCATTGGATTTCTTCTTTCCTATAACAGTCATACTGAAGTCTATATCAACTTTCAAATGGAAACAAATGACAACAACAACAAAAATCCTCTTTCAACTCCATTTTTTACTCTAGCAATTTCCCTTCCTCTCTCCCTCCCTTCATGGCCAAATGAATTGAACATATGTCTACCATCAATGACTCCACATTGCTCCCTCCCATTTACTCCTTAAACCAGCATCACTGAAAAATACTCTTACTATAAACACCAGTGACTTCCTTGCCATAACTAATGGAAAATTTGCCTCTGACACTGAGACACACTTCCTCTTAAAAATGCTCTATTCTCTTAACTTCTCTGATACCACTCTTGGAATTCCTCTTTCCTCTCTAGTAGTTCCTTCTCAGATATGTGTAGGTCCCCCAACTCTTCTCTTCTTACTGTACCATTTCTGGTGGACAACCTCCCTGGTCCCAGGGCTGCTGGGTATCCTTATCCTTTCGGGCATTCAATATATCCATCTCTCTAATGCCAGCAAATTAATATTCTTTTTCCTTCTGCCTCCCCTTAGATTATGACCTCCTTCAGAATGGGAACTATGTTTGATTTCTGTACCAACCTTCAGGCCCACAACAGCCACAGACAGCTTGGCATAGAATAGACATTGACTTGTTGGTGGGGAGTTTTTTTTTTTTTATGGTACTAGGAACTGGACCCATGTCCTCTCACATGTGAGGCAAGCACTCTACTACCAAGGCACAGACCTTGCCCAAAGTATAGACCTCTTGTTGAAGAAGTAAATGTTAGCAAACTTGGCTAAGCCCTGCATGGTCACAGTATCCACATTTAGAAGGTATTCAGGACATCAATTTTACACCCATGACTACAAAGTCAGCTTAATGATGATTTAATATCAGGCTTTGGAGTCAGATATCTTGGATTTCCAAAACAAAGGTCGCTCTTTACAAGGAGTGTGACCTTGAGCAAGTAAGTCCTCAGGGCCTCAGTTTCTTCATTTTTAATTTGAGATGGTTATGTTACCTACTTCTTAGGATTGTCATAATTAAAAGTGACAAATACATGTAAAAAGTCTTCAGAGGATAACCTATCATTCAGTAGGCAGCAACACTTAATGTTGATGACAAATACTATGTTCAATTATTGTTATTTTAGCATCAGGTAAATACCTGCACGATTTACTGACTAGATTAAGAGCACTATTGGATTTCTATGCTGATCACCAGGAAAATAACCATCTGCTTCTGCCGCCACTTGGGAACATGCTCCATTTTATCATTAAACATTTTATTGAGTCCTTACTATGCCACCTCTCTGCTTTAGGCTCTGTCTTGAATCTTATCCGGCACCCATAAAGACCGGGGACTATCTCTTGGCAATCGAATTAAAATGTCATAGCTTCAACATTTCACTGGCTCACCCCAAAAGTGAAAGAGAAATTGAACACCTAGCAGGAAAGCAGAACGTAGGGTGGGTTGACTACCGCGGAGCCAGCCTTCAGAGTCGCAACCCCCGCCCCGCTGCCCCCCGGCCACACACACACTCCCCCAGGATCCTGGGCGCCGGGCGCCTCTCGCGGGCGGGAGAGCCGAGTCTCCGCTGCAGCCGCTGGGGCGCGCCTGCGAAGAGGCCAGGGCTCCCCCTGGAATCGCTCTTTCGCTTGTTTGGTAGCGGATCCGAACGGCTCCACAACCAATCTTCAGCTGACCTCTAAGCGGCGTTTGATACCGCGCCTCCACGGACTCTGGTCCTCGACACCCAGCCCCGAGACCCCAGCCAGCCGCAGACCGTCCCCTACCCGCGCGGGAGGCCGAGGTGCACTGCACACGCGCACACTCACAGCAGCCCTCGCCACAGAGGCCGACGCGCACCAGCGAGGAGCAGCCGAGTCTTCCCAAGTACACCTGTCGCCTGGCCTGTTCCCGCGGGCCCGAGTCTCGTGCTGTCTTTAAATGCCCCGCCTCGACTCCCCCACGCCCCGGCCCCCACCTACACACGCCCTGGTTCTGCTCTCCTCCCAGTGGTTTGCATGTGCGCCGGTGCTTTCCTTTTAAGACTTAGGGGAACTCCAGTGGTAATAACCACACGCACTTCCCCTTAATCAGTGGCCTGGCAAACCCACTCGGGGATTTCCATGACCCTACACATGCCTGACTTAACTGTGACATATCCGTGTGGCATTTACTGAAAGACCTTTGCTTCATTGTTCTTGGGTCAGAGGAAATCTTGATAACCCATATAGAGCTCATTGGTCAGCCTGACTGGAAGAAGTCAACGCCTCTGCCTCCCACCCTCCTCCACCTGCCACGTACTTTACAGATGAAAAATGTTAGATTTTTCCAATCTATTAAACATAAAGTTCAACATTAAAAAAAAAAACACTGAAACTCTGCAAAATTTTTCTAATTATTTTCACTTTTTGTTTTGCTCCAGAAAGGAAGCGTAAGAGCAGGGTATGGTGGCTGCAAGTCTGTAATCCCAGGTACTCAGGAAGCGGAGGTAGGGGGATCTCAAATTGGAGGCCAGCCAGGGCAATTTAGGGAGACCTTGTCTCAAAATAAGAGTTTTTTTTTTTTTTTTTTGTAAGGGTTGGGGATGTAGCTCAGCACAACAGCATTTGCACAAGTGTGAGGCCAAGTGTTTAATCCCCACCAGTACTGGGGAGGTGGGGGGAAGGATATGGTTATGTAAAAAAATATCATGCAACTGTCCTTTTCAGTTTATTTTCACTGTTTTAAGGATTGGAATTGTCTTAATAGGTGGGTTGTTTTTGTCAGATGATAGATAGGATGGCTAGGGGGAAAAATCCTCCTTTTAGCCTCTTGTGTTACAGGGGAAGTCTCTGGGACATTGCATTTACATTCTCACAGAAACCTGAAGTCTTTGAGTCTAACTGCACTGCCATATTTCCCTCCACATTCTCTGTTTCAGCAGTAAACTTAGGCAATTTTATCTAAGAACATTACATACCAGGTTAACAGATGGATTGAGAGAGTTCATCTGATTTTTGTGTCTTCTGGTGGATCAAAGACAATCACTAACCAAAGACAGAACCCATAAAGGTTACTCAGTACTTCATCATCCCACGGAAATGGAACACAGTGCATTCAGCACAAAATTGGACTGTGCTGAGATATCTTCTGGTTAAGGTCGATTTGGCTGTTTGTAACAGCTAAAGCTTCAGATACGACTGTATTAGAAAGCCTAACTTCATTTGTCACAGCGAGATTTCAATCCATTTTTGAGCCTCTTTAGCTCAAGACTTTCAAAGCTATTTCCAGCTCACTCTCCAAATAATTGAAAACATTTTTGTGATCCTTACACATTTTTGATCATATACTCACCAGAAGAATTTTGAAAAACAAAAACGTCCCTTGCCTTTTTGTGTCTGTGGTAGTGAGGGGTTGACAGGAATCTCACTGTTACCCAGGCTGGCTTTGAACTCCTGGTATCAAAAGATCTTCCTGCCTAGCCTCCTGAGTAGCTGAAACTACAGGTGTGACATGGTGCCCAACTCCCTTGCCCATTTTTAATAACATTAAAACATAAAAGTTGTTGTACTTCCAAAGGATCTACAAAGTGTAAACATAGATTTTTTTTTTTCTTTTTCTACCAGGTATTGAACCCAGGGGCGCTTAACCACTGAGCCACATCCCCAGCCTTTTTTATTTTTTATTTTGAGACAGGGTCTTGATAAGTTGCTGAGGCTGGCTTTGAACTTGCAATCCTCCTGCCTCAGCCTCCAAAGCCATATGTGCCACTCACTCAACAAAAATATTGCTTCTTGATTTGTTATTATTGATATTATTTTCATTACTGTCTGTATACAATTTGGTCAAAACAATATAAAAATATTACAAATGTTAGTAGCTATTAAAGACAAGTTAAAATTTTATTACAACTGCAATTTTAAAGTGGTTGCAGCTTATCTTTTAATAAGTCAGGCAAATGTGCATTTATAAATATTACCCATTGCTATAATACAACAGGATTCAGCACAGATTCTATTCCTTTTCTGCATTTCTATAGACCATAAGTCTTGAAGAAGATTTTTCACATAAGTAGAGAGGCCCAGAAAAACTAATTATGGCAAAATTCTTCACAATTTTGAGTATCTATTTTATATCCCAGAAATCTTTTGGTGGTATCTAATCAAAAACATTACTTAGTTATCAGTGGGCAACTCAATTTTGTTGAAATCAATGACTTGAAAACCACTAAACTTTTGTTACTCAGATAGGGTTGCCAGAGTTAGCAAATTAAAACACAATATGCCTGTAATCCCTATGACACAGGAGGCAGGAGGATCACAAGTTTTGTTTTGTTTTGTTTTTTGGGTTTTTTTTTTGTGGTACTGGGGATTGAACTCAGGGGCACTCGACCACTGAGCCACACCCCCAGCCCTATTTTGTGTTTTATGTAGAGACAGGGTCTCACTGAGTTGCTTAGTGCCTCACCGTTGCTGAGGCTGGCTTTGAACTCGCAATTCTCCTGTCTCAGCCTCCCTAAGTGCTGGGATTACAGGCTTGAGCCACCGCGCCCGGCTAGGATCACAAGTTTGAGGTCAGCTTCAGAAACTCAGCAAGACACTGTCTCAAAATAAAAAATAAAAAGAACTAGGGATGTAACTTAATGGAAGAGCACCTTTTGTATCAATCCCTAGTACAAAAATAAAAAAATAAAAAAGAATGTGTTATGCAATATTTGGGACATACCAATGCTAAATATTTTAATAATTATTATTATTAATTATTAGTTAGCTGAAATTCAAATAAAAATGTAATTCCTGTATTTTATCTGGCTATCTTATTCCCACGTATTAGAGTACATAATTAATTTTCTCAACACTAACATGAATTATTTCAAGTTGTTCAGGAAGTCTTTACACCCAGGGCCAATGTACTGCTTTAAAACTCAGGAAGGGGGAGAAGTGAGCCTGAGTTCCCACTTACCTACTGCTAAGTGTTTGTTAACACCCAAGGGAACACTTATCCCCATTTATAGATCACAGCCTAAGAAATCCCTAAAATAATTCAGATTTCTAAGTTTTTCAAACTAGTAAGGAGAGGTAGGATCAGATGTGTCTGATCAACACATCTCCTTTATTTATTTTTTAAAAAACAATTTTTTCATGGATTAACTCTAACTTGCATATGGGCAGGGACAGAATATATTTTGTTCACTGCTTTATTTTATCACTAGCAAGGCATTTGCACATAGTACCATTGTTGACTAACAAAAATTGAGCCAAGGCTTTCTCCATTTTCAACCAGCACTCAAATTTTTAATAGTATAGGATTAGAAAGTCCTTCTAACCCTTTGATTTTGTAATTGTTTTATATATATAAAAATTCCTTTTACCTAAATATATTTTCTCTATAAATACTCTTTTAGAGACAAATAATTAAGGGAATGTGGGGAAGGTGACAATGTAGGCACATAGCCTGCCAGCTTTCTTCTGCCAGTTTTCTTCTACTATCATGTGTGAGCAAAGTCTGAATAAGAGGGTTTTTCACTTCTTTCTTGGCTTAGAACTCTGATAGCCCTTTAATAGTGATGTATTTTCAATATCCTATTATTAAATAATCAAAAGTATTTTCCCTTGAAACTAATCATGATCTTTTAAATGGGAATTTCATGTAACAAGAATGCTCTGAAGACTTCAGTTCCAGCCTAATTCTTTTTTACTGGAAGTTCTTAGAGATAGATAGATATATATATAAAGATTCTACCCAGGAATCCAGAACTGAAAGTGAAAGTGAAATGTAATAGAGAACATGCTGTTCTGATTCCAAAGTATGAGAGAGTCATTGTGGATGCTGGGAATTTCCCAGTCTATTGACAATTTCACAATGTCTCATAAATAAAATACAATCATACTATCCTTGAATAAGTGCTAATGAAGATCAAATTTACAAATAGACATGCTCTACCACAGACCTATTCTGAAAATGAAATTTTCCTCTTATAAATTGTGACTTATGGGCTGGGATTGTAGCTCAGTGGTAGAGCTCTTGCCTCGCATGCGTGAGGCACTGGGTTCGATCCTCAGCACCACATACAAATAAAATAAAGATATTGTGTCCATCTACAACCAAAAAAAATTTAAAAAAAAATTGTGACTTATTTCAATTTATCCTAACAGTATTAAAATATAATTTACATCATACCAAGTGTATAAATCTTAAGTATACAGTTCTACGAATTCTGTCAGATGATATGTTCAGGTCACCATCAACTAGAACAAGATCAGGAACATTTTCTATCACCTCATGTTATTGTTTGCATATGAGGTGTTCCCCCAAAGCTCCTGTTAATGCAGAAATATTCAGAGGAGAAATGATTAGGTTATGAGAGTTATAACTTAACCCAGTCCATCCTAGTTTGAATAGACTAACTGTGTGATAACTGTAGGCAAGTGGGGTGTGGCTGGAGAAGGTGGATTACTGGGGACATGTCCTGAGAGGGTTATTCTTCCTATGGCCCCTTCATCTCTCTCTCTTTCTGTCTCGGCTTCCCAGCTGTCATGAGAACAGCTTCCCTCTGCCACACCTTTCTGGCATCATATGCTGCCTCATCTTGAGCTCAGAGCAATGGAGCTAGTCATCTATGGACTGAGACCTCTGAACTCGTAGGCCCCAATTCAACTTTTTCTCCTCTAATTTGTTCTTGTCAGGTAGTTTGGTCACTGCAATGAAAAGCTGACCAAAACCAGAAACTGGTACAGAGAGTGGAGTCATTTCTATGACTAACCTGACCGTGTGGTTCAGAAGCCTTTAGAGCTAATTGGCAGGAGAAAATTTTGTAGTTTAGAGATGCAAGCTGGAAAAGCTTTAGAATGTTGTAAGCAGAGCTTAATGGTCAATTCTGGTGGGAGCTCAGAGGACCAGAATATCCATAGGAATGCAGACTGTGTTCATGAGGTTTCAGAGGGAAATAGGGACTCTCTCTGGAATTGGACCAGAAGTCACTCATGTGATATTCTGGCATAGAACTTGGCTACATTTTGCCATGTCCTGAGAATTTATGTCAGGCTGAATTTAAAGATGGTAGACTAATTAATCTGGTGAAGGATATTTCAAGGCAACACAACATTCAATTAGCGACATGGATGTTACAGGCAACTTTTAGCTGGGTTTACTGTGAGACTTGGGAGCAGAAAGCAGAATTAAAGTATTTTTAAAACTTACAATTTGGCCAAAAATGTGTATGTAAAGCTAGGGCCAAGGAAGTCGTGTTAATTTTCTGGTATCTTTAAAAAATTTTTATGTCTGTAGTCTGTAATGGTCTTTTAATGCCTTCCTGTGTGGTTTAATATCAGTGTCATTACGGTCTCATAAAATTACATAAAATGAAGTGTTTCTTCTTTATTTTCTGAGTTTGTATAGGACTGGTATTATTTCTTCATTAAATATTCAGTAGACTTTACCATGAAGCCATCCAGGCCTGACTTTTCTTTGTGAGAAGTTTTTTTAATATAAATTCAATTTATAAATATATTCAGATTCTCAGTTCTTTCTGCAGCAGTTTTGGTAAGTATACTTTCATGGAATTAACCCATTTTACCTCATTTGATGAGTTTATTAGGATAAAGTTTTCATAATGTTCTTTTATCATCTTTTTAATATTTATTTATAGAGATACTCCTCTTTTTCTCCTGATATTTGTAGTTCATATTTTATTTGTATTTTCCCCAGGCATATCAAATTTTTCAAAGAACCAATTTTCGACTTGGTTAATGTTTCTATATTACTTATATATTTTCAATTTCATTAATTTCTACTTTTATCTTTATTATTTCCTTTCATCTCTTTACAGTGGGTTTGCTTTGCTCCTTTTCTAGCTTTTTGTCATAAAAGATAAGATCATCATTTTAAACTCTCTTATTTTCTGGTATATTCATGAATACCTATAAATTTCCATGTAAGCATCAATTTTTTTTAGTTTCACAAAGTTTTACATTTTATCTATTTTCATTATCATTTAATGCAAATTATTTTCTAATTTCCATTGTGATTATATTTGATCTATATGGTTTTTTTAAAGTTTATTGTTTAACTTCCAGATTATTTATTTATTTATTGGCCCTGGAGATTTAACCTGGGGGTACTCTACCACTAAGCTACACTTGAAGACATTTTTATTTTGAGACAAGTCTTTGCAAAATTCCTGAGGCTGGCCTTGAACTTTTGATCCTCAGCCTCTTAAATCATTGGGATTGCAGGCATCCACCATCATGCCCATCTTAACTTCCAAATATTGGAGGAGATCTTAGTTGTTGATTTCTAACTTAATCTCTTATGAGCAGAAAACATACTCTTTGATTTAAATTATTTGCACTTTATTGATACTTTCTTCACAGCCCAGTATATGGCTTATTTTTCTAATTTAGTAAATTTCCCATGTGAACTTGAAAACACTGTACATTCTATTGTTCTTGGGTATAATTTCTATAAATTTCAATTTGACTAAATTGCTGAAAGAAGTGGTTGTTATCTTTTAAATTCTTATGAATTTTTGTCTGCTTCTTTTATAATTTATTGAAAGAGGAGTGTTAAAATATCCAACAGTGATTATTGACTTGTCTATTTCTTTTATTTTTGTCAGTTTTTGCTTTTGTGTCATGAAGTTATGTCTGGGTATTTATTTACTAGGACTGTTATGTCTTTCTGATAAATTGACTCTTACCCTTATGAAAGGTCCATTTCGGCCTGTAATAATACTGTTTTCTTTAAGTCTACTTTGTCTAAAAGTCAAAGTAACACCATGTTGAGGCAGGCCCCAAAATGGCTGTAGTTAGGCTCCCTCACCAAGAATTCCATTGGGCTATGTTATGTTTTCAGTGCATAGCCAGGGCTGGGAACTAGCTATGTTATAGTTATCAAGGCCAGAGATACTGTGACTCAGGTATAGACTTGGGTCATAAACATTAACTTGTTCGTCCCCCCCCACCCCCCCGCACTGTAACCTGTTAGTGGTGTGTCATCTTTGAGCCCTATATAAAAAGGGCCTATGAAAATGGCTGTGGTGGGGGCTGGCTAATGGCTGTGGCTGCTTCCAAATAAAGGATGACTAATATTCCTACCATGCCTCCCATCTTTCAATTGCCAGATCCTCGAGCCTTGTTTCCTGGGTCAGAGCCCCTGCACCACAATTGGCATAGTTGCAAGCTCCAGTGTAGGTGAGAGATGCACCAACCCCAATGGACGTGGGCAAAGGGGGGACCTCTGGCCACCAAGTAGCATGTGGTACTTGGTTGTCATGGTCCTATTGACACAGGCTTCTATACAGAGTTGAGATACAATGGGTCACCTGTGAGTACAGAGGATGCTTTGCAGACTGTGAGTTCCCACTTAAAAGAAAGTGCTGCCCTGTAAGCTGCAGGACAAGTGGAGTGGATTTTTCTCACTGCTTTGAAAGCAAATATGAACCAGGCCGTGCTAGACACCACCCAGCTCTGTGCCCTCCAAGAGAAGCAAGCGCTTTGGCACTTTGGAAGCTGAGGTATGTGAAACAAGTGGGTCCATGACCTCCAAGAGGAAGGTGGAGTCTGAAGAAGAGCCTGAGAAGTCCCAGCTGTGAGCCAGCCTATGGTGCAGCATAAGATGAAACATGAGCAGACCCAGGCCCCTGGAGGTCAGACAGTGGGGGAGCCAAATGTCACAGAGCATACTACATACCAGCCATACACCCAGGCAGAATTAGTGGACTTGGGTAAGCAGTTTCTCCAGTAACCTGGGAACCCCTGGTTGTATAGGTATTATGACTGTGGCATCTAGGAGTAGACAGCATTGTTTGCTCTCCAGAGGAGATGGAACGTCTGGCATCCACCACCACCCACCTCTCCTTGAGACAGTGATTGCAAAACAGTTGCAGGCATGGAGATGGTGAACATTCCCTGATAGACTGGATTTATACAGTTGTGCAAATTTGGTGAACCGATTCCAGAGAACTATTAGAAACTGTGAGTAAATGGCAATCCTATGCTGATTTGGTGCAGATTCTGTGAGAGCTTGGCATGCATCAGGCAAAACTCAACCTGAATACTCAGAGCCAGATGATGAAAGATTTACCAGTGGCATGAGAGGTTTGGTTTTGCAGAATGCTCCACTCTCCACTTTTGGGTTGATGGCTATCTTAGCCCCATATGTTGGGTGCCCCTAATGACATTGCTACTATAAAGGCTAGCCTAGGATAAATGAAGTGCAGACAACAGTCAAAAAATGTGCAGCGGGAGGGACCTAGAAATGGGATAAACAAAAGAAAAAAGGGCCTGTTAGAGTCACTCCTGCACAGATGTGGGTTGATCTCCTGGCAGCAGGGGTAGATGGCCAGAAGATAGACAATCAGTCTAATGCAGTCCTCCTTGAGCTGTGAAAGCAGCTACACCTAGAGCAGCAGAACCTGAGAATGGGCAGAGGTAAACAAGCACCCCAAGAAGCCTGATCTATGCAACTGAAAAACTATTTGGCTTCTTCTAGGGGGATGCAGGGACTTTCTTCCAGCATGAATATGGCCAAGGTGCCCATGCTGCAAGGACAGGTGGAGACCAAAGGCCACATGTGGAACTTGCCATCTATTGGTCCCCAAACCATGTGCAGAAGGTATTGGCTTGGTGGATACCAGAGCTGAGTGCAACCTGGTGTTGGGAACCTAGATAAGTTCCCAGGTCCATATACTTATATTGATGAATATGGGAGACAGATAATTAGGGTAAAGGCAGTGTCCTTACTACTGGGAATAAATTGTTTGCCCTCACAAGCATATACAATACATATGTCTCCTCTCCCGGAGTACATCTTGGGTATAGATGTACTGCAAGGACTGTGGCTGCAGACTACAGCAGGGGAACTCCGCTTCCATGTGCAAGTCGTAAAGATGGTTGTCAGAGGATATGTAAAATACCCACCCCAAGTCCTGCCACAACCCCAGAGGACGGTAATGGTGAAGGAGTAAGGCCTCCCAGGGGGACATACATCTTGGAGCTACTATCTTGGACTGGAGAAGGTGAGCACAGTATGGCCCCCACACAGCCCTTTTAACTCTCCAAGAAGCCTGATGACACTTAGAGGATGACTATGGATTATCGAGAACTGAATAAAGTGGTATCTTCCCCACATGCAGCAGTTCTCTTAGTGCATGATCTCATAGACCAATTGACTTTGCAACTGGGCACATTTCACTATGTGTTGGACTTGGTTAATGCTTTCTTCCCTGTTGCTCTGGCTCCAGAGAGCCAGGAGCAGTTTGCCTTCACATGGGAAGGACGACAATGAACGTTTCAAGTATTGCTACAGGTTATTTGCAAAGCCTGAGCATATGTCATGGTTTGGTGGCCAGTGATTTGGCCTGCCATGACCTGCTCTGCTGCAGCTATTAATTCAGAAACTGATGAGAGTCAATAGGGTTTGAGAAACGACAAACACATGTATAGAGAGAAAGCTGGGACCAGGTGGGACACTGTCCTCTGATGGAGGAATAATGACCCAGAGCTAGCTCAGTATGTTTATTATATAGGTTTTATCATCAAAAGGTTATTTATGGGAAAGTTTCTGTAAATCAGGCAGACTGAAGGGTGCAGCACTGTCAAGACATTGGGGTTATCTTTTTTTTTTTGGTACTGGGGATTGAACTCAGGGGTACTCAACCATTGAGCCACATCCCCAGCCCTATTTTGTGTTTTATTTTGAGATAGGATCTCACTGAGTTGCTTAGCACCTCACTGTTGCTGAGGTTGGCTTTGAACTCACAGTTCTCTAGTCTCAGCCTCCCAAAGTGCTGGGATTACAGGCGTGTGCCACCACACCCAGTTTAGAATTATCTTGTTATGCTCAGAATTCTCTATTCCCCGGAGCTGGTGCCTGAGCTCAAGGTCCAGACTGATATAACTCCGTGTCTTTGCAGAGTTTCCTCAAGTCAAGGAGCATCATAGCAATTGGGCAATCTTGACCTGCACTTTTGCATAGGAAGTTCCCAGTGCAAACACAGCCATAAGGCAGTCAGAGATCATGATCCAAGTCACTGCTCTCTACAGTGGCCAGGTAGACTCAGCCTCTCACTGTACTTATGTTTCCTTCCATTGATGATGTGTTGTTGACCTCTGACTCTTGCAGATTTAGAGCATGTGTCCCTGACCTTAGTGGCCCATTTGGAGACATGTGGCTGGGAAGTAAGCACTGTCAAGGTGCAGGAACCTCACTTATCGGTCAAGTTCTTGGGTGTTATTTGGTTGGGTAAGACAAAAATTGTGCCGGAAGCCGTTATTGATGAAATCCAGGCACATTCGTAACCAACAACAGTTGCACAATTGCAGACCTAGGTGGGCTTGTTGGGATATTGGCAGGCCTTTATTCCCCACTTAGCCCAATTACATCATCCCCTATATGCCCTAAAGAAGAAAGCGGCTCAATGAGACTGGACTGAAACAGCTGAACAACAGGTGTTTCAGGCCACAAAGAGAGCCATTCAGCAAGCTCAGGCCCTACAGATAGACCCAGCTTGCTGCTTTCAGCCAGATGTCCATGTAACCCAGGAAGGATTTAGGTGGAACCTGTGACAGTGGCTTGAGCAGCTACAGAGACCAGTAGGCTTCTGGTCACAGCTGTAGAAGGGTGCAGAGGTTTATTGCACCCTGAAAGAGAAGCAGCTTACAGCTGCACATGCAGCCCTGGTGGTTTCAGAAGGATTATGTGCTATTGAGGTTTAGGTATGCACCACATATCCTGTGGCAGGGTAAGTGCAGAATTGAGCAGTCACCCCTAGGATAGGGATGACCCACATACCTACTCTAGCAAAATGGGGGAAATATTTGGAATGAAGAAGTGCTTTGTCTACTAGTCCCTTGTCCCATGAACTTCAACAGATTCTAGGAGCCGGCAAGGGCCAAGGGAGAGCCCAAGTATGCTAAGAGCTGGCAAAACCCAAGAGAGCCCAATATGCCAGGAACTGACGGGCTAAGAGAGCATAGATGTGCTAGTGGCCAACAGGGTCCTGGAGAGCTCAGGTGTCCTGGGAGCCAATGTGGACCAAGAGAGAGCCTAAGTGTGCAAGAAACCAACAAAGACAACAGACTTCGGGAGCTGCTAGGGCCTGTTACTTATGTAGGTGAATAAGAACAAGCCCATACTTTGGAGGTCAGGTATACTGTTCAGTGTTTGGGGCACAGATGAGTTCAGCCATTGACAACTGCATGTTTGGATAGCAGTGGCTGTGGTGTCAGAAACAGACACTGTTTGGTTTGATATCAGCACAAGATAAAATAGCCAGTGAGCTGAGCTAAATGATGATAGTAAATAAAGTGTCCCCCAAGGTGATACGTACTGGCAGTTGTGCTGTGTATCAGGCAAGTTCTGTGGCAAGAGCTTTGGGAGCTAAGCCAACAGGAACAGATAAATATAGGGCATGTTACTGGCCATGCTTCCTTGACTAGCACAAGGAATGATGAAGATGCTTTAGCTGGGGTGCAGTGGTTAGATTGGGCACCTCCCATGGGCTTGGTGGCTTGCTTGCACTGCTGCCTGCAGTATGCAGATATGAAAACTCTGTGGAATATAGTCAAACAGTGGGGTCTGCTTTTAACATGAGATGCCCTCGTGGAGGCTTGCCGGCCATGTGTGGTTTGTGCTCAGGACTATCCACACCCCTGATACCTTGAAGTCAAGTATGGCCAGGTAATGCACGGATGCATCCCTTTGATATGATGGCAGGTTGAATAAATTGGCCCTTTACTGAGGTCAGAAGGGGTCATATTTGTCTTGGCAGCAGGGAATACAACTATGGGCTTCTTGTTTGTGTGGCCCAAAAGTCAAGCAAATCAGAGTGCTATGATTCACACCCTAACAATATTGATGGCCTTGTACGGCTGGCCCATCACAATAGAAAATGACCAAGAGGCTCATTTTACAGGTAAGCGTGCGCAATGGTGGGCAACTCAATTACAGATTCAATGGAAGCCTACAGGCTGCAGGTAAGTAAGGATTTAGGACTACAGTTCAACTCAGGGGTAGGCACAGCACCTGTGGGTAATTGTGAGAGCTTTGAATAAGCGTCCCCAGCAAGGGGGATCTGCTCCTGTGGAGGTTTTGCTGCATCTCACAGCAGTACCAATACAGGTCCAAGTGACAATAAAAGATGTTGTACTTAAACCTGGGTTTGGGAAGCAAAGAAATGTTCTTTTTTTGCTCCCACTGGATTGAATAGGGGAGAAACTGTGAATTGGACATGGCCCTGGACAATAAAGTCCCTTCACCTTTGTTGGGTAGCCCTGTTAGCCCCATGAAGGAAAGGTTTGGAGTGTGAACTCCTTGTGACACCATGGGTAAGTAGGGAAGGGACCCCATGCCTGTACATATTACCTGGCCAGATCCTGCAGATGGGACACAGATTTTAAAAGGCACATTTGTTATTTCCCTTTGGCCAATTATGAGTTCCCTGGTACTGATGCACACTGAGCCTGCTGAAAGACAATACTAAGCTGTATGAGTACACATGTGATATCACCACCCATGGAAGCCACCACAGGTAGCCACTGTGCTTTCCTAGGATTCAAAGCTGGCATGCATTTTCCTGGATGGATGTGATTTACCTATGCTAATGCCTGTAAATGCTTTGTCCTTTCATCTGTAGGTGTGTCCTTCACTAACACCATTGTGAACTGGACACACACACCAGAGCTACCTACTAGGTATGCACTGAAATACCTGTGAGTTTTGCTGGACAACCCTGGTGAATCCAGTCTTTCCCTGAACATTGCTGGGAAAAACTTTTATTACCACCTCTATGTGGGATGAAACTGGCAATGGCTTTTAGTAATCATAAGTGATGGGGCTTGTCTTTTGGTTGTATGTTGTTACAGTTTGTATTATTTTTGTGGCCTATGGATGCAGGGATCATTGCGGAAGACTTCTGATGCATAGATTGTACAGCAAGGAATCCTAAAAGGGGTGGATTGTTGGGGCAAGCCCCGAAATGGCTATAGATAGGCTCCCTGGCTGAAACGTCCATGAAGCTGTCATGTTTTTAGTGTGTAGCCAGGGCTTGGAACTGTCTATGTTATGGTTAGTCAAGTCCAGAAACACTGTCATTCAGCATACAGACCCAAGGTCATAAACATTAATTGTGAGCATGTCCCCCTTGTGTAACCTGTTGGCAGTGTGCCATCTTTGCTTGAGCTATATATAAAAAGGGCCAATGAAAATAGCTTGGGGTTGTGGGGCTGGCTAATGGCTATGGCCCCCACTGAATAAAGGATAAGCAATATTCCCACCATGCCTTGCATCTTCTTCCAACTGCTAGATCCTCAAGCCTTGTTTCCTGGGTCAGAGCCCTCGCACGACACCACCATCTTTAGTAAGATCACACTTGCCTTTCACATCTTTTTCTGTCTTTCATGTTCAATGTATATATTTCTTCATATTGAAAATATTTCTCTCATAAAATACCATTTATGTAGGATCTTGTTTTTTATTAAAACAGTGTTATGAGTTTTGTCCTACAATTGAAGTTTTTAGTCTATTTACATAACTTTTTACATATATTTCTCACCTTGTATACATTAATTTTCATATATTTTATCTCTATATACATTTAAAACTCATTATATTCATTTGGATGCCTATAATTTAAAAAAAATAGAACATGTCTTAGTGAAGAAATGGAGAGACTGGAAACTTGAACATTGCTAGTGAGAATGTAAAATGATTCTGTCACCATGGAAAACAATTTCATAGCCCATTTAAAAATAAATAAATAAACCCAGTTACTTGGGGTTGAGGCAGGTGAGGCAGGAGGATTGATCACAAATTCAAAGCAAGGTTGGGCAATATAGAAAACTGTGTCTCAAAATAACATTTTTTAAAAGGCTAGGGGCGGGGCTCAGTGTTAGAGTGTTTGCCTAGCCCTGGGTTGAATTCCTAGAACTGAAAGGGGAGAGGGGACATTCATATGTAGAAAGGAGAGATTTGTTTATTTCCTTTTTTTTCCCCCTCTTCTTCTTCTTCCTCTTCTTTTTGGACTGTTTTGTTTTCATGGGGTTTTCCTGCTGTAACCTAAAACTCAGAGACTAAACTAATCCTACCTCAGTTTCCTGAATAGTTGGGATCATAGGTACATGCCACTATCCCAGCTCATGGTGAAGTAAGTTTAAACCACAACCTCAACCTTTAGAATCTTCCTGAGCTTTTAGAAAATGAGGTAGTGATCACCAGAAGACAACCTGCAATCATACAGAACAATCCGGACTCAACACACCCACTTCCTGTTTTGGTAAATTTATGAAACTGTGGTAACACTGCAGATGTCAGAATTTCATCAAAGCACTGGGTAAGGCCTCTCACCATCTCTGTGGCAAAATGGCTACAAATAGACTGAATGGTAGTATCACTTAGTATCTGGTGTTCAATCCAACTTGATGTTTGTTAACCAGATTCTTTTCTCCCTGCAGAAGATCTGGACAGTGTCTCTAAAGAGATGATGGCTCAAGGTCTGATACTAAATCTATTCTTTGCAATATATTAGTGAGTATAATTTAAAAAGAGATTGGAGATTGGGGTTGTAGTTCAGTGGTAAAGTGTACACAAGGGCTTGGCACCTGAAAGAAAGGAAGGAAAGAAGGAAGGGTAAGAGTGGGGGAGGGAGGGAGGGAAAAAGAGAAAAAAGAAAGAGGAAGGAAGGAAGGCAGGAAGAAGAAGGAGAAGAGGAAGAAAGGAAGGAAGGAGAAGTTAATAAATTGGATGAGGGTACTACATCATTTTACAGAGAGCGGAAATTTCTGATTGATAGCCAGTAAATTTGTTAATAGTCTTAGAACTCAAGAAGATTCTAACAGCTGAGATTTGTGGTTTAAATTGACCTCACTGTGAGCTGGGAGTGATGGTATGCATCTGTAATTCCAGCTACTCAGGAAGGTGAAGTAGGAGGATCATTTGAGCCTTGGAGTTCAAGGCCATAGCAGCAAACTCTGTTTAAAAAACAAACAAACAAAAAAGCAAGCAAACAAACTCATGCCAAAAAAAGAGAAATAAAGAGACGTGGAGGGAATAAATCCAATTCCTTAATTGTCCACGTAAACCTCCCCCCCCCCCAATACTGGTGATTGAATCCAGGGCCTCACACATGCTAAGCAAGCACTCTACCACTGAGATACATCCCCAGCTCTTACTTCAATTTTATTTTGATACAGAATCTCATTGAATTGCCAAAGCCAGCCGAAACTTGTGATCCTCCTACCTCAGCCTCCTGAGTAGCTAGGATTACAGTGTGTGCAGCTGCCCCTGACTGAACTATGTTTTTAAAAACATACCTTATTATCTTTTCTAATTATAATATTAAAACCTACACACCCATCAGAAGATACAGACAATTGGGATATTTATGGCAGCTAATATTGCTACTTACTTGCTGTGTGTTCAGCATTCTTCCAATGCTCTAGGTAGACTAACACACTGACTTCCTCACATGGCCCATGAGGTAGCAAGTACCACTGTCTCCATTTTGTTGATGAAGCTGAGTACTTTTTTCTCAGGGTCATACAATCAAAAAATAAAGATCATCTCAAGACAATAATCAGTTTGGTGAATATTTTCTATGTTTTATTCTACCATTAATTCTTTAAATTAGATTTTAAGTCACAACTTTGTGATTTGCATTTTTAACTTAATAATTTTGCATGGATAGCTTTGCATGATAATGATCACAGAGTCATACCATCATTTTATGGTTACACAGTATTCCATTATATGGCAATACCACACTGTAGCCACTATACAGTATTTTAAACACTGTGGAGATAAATATCTAATCCAATACTTTCTTGGCATTTGATATTTTATCTTGGTATAAATTTCAAGAAGCATTGTTACTGAACCTAAGATCAGTTTAATATATTTGAGACTAACAGATAATTTTATTTGCATTATTAAGTTATATTACTTTCCTATGCTGAACACTGTTGGAGCTCAGAAAATAACACCCCAGTACCAAGAAAAGAAAATGAAGGCCTTAGGAGCAAATATTCCCTCAGATCTTCTCCTGACCACTTGTCTTTTGCCCCTTGAAATAAGCCATAGGAATCAAAATTCCTCAAACAAACCAGAATTCTTCCCCAAGGATTTTCATAGAAACCAAAACTTCTTTCCCCAAAGCCAGCCACAAAAACTAGAATTATTGTTCTAACCTTTTCCTTCCTGTCTGTGTAAGAGTTGACCATAAAGAAATTAAAGCCCTCATATCAGGCAGAAGAAATGCTGTAACTGAGGAAGGGGCCAACAAGAATCTGAACACACAGGAGTTACTGGTTTTCCCCCTCAGTTTATTTCTATTAGCTTGGACCCTTTTTATCCAATCACATTTCTACAAGGCTATCCCTGTTGTATTGATAATCAGTTTGGTGAATATTTTTTATGCTTTATTCTATCACTAATTCTTTTTTTAAATATTTTTTAAGCTGTAGATGGACACAATATCTTTATTTTATTTATTTATTTTTATGTGGTGCTGAGGATCAAACCCAGTGCCTCACACATGCGAGGCAAGTGCTCTACCACTGAGCCACAATCCCAGCCCTTATCATTAATTCTTTAAATTAGATTTTAAGTCACAACTTTGTGATTTGCATTTTTAACTTAATAATTTTGCATAGATAGCTTTCCCCTGTCTTTAATCTGAAGGATCCCATGTCACATAAAACTGTGATCAAATAACTGTGTTATACTTTTCTCTTGTTAGCCTATCTTTTGTTATAGGGGGTGTCAGTCATAACCTCTTCTGATGAATAGAAAAGATCACCCCCTTTTCTGCCCCTAAAACATTCATAACTAATGCTATGAGGTGTTTTCCCATAGTACATTAGAGCAAAAATGAACCCCTACATGTTGTCTTTTTAAATCAAAATACGACTAGTTAATTTAAAAAAAAATAAACACATGTATTTCCCCATGAGCTTACTGGATTTCTTTACATAGTTTGTCACATATAAAGCATTTAGACGATTTTTTTTTTTTTTTCAGTACTGGGGATTGAACCCAGGCCTCATACATACTAGGTAAGTACTAAGTACTCTACCACTTAGCAACATCTCCAACTCTTTTTATTTTAAAACAGGATCTCTATAAAATTCCCAGACTGGCCCTGAATTTACAATGGTCCTGTCTTGGCCTCCCAAGAAACTGGGATTACAAGTGTGCACCAGTGTCTAGGTAGACAGTGAGCTTTTGTTCAATGGTGGTGTTAGCACCTTCTAGTGGTAAAAAAGCAAAACCTGGTAGCAACGGTTCAGATCTGTTGTATTGTTTCTCTTACCTGTTTCTCCTTGAAGTAAAACAAACAAAAATAACCCCCCAAAACATAATCTATAGCTTCATGGTATTTTCATTTTCCTTTTGTTAATATAGCTGCAAAGACTATAAAACTTAAGAAGAAAAAAAGGACCTACTGAAATATTTTGAAGTCAATTCAGAGCATAACTTCATCACAAGTATGAAAACATGTAGTTTAGTTATAAAAAGGTCAAGATATTTCAGGAAATGTTCAGCATTTTTAAAAAATGTAAACTTTTCACAATGCCTCAGATTTTTAAACACCCACTGGAACTGTAATTGTGTCTGTGGTCTATTACTTTTTGTGTAGTTTCCAGCTCAGCATAATACTACTGACTTGTGTTTAGAAAGAAATGCTAATGAGTCAGTATTGTACTAAATCCCATCCCTCTGGCAACAAGAATAGAAGATGTGACATTGCACATTTAGTAACAAAAGAAAGAAGAAAATAAAGACTTCTTATGACTGGAAAGTACTGAGGAAGAATTGACTCCCTGCTTTTTCTCATGGCATTCCCTGCAGTGGACAGTACAGCAGATCTATCTTTGAATTATGGTGAAACCATTTAAACAGTTGTGGAGGTTTGTTTGACGGAGGTCAGGGTTCAGAACTGCCCTTTCCTCTCTGAAAGGCGGCTTTTTCTAGGGGAGACAGCTGTGCTGGGCAGAGGTTGCTTATTATGGCTGCCCTTATCTATCTTTCCCTACATCCTCTCAGAGCAAGTTGGATCCGAGCTAAGACCTAAGGAAAAACTGAACATTAGAGGTGATGGGAAGATGCACTCCCATGAAGTGGGCACAAGGTGTGCAGAGACCCCCTGAGGAATTGTGGTTGGAGGGCAATGAATGAGGAGAGTGGGGGAAGAAGTTAGAGTAGGGCCTCAATCTCAGCACCAAGGGCATTTTGAGTGGATGACTGTTTTGGAGGGCTCATCCTGTGTATTATAGGATTGGTTAGCAGCATCCCTGGCCTCTGTCCACTAGATACTAGTAACACCCTCCCCTTACTTCAGGAGTGACAACCAAAAGTGTCTCTAGAAATGCAAAGTGTCCACTGGGGGCAACATAACCCCTGGTTGAGAAGTCCTGGCCTAGAAGCTCAGTCAAGGCCAAGTCAATCAGGGCCTTGGAGGCCATGCAAGGTGCTTGTACTGTATTCTGAGTCCCAAGGTGTTTTGGACTGAATGTTTGTGTCCACCCTCACCATTCATATGTTGAAATCCTAACCCACAATGCAATGGTACTAGGAGGAGGGATCTTTGGGAGGTAGTTAGGTCATGAGAGTGGCCTTCATGAGTGGGATCAATGCCCTATGAGAAGAGACAGGAGAGCTTGCTTCCTGTGTCTCTGCCTTGTGAGGATAAGATGAAAAACTGGCATCTGTAAACCAGGAAGCAGTCCCTCCCCAGACACCGGATCTCACAGCATCTTAGTTTTAGATTTCCATTGTTTAAGCTACCCAGTCCATATTAATTTGTAACAGCCTAACACAAGTAGAAAGCCATGGAAAATTCCAAATAAGAGAATGACACGATCCTAGTTACATTGTACATTATCTTTAAAGGTTCCTTTCAAGATTGTTGAATGATGTGGTCACTAACATTTTGAATAGAATCCACTAGGGAAGCCAAGTTCTTGACTCAGAGCTGCAGAGCTATGGAGCTGTGGCCCAGTCAGGCTAAAGTGTGGGTATAGAGCCTGCCATGCTGGCACAGGCCTAGGGTACAGCAAGCCAGGGCCAAGGCAAGCCAAGGCCAACCTATCACCCCATGGTGGCCTGCCTGGCCCCATGCAGATGCCTGCTCCCCACAACACTGCAGCTCTGAACCCCAGAGCATCCACTATCCAATGACTTCAATCTCTTGCTTCTCAAGGAGCAACAGGAAAATGGAAGTGGGACAGATGTAAATGGAATTACAGAGCTAACCAATAGCATTAGGGCTTTTCCAAACCCTGATTAGCATAAATTTGGGCCAATAGCATTGACTTAAGTGCTATATAAAATTCCTAAACTAGCACACTCAAGCAGCAACCCCTATCAGGTCCTCTATTAGGTCCCCTCTGGCCCTGAAGGAGTTCTGTTTCTATTCACACACTTGAATAAATCCTACTTCTTTGTTTCTCTTTCTTTCTTTCTTTCTTTTTGGTACTGGAGATTGACCTCAGGGGCACTCAATCACTGAGCCACATACCCAGCCCTATTTTGTGTTTTATGTAGAGACAGGGTCTCACTAAGTTGCTTAGTACCTTGCCATTGCTGAGGCTGGCTTTGAACTCAAGATTCTCCTGTCTCAGCCCCCCAAGTGCTGGGATTACAGGCTTGCACCACTACGCCCAGCTATAAATGCTACTCTTACACTCACTCATTTTCATCTGTGGATTTCATTCTTTGAATTTGCAAGACAAGAACTCAGGAAGAAGAAATTGGTGGGAAGCTGCTGGGGTCTGCTACAACACTGGAGAGCATAGCATTTCTCCACTGGAAAGGCCTGCAGTTTACACAGATCCCAACCACCAACAGCAGTGGAGAACTCTCGTTTCACCAGTTCTGGTTTATCCTTATCTTGCATCCAGATCTTACCCTAGGTTGCTCCCTGGAATAACTTCTACTGGCTCAAAAAATAGTCACCAAGCTTTAAACAGCTTGGGAAGAACATGGACTGAAACATACTTTGTTCATCTGCAAAGTGAGGTATTATCCATCGTAGAGCTATTGCAAGGATCAGTGGAAATTGTACCCGGTACAGTGTCTGGGCATGGTGAGGATGATCTGTATGGCTTACAGGAAGTAAAACAAGATACTTCTTGCAGCAGAAGTGGAGCTGTATCCTGTAGATTCTCCTTCAAACAAAGCTTGTTGTTCAACTGCAGAGAGTGCAGCTGGCTGACAGCCTCCAGCTCTTACAGCCTTCAGGATCAGCCACATGTTGGCTGAGGTCATGCTCTTCCTGGAGGGGCCAGAGGGCCTGGATATTTCCACCAAACGCAGGACTCCTTCAACAGGCTGTCTTGTTCCAGACTTTCCTGTTGGGTAGGAAAAAGCAGATCTGCAATGTTGTCTGTGGCTCTCCTGAACAATTCTGCTGTTTTTCATCAACATTACTTCCACTTCCCAACAAGCCTCTTATACTCCTAATTCTGTCCCAGCAATTGCTTCCCAAAGCATCCAACTGACACACATCTCTTGTGCTTTGCCTTTGGCCTAGAACTTTCTTCTCCTTCTCTGCCTCCAAATTCCCAATCATCCTTCCAGTCTCAAATCCATTATCACTTTCTTTGCATAGTTTTTAGGAAACACTTACAGTTAGCTGCTTCTTTCTCTGTGTCCCCTAACTTTGCTTATACTTCTATTACAAGAGAGAGAAAAGAAAACTAGTAGATATTGAGCACTAACTATGAACTGGGAGTTGTGATAAGACATAGGTATTTATTTTTCCCTGAATTTTCACACTGTTAGGGTGGGGATTAACCTTCCTATTTTGTAGATAAAAGTTCTGTGCTGCATAGACTGTATTCCAGAATATTTAATTTCTGACAAAAAGACCCTGTTTATTTTCATTCTATTATGTACTTAATGTATTGTATTATGTATTAAATTATTGTATTAAATAATGTATATATTGTTTTATGTAATTGCATGTATAGATTTCAGTGAAAATGTCTTAATTGTTCTTATAAGCAAATATAAAACCTGGTGTTATGTAATGTATATGTAGTAAATGCTTACTGAATGAATGAATAATGACTTGATTGGATTTACTCCACTTCTATATAAAAAGAAGCATTTTGAATAATTGTTAAAATCCATAGTAATATGACTGACACAGGATTAGATGTGGCAGAGCCTCTCTGCTGCTATTAAGAGCTAGGATTAAGTAAAATAGAAACCACTAAATTCCATGAAGATATTTGCAGCCAGAACTTTTAGATTTTAAAAACTTGTCATTTACAATGGTCCTGAGGACAAATGGAGAAAGGGATAGGATTGAAGAGTCAAAATGGCAGAGCTAATTGATTTGGAGAAAGTGAGGGAAACTCAGCTTTTCCAGGAGTAAAACATAAATGTAGGGCTGGTGGAATAGCTCAGTGAAAGAGAGCTTGCTTAGCATGCACAAAGTCCAGGGTTTGATCCCCAGCATTGCACTAAGGGGGTTAAAAAAGAAAAGAGTAAATGTGAAGGTATGCATGGGCTCCTGGGTCAGCTACAGCAGACCAAGGAAGAGGGTAACTGTGGCTGCTGAATCACATGTGTGTGCAGGGTGGAAGTGTTATGTCTGCTGCAGGAAATTCTCCTGTGTGTGTGTTAATGAACAAACAGCTCAGTGCATTGTCTTTATTTTTGACTCTCAAGCTTGACATCCCTATTAAATTTATTTCTGAGAGCTATAATACCACTCTGAGGCTTGGGGTGTGCCTTTTCCCCATTTCATTGTCCTGATGTTTTGGGGATTTGAAATATAACAGGAAATATCTAAGATTATTTTAAAAAAGAAAAAAACTCATAATTTTCAATTGGTTAGTTGGAATAAAGGAGTAGCCACAAGGGTACTGGATCAGGGAGGTTCAGGCATCTGTGGTTGATGGGATCCATAAGTAAACTCCCCCACCTTCCTCTGGACTGTTCAGATGCTGTGAAAATCTGCAGCACAGACCCAAGCAAACATTGCCATCTAGTGGACCTTCTCTTGAACTTCATCCATCCATCTATATTTGCCCATCAATACTTACCATCAGTACGTATTCATCCATCTAGTCAATATTTATATCAAGTCTACTATGTGGCAGGTACTATTTAACGGTAAAAATGAACAAAAGCTGGGCATGTGGTGCACGCCTGTAATCCCAGTGGCTCGAGAGGCTGAGGCAGGAGGATTGCGAGTTTAAAGCCAGACTCAATTATTTAGCAAGGCTCTAAGCAACTCAGGGAGACCCTGTTTCTAAACAAAACATAAAAAGGGCTGCGCATGTGGCTCAGTGGTTAAGTGTCCTTGGGTTCAATCCCCCTGAGAAAGAGAGAGAGAGAGAGAGAGAGAGAGAGAGAGAGAGAGACTGACTCTAAAGTCTTTATCCCTGTGAGATTTACATTTCCAAGCCCCACAGTGGTAGTCTAGTCCTCAGCAATTGACTTAGTTCAGATGTCTCCAATTTGGAAGGCAACAACCAAAACAATACATTGAGCTATTTTCTCTATGTGTGAGTGTTTCACAAAGTGAAAGCTATCTTCCAAAACAGAAAAGATTCTGTTAAAGTAGCTTCTGAAATAATGAGTCAACTTGAAAACTCCTTTGTACACAGTATTTTCATTTTCCTTTTTTTTTAGTAATGGAAATTGAACCCAGGGCTCACACATGCAACAGGTGCTCTGCTGCTGAGCTACATCCCCAATGAATAAAAATATACATACTCCTGCATGATATTTTTATCTACTACATACTCTCTCAAGTACTGTCCTTCTCAATTCTTAGAATATCTAAGCCCATAAAGTAATTTTTAAAATGTAAGTATTTTTCTGTTGCTATTGAATACCATGAACAATAAAACAATAATAAACTACAATGTAAAACACTGAAGATTTTTCCCTTTCTTTCTTGTGTGTGTGTGTGGGAGGGGGATGCTGGAGATGGAACTCAGGGCCTCGCTCATGCCAGGTAAGTGCTGGACCTCCAGCTCAAACATGAGGTTTAAAAAGTCGTTTGTTCTTATTATAGAGTCTGACTCCATTTTTGATGTTTGACTGCTGACAGTTTTAGGCCCTGCCATTTCTCTCTTCTGCCCACTCCCTCAACTCTGCCTTGCTAATAAGAAATCCTGGTTGCATCCTCCTTTGGCACTGTAGTGAGTCCAGACCATGCAAGCCCTGGCCCTTTGAGAATCCTACCTCTAATCACAGTAGAGGCAGAGTTGGTTTCCTTTCCTGCTATCTCATGCTGTTCGTGGACCTGTTTGGAGCCACCTTGCTCTTCCCAGAAAGCCTCATTATGTGAAATAAACCTATTTGTACACTCTTGGGGTATATGTGCAACAGCATAAGTCTCCATGCCCAAACCAAAGCTGGTGGTAGAAAAGGATCCATCTCACTCTGTGGTAGCTACAACATCCTTCTTTTTAAAATGAATGTGAGGGCTGAGGATATAGCTCAGTTGGGCTGGGGATATAGCTCCATTGGTAGAGTGCCTGTCTCACATACATAAGTTCTTGGGTTCAATCCCCAGCACCACCAAAAAAAAAAAAAAAAAGTAAAATGAACGTGAAAACACATTGTTCATGATTATAGTTAAATACCAATTGGATCATTTCTCTTAATCTATAGTCTATATACATCATTCAGTATAGAGTGGTAGGGCACAACATTTACAAAGCCTGGAAAATGCCTTTGACAGAGTGACTTGTACCTTTATTCTCAGTATCTTGTGATCATTTTTAAAATATAAAAATTTTACTGGGAAGAAAATGCTGCTAGTCAGATGGGGTAACCCTGCCTATCACATGCAAACCTGAGAAACGTTCACTATATTAGTTGCATCCTCAAGAGCTCTAATAGGCTAAAGAGAGCTCCATTCCTTATCCCTCTCCAGACCAGGATTTTCTGAGATCCTTTACATCTTCCCCAGTCCTCCTCTCTCAGAGATCCCAGAAAGAAATAGGTTGCCATAACAAAAATTCTATCTTACTAAAAATACTATCACTGATACTATCATGTATCAGTGTATCAGTTATTATTAACATGATATTATCATGTTAAACAATCTGAATAAGCAAAAATACAGTGACAAATACTTTTAAATGAATATGCTAAGAAGAAAAAAGAAAAGAAAAACCTTTTTATGGACTTAGTTCCATTTCTTAGTTCCAAGTAGAGAAAAAAATCAAATCATGCCTTGGTAAGAAATTTTGGCATTGAACCCAGCGGTGCTCTCCACTGAGCCACATCCCCAGTCCTTTTTATTTGTTCTTTTGAGACAGAGTCTCCTGAATTGCTGAGGCTGGCCTTAAACTTGAGATTCTTCACCTCACCCTTCTGAGTTGCTGGGATTACAAGCATGTGCCACTGTGCCCAGCTCTGGGCCACAGATTTTTTTTTAAGCCAATAATAGTGAAAGGAATGTGTAAAGCTAGTAGGAATCCAGTATAGCTGTAGGTGTATAGCATAGCTAGTAGATGGGCAGCCTTTTCCCAGGCTCTTTAAGCTCTACCTTCCCAGGGCTCGGGACACCTGAAGGTTTGCTCCCTAAAGGTCTACTTGCTCCCTTAAGAAGACTCCTGTAAGAGTTTTCAGTGCTAATGTTTGTCCACAAGATGGAAGATTGCTTGAAAATTAAGTTTCTGTTGTTCAGCAATGGTTTCAGGGTCAGAGAAATCAAATGGTAGCTTATTTAAATACAAAACAGATGAAAGATCATCAATTTGTACTGTTCTTTGTGAGTTGGGTTTAATATCCTGAAGCCTTGGTATTTTAATAATTCACATCCTTTGAGTTTCAGAAAATGACCTGCACCAGTTTTTTTTTTTTAAATATTTTTTTAGCTGTAGATGGACATAACGTCTTTATTTTATTGCTTTGTATGTGGTGCTGAGAATCGAACCCAGGGCCCCACGCATGTGAGGCAAGCGCTCCACCACTGAGCCACAATCCCAGCCCCAACCTGCACCAGTTTTGATAAACCCCGAAGCACAAATGAACTGGAAGGATCTGGGCTTGCCTTGGAGCAAGCACAAGGAAGAATCAGAAAGTCACATTAGCAAGTCTCATCTCCAGTAACTGCCTCTCTCCATCTGTAGTTCAAACTTCTGAACTCTTTTTTTGGTACTGGGGATTGGATATGGGGGTGTTTTACCACTGAGCTACATGCCCAGCCCTTTTTCTTTTTTTTTGAGACAGGGTCTTGCTAAGTTGCTGAGGCTGGTCTCAAACACGAGATCTTCTAGCCCCAGCCTCTCAAGTCACTGGGATTCCAAGCATGCACCACCACCCCTGGCTCCAGATTCTTTTAAAAGAAGATCTGATAGGCCGGGATCAGGGTTCACCCTTCGACCAATTACCTGTGGCCTCTGGGCAAGCCTGTAGGACTGGCCCAGCTGTTGGAAGGCGAGGCATGATTCTGACAGGGGAACCTGATCCAGCAGACACACGTCACAACAACTTCCACTTTTTCCTAACATTCTTCCTCATAGTATGGGTGAACTCTGTTTCTCAAATCCAATGTTCCCCAATTTAATTGTCAGGATCAATTCAGTTCATGTCAGTTCATGCACATGTCAATCAGCCTATGACATGTGCATAAAACTACATATGAACAAGTTTTTAAAGGCAGAAAAAGTATTCCCTTTGCATACTCTAACTTTCAAAAAGAATTCTGTGATTTGTATGTAGTTTCATATGGACTTCTCAGTGAAAAGATCTGTTTTCCTGACATGACAGACTGTGCCAGCACTCAGTATCTAGAATTTTTCATTATGACATTCCTCCAAAAGTCATGCTTACCCAGAGTCTCAGCATATGACCTTATTTGGAAACAGGATGACTATAGATATAATTAAGGTAAAGATGGAGATGAGATCATACCAGATTAGAGTGGGTCCTAAATCCAAGAAGAGCAACCTTATAAGAGACTATAAGGATGCACACAGATGCAGAGATGAGACAGACTGGACTGATGGGCCAGCAAGCCCAGGAAGTCTAAGGATTGACAGACATCTCCAAAAGCTAGGAGAGAAACATGGGACCCTTTTTCCCTCAGAGCCTGCAACAAGGAAACAACCCCGTTGACATCCTGATTTTGGGCTTCTGGCCTCCTGAGATGAGAGAACAAATTTCCATTGGTTTAAGCCACCCAGTTTGTGGCCATTTGTTATGACAGTGGTACCATTGAGTGTTTGCCCAAAGTTGCACAGCTGATACTTCAGTGACTTCTAATTGCCCACCCTCTATCTAATGTCTCCTTCTTCCTTATTAACAAAGGGAGGGCTGGGATTGTAGCTCAGTGGTAGAGCACTTGCCTTGCATGCGTGAAGCACTGGGTTCGATCCTCAGCACCACATAAAAATAAATAAAATATTGTGTCCATCTACAACTAAAAAAATATATTAAAAAAACAAACAAACAAAGGGAAGTTTGTGTTTTCACAATATGCCCCCCTGCATGCTACATTTCCCAGCCTAGGAATTGGAGTGAGAGAGAAGCAGAAGTTACGAGAGTAGGGATGGGAGGACTCTACAAAGGAAACTGAATCTCCTGCCAGCAACACAGCCAGAAAACACTCGAGAGTGGAAAACGTCCTTAAGGAGCATGGAGCACATAGGAGCAGCATGGGTTCTTCTTTACAGTTGTCCTATCAGCCAGCCCTGGCCCCTTATTATAAAAGAATAATAAAAATAAAACTGAGTCATAGCTGGGTGAGGTAATCCCAGCAGCTCTGGAGGCTGAGGCAGGAGGGTTGCAAGTTCAAAGCCAGCCTTAGTGATTTACTGAGGCTCTAAGCAACTCAGTGAGACCCTGTCTCTAAATAAAATAAAAAAATAGGGCTGGGGATGTGGTTCAGTGGTCGAGGGCCCCCGAGTTTAATCCCCAGTACTCCCCCCACCCCCAAAAAACGGAGTCATGTTTACATAATGACTAAAACCTGGTCCAAATTGCAACAGCTGCTAAGCCCTAGAACAGGACTTTGAATCCAGGGCTGGGATGTAGCTCAATGGTAGTGTGAACTTAGCATGTTCCAGGCCTTGGGTTCAAACCCCAGCACCATCATCACACACACACAAACACACACACAAAAAAATCTAAACAGGAAGAAGAGTTTCAGGTTTTTGTTTTTGTTCTTTTGATATGGAGTCTTGCTCTATTGCCCATGCTGGCTTCCAACTCTTAGCTCAAGTTTTCCAGGTAGCTGGGACTAAAGGCGTGTGCCACTATGCCTGGCTAATTCAGTTTTCTTTAGGTGGTCAGGGAAACCCTCACTATTGTGGAAAAGACCTGAAAAAGGCAAATGGATTATCAGGTAAAGAGCTTTCCACGAAGAAGAAATAATAGCAATTTATATGACTATTATCAAACCCCATCTTCCAATCTGTGGAACAAGACAGTTGGACAAAATGATTTCTAACGTGCCTTAGAAATTTGCTGAGTACTGTGGGAGCAAGTCAAACATCACTTGCAAATACCTCCCACCCGTAAGGGAGTCCCTGCTTTAGGGTACACTTTCTCTTAGACCCAAGGGATGTTTTTTAGGCATTTTATAAAAAAGAAGAGAGAGAGAAGACTGATTGTTCTGAGGACAAATGAGCTTTGAAAACTGGCTTCAAAAAGTTAAACAGTATTGGGCTGGGGTTGTGGCTCAGTGGTAGAACATTGCCTAGCCCACGTGGGGCACTGGGTTCGATTCTCAGCACCACATAAATAAAGGTATTGTGTCCATCTATAACTAAAAATAATAATAATAAAAAAGTTAAACAGTATTCATTTACAGCAAGTCTTCTCAGGTCCTTTACAAGGCCAGTGCAGACAATGATATACACAGACTGCCAAGTTTGTGTGACTATGGAAGTCTTTTCTATGCAGAGCACCTGGTGGGACTATTCCATAGAACACAACTTGGGAACTAGTACTCTACACCAAGAACTGGTAAACTTTCTGTAAAAAAGTATTTACTAACATTTTGGGCTCTGTGGGCCCAAATGGTCTGTTGCAGTTATTCAGTTCTGTCATTCTGACTTGAAAGCAGCCATAGATAATACATAAATGGATGGGCATGACTGTATTCTAATAAAACTTTCATGTTCACGGCTACTCACATTTGAATTTAATACAGTTTTTATATGTCATAAAATGTTATTTTTCTTTTAATTTTTTAAAAAACCATTTAAAAATGTAAAAAACAAATAAAATAACATAAAATGTGAAAACCAAACTGGGGTTGTAGTTCAGTTCTGGAGCACTTGCCTAGCATGTACACACAAGGTCTTGGATTTAATCACTAGCACTGCAAAACATAAAAAGTAAATAAAAACCAGGGCTCAGGATGCAGCTCAGTGATAGAGCCTGTGCTGGCATGCCTGAGGCCCTGAGTTAGACCCCCAGAACTGCCCCCTCCAAGTTGAATCTGCTAAAATAAACTGGCAATAGATTTACAAGAGACAAGGCATAAAAATGTATTAATGTGCATATGTGCATGGGAGACATACAAAATATGAAACTTAAGACAGATGACTGAAGTTTTTATACTGTGCAGGAAGGAATAGGGGCCTGAGGCTCCCAGGGGTTGGTAGTTACAAGTCACAGGAGGTTGTGCACTGCAAACAAAGGTTGTGGTCTCATACCCTGAAGTGTCTTACATGATAGCTCTTAGAAGAATATGTGACATCCTGTGGCAATCTCTGGGCATGATGCAGATATGATCTTTCCTAGATCCAGATTAATCAGTTAAGGAGGCTTCAGGGAAAGCCTGTTAGCATTTGCTTTTTATTCCACTAATGTAAATGTCCTGTGCAGATGCAAATCTCCCCCATAGAAGGAGAGCTTTTCAGAGCTATTCTCAGTCTAATGCCCTTTGGAACAACCATCTTGAAATATGTCAAAGAAGTACACTTTGGGTTGTATTTTAATCCCCCAAACTCCTTTACAATCACTTCTATATTCTATTTTGAGAATAGAACCATCCAAATATTTGTGGCATACATTTCTCTAGTATTAGTTTTAGTTTTCTCTATAATTTTTTTAAAAATCTGACTGGTCTTGGTGGTGCATGCCTAATGTCCCAGCACTTGGAGTCTGAAGCAAGAGGATCACTTGAGTGCAGGAGTTGATTAGCTGGGCACTGTAGCAGACCTCATTAAAAAAAAAAAAAAAAAAAAAAGAATTATTCTTTCTCTAAAAGGTACTCAATAAATGCTTGATGAATTAATGTATTATCACCTCTATTAAAAATAAAACACTTTGGGTTAGGTATAGTTCAGCAGTAGAGCTCTTGCTTAGTCAGATTCGGGGTACTACTCCCAGCCACTCCCCCCGCAAAAAAAACTCCCCAAAACTGCATTCAGCCTGGGCTTAGGCAAAACTGTAATGAAAATGATCTTGAACATGCTCAGGCTGAACTTTTTCTTCTCTAAAATGGTACGAGTACTCACTATGTTTATTCTTTTTAAACCAATCTTTTTGCTTTCCTTCTCCTGCCAAGATCTCAATGCTCTTATGCCCGTGTTCTCTTGCACTTTTTATTAAAACCTAAGCTCAGAATAAATAAGAGCTGCATTCTCACCATGATGTAAATGACTTCGGACAGCAAACTTTTTACTACTGTGTTGGGTTCATTTGTATTTGAACAGAAAGAATGAAACTCGGCATCTGGCTTTGATCCTCAGGGAGCCAGCAGATAGTGAAAGCATTTCTTACAGGAATTTCAAACTCTCACTCCAGAAATTACATCCCATAGAAAGTCTTCTCACGCTCACCTCATTGTGACAGACAAGGATTCTGTCACTGGTGGGATGGTCCTAGTGTGCCTGTGGTGGTATCCTGCATGGTCCTGGGCAGAGTGGAATCTGTTCTCTATTACAGATCTGGAGTAGGTTGGGGCAAATAGCATTCTCCAAGAAGATCACAAAATAAGAACAGGACTGTCAGCACTTTGGAAATACTCAAAGAGGAATACTGAGACCTATTTTGGAAAAAAACAAAAAAACAGTGTCTAAACTGGAATACTTGGATACCTCAAACCAAAAAACACTCCCAGTTGAGATTTTAAGTCCCACCACATAAAGGAAGAGGCTTAAGTTCTGGACTAGTAATTGACAAGTCATGTGGAATGTCGACTATTTTTAGTCACCAAGACTTATATTGCCTTCCTTTCCTTAGTATATAAAATATGCAGATGTGTATTCCAGTCTACCAAGAAATGGTAGCTCTGTACACCATCACTGGCTTCAGATCATTGCATGAATTGAGCAACATAATAATTTAGAACACAGACTTTCAGACTCACCAGGGAATATAAACTCCTTATCCAAGGACAAACAGTGAACCTGTTTGCAAAATACAATGGAACACAAGCCTTTCATTGCATTTTTCTTTCACCCTTGTGTTCATTTGTTCTCCACTAGGGGATGTGATCTCTGAAACTCTGTTCTTTATGCTGATGGTTTACAGGGGACAGAGGGTTAAGAGCTGAAAGAGAAACAAGACCTTCATGTTCTCATGTTACATTATACTTTCCAACCTTTTGAAGTTAGCATAACCCTTCACTAAGTACTTGGCAAACTTTAAACTATACATCTGTGAAGCCAGGGCTTCCCCCCTCCTTCACATTACCTTTCACCTACTTTAAAATAAACCACTCATTGTTTGAGAGGGAGAAATCAAATTTGTTCTACCAAAGTAATCTATAATGGAGTAAAACATTGCTGGAAGGTTTGCAATTAACTAATTTACTGTGCAATAAATCTCAGAGGGAATGTAGTTAATGAGGGAATCATTTTTCAAACTTCAATATTTAGGCCTTTATTTGCTTTTTTAAGTTAACAAAACATAAACTCATTTTAAATTTAAAAAGTATATGAACCTGAGTTTTTAAATGTTTAAACCATACAGAAACATGAAATTAAAGGGAAAAAGTAATATCCCATTTTCTTGTGGATCTGGATTTGTTTTAGTATTAAAATAATGGAAGAAAACATGAGGAAATAGAAGAAGTGCACTTTAGTAGACATAACTTTTGGTTTTACCTATATTTTCCCCAGGTTTTATCACTTAGACATGATAAAAACTATTTTAAAAAATCATTTAAAAGCTGGGGGGTATAGCTCAGTAGCAGAGCACTTGCCTAGCATGTGCAAGGCCTTGGCTTTGATTCTCAGCTCTACACAAAAGCTTAAAAATCATTAAAAAGAGAAAGAAAGAAAGAAAGAAAGAAAGAAACCCTATTAGGTACCAGTCATGGTGCTAGATGCCAGAGGTCACATAAAGATGAATAACCCAGATTCTCAACTCTATAATAAATATTTGTGTATAACAAAATGCAAATTCCTTACCAGGGCTATTAAGGCCTTTTATGATCTGATTTTGTCTGGTTCCCATTGCTTTATATACTGCCTTCCCCTGGCATCATACAAAATTATTTCCAACTCTTCAGGCCTGCCAGTTTTTTCCTGTGCTTTTATGCCTTGGTGAAAACTTGTCCCTTGTAATGAATGTCCTTTCCTTCCTGGAACCCATGGTGAAGTTACAGTTATCCTTAATGTGTCAACTCAAATATCACATCCTCTTTGATTACTTTTAGTCCTCCTGGTTAAGGAAAAGTTAGCTACCCCTTTGTCCTTGGAGCTACGGCACCCTAAACCCATGTAAGTAAAGTGTCTCTCACAATAGTTTATAATTATGGATTCCTGTTTCAGTCTAGAGTGAGTTCTTTGAGAGCAAGGAAGGGAATTTGTCTTCCTAATATTCCCATTGATTATCCAACATTCCTAGCTTCTGATAGGCAATATAAAAGAGCTACAGAACCCAGGCTCTGTAGCACATACCTGTAATCCCAGTGGCTCTGGAGGCTGAGGTAGGAGGATCATGAGTTCAAAGCCAGCCTCAGCTATTTAGCAAGGCCCTAAGAACTTAGATCCTGTCTCTGAATAAAATTTAAAAAGGGCTGAGGGTGTTGCTTAGTGGTTAAGCAACCCTAGGGTTCAATCTTCTATACCAAAAAAAAAAAGCACTGAGGAAGGAGTGATTTCCTCTTTCTGGTTGTTGGAGAAGACTTCCCAGAGGAGTTGGCACTTCCCTTTAATAGGAAAAGTTTTCAAGAAATTCCAAGTAAAGAAAATGCAGGCTGGATATGATGGTTCACACCTTTAATCCCAGCTACTTGGTAGGCTAAGGCAGGATTATAAGTGCAAGTTCCAGGTCAGCCTCAGCAACTCAGTGAGACCCTGTCTCAGAATAAAATTTTATAAGGACTGGGAATATAACTCAGCGGTAGAGCACTTGCATAATATGCACAAGGTTCTGGATTCAGGCACACTGGAAAAGAAAGGAGGAGGAGGAGAAGGAGGGGGAGGGGGAGAAGGAGGATTACTACAAAGAGAAGAAGGAGGGAAAAGAGAAAGGGGAAGAGAAAGAGGAATGTCAGTTGGCATAGAATCAAATAAGGTTTTAAAAGTGGGTTGTGACAAGACTAGAAAATCCTACGTGACATCACAGAGCATGGCCACAGTGTAGCAGACATGTGGTGAATATCACTAGATGTAGGGAGAACCATTAGGAGAACATTCTCATATTTGGTTAAAATAGTTCACAGCCTAGACTGAGATCATTATCAATGGGGGTGGAGAAAAACATTAAGATTAAAGAAATTTTTAGGGAATAGAATTGAAACTTGATTTGATACAGGATTTGGGGCAGAGTATTAAGTATATGAGTTTGTAATAAGTATATGAGTATTAAGTATATGAGAGTCATATGATGAGGTTTATACTTTGGGAAGATCACTAGCCACGGCTGTATAGAGAGCAGATGGGCTCAGGGTACAAGCAGCAGAAGAAGGCCACTTGGCATAGCCCCAGTGCCAGCCCTACTTCTGCTACATTGTTAAACAGACTTTAGGGAGAAGGCGGCTGGTTTACTCAACTTTCACTTATTACATTGTTTTGTGGAAAAAGTGATTTGAATGCTACACTGATTTTCAAACACAGTTTTGGAGCATAGTCCATTTGTAGGTTGGGACTGGCTATTCTGAAAGATATGGTACAAAGAGCCAGGACTTGAAGTAGCTCAAATATCAGTCTTGGTAAACTTCACAAGGACAAACAAGCAATGATGTGTATCTAAAGAAATTCTCACTCCACTGCATCAAATAAAATCTGTATTTTTCCACTTCTATTAAGTGATTACTATTAAGTGATTAGAATTTGCTAATTAGTAGGAACAGGGATCAACTTTCACAATGTTTTCTTTGCTTGCCAATAAGTCCAGAAGCTATTCATTTCTAGTAAATAATAAAAAAGTGTATGATGCCAGGAAACCACAGAATTCATAATGTGAAAATGAATGATGATAAGGAAAATGAAAATCAGATATAAGCAGGTACAAACAGAGGTAACTCCTTGAAAGAAATGCCGGCCATTGCCTTTAGGTTAAAAAAAAGAACATTTGTCATCACTGCACACAACAGTCTCAGAAACTATAACTATACACACTGTTCATAGTTAAAATCTTCAGTGTTCTCTGGGAGATAGATCTTGGCTTAATCATATGGTAATTTATACTCAGAGCTTTTTACATGCAGCAAAATATCCTGCCCCACCCCAAGATCAGTCCCTACAGAATCTTTTGGCCTCAAGGCTAATAACTAGGGTAAGTTACAATATAACTCAGATGGAATCATGCTGGGCTTGATAAGCAAGGAAATGAACCTCTAAAAAGAAACGGCAGGTTCTAGCTAGCATGTACTGGCAGGAGCTGGGAGACTATGTTTGGAATTATATTAAGGAGATTGGAACATAAGGATGAGAGAGAGTTAAGAGTTTATCAACTTGGAGCAGAATAAACCTTTTAACACCCTGGAAAAGATGAAGGAGGTGTTGCAGATATGCTGCTAGGATGGCTCCTAGAAGCAGGTAAAATTATTAGTCAACTAATAGTTTCTGTCACTGTGACAAATACTTAAGATAAATAAACTTAAAGAGGAAAAAGCCTTATTTTGGCTCACAGTTTCAGAGGTTTCAGTCCATATTTGCTTGGCCCTCTAACTTTGGACCTGGGGCAGCACAGTATGTATATGAGCACAAGGAGGAAGACGCCCGTTCCCCTGTGACTACTGGGAAGCAAAGAGAGAAAGAAGAAGGTGCCAGGGTCCTAATATACCTTCCACAGGCATATACACAATGACCTAACTTCCTTCCATTAGTCTCCACCTCTTAAGGGTTCCACCACCTCTCTATAGTGCCACAGACTGGGGACCAAGCTTTCAACACATGGGCCATTGGAGGATATTCAAGATATAAACTATAGCAAAGTGAAGCCCACACTAAAGGAGGTAGACATGTGGGAAAAGGGAAAAAGGAATTAAAAGGCTCAGCAGAAACAAGCATGTTAGTAAGGTCATGCTAATAAGGCTGAAAGCCCTATCACAGGACTATATTTCATGGAAGGATCATTTGCCAGATCATTTACCAAAGGAAGAAGGAACATGCTGGTGAGAGGAAGTCCAGCATCACTGATGTGGATTAAATATGTCCCTTCCAAAGTTCTGGTGTTACAACATGACAACATGAAGAGACAGGGCCTTTAAGGGGTGATTAGGTGGTGATGGCTCCTTCCTTATGAATGGGATAAACGACACTTCACCTCTGCCAGCTTGCCCTTACATCTTCTGCCACGTGAAGACACAGATTTCCTGCAGGAGGAATGCCCGATAACCAAACCTACTTGTAATGCCTGGATCTTGGGCTTCCTAGCCTCCAGAACTGTGAGAAATAAATGTCTGCTTTTTAAAAAATATCCAGTCTCAGATATTTTGTTGTAGCTGCACAAATGAACTAAGACAATCACTCATAATTTCAGTGATGGTTTTTTCTCTCTCGGCCATGGGTGATGGTAGGAGATTTTATTACAGGACAGAGATCACTAATAACTGTGGGATATTAGGACCTTGAAAGAAGAGATAGAAGGGGTATAGCTATTAAAAGGCAGAAGCATATGATTATTGTAATGAGTAGTAAGATCAGAGAGAGAGCCAGAGAAACCCAATCTACAGAGTTCCAGAAATGGTTAATAGAACACAGCCTCCCCAGGGGCAAATAGATGGGCAATCAACAAGGGTAAACTCCAGCTACATAATCCACAGAAATTGAGGGTGGATAAAAAGGAAGCTGAAGGCAATCGCAATAAAAAGTCATAATCCTTTTCCAAGTTCTGAACCTGAGCCAAGTTTTCAACATGGTGTGCACTGACAAAAACAAGGGTATGTCTTCAGTCGGACGCAGTGGTGCACACTTGTAATCCCAGCACTTTGGGAGGCTGAGACAGGAGAATCGCGAGTTCAAAGCCAGCCTCAGCAACAGGGAGGTGCTAAGCAACTCAGTGAGACCCTGTGTACATAAAACACAAAAGTTCAATCCCCGGTACAAAAAAAAGAAAAAGAAAAAAAAAGAGTATATCTTCAAGAGGAAGGACTCTGGGCTGGGGTTGTGGCTCAGTGTTAGAGCACTTGTCTAGCATATGTGAGGCACAGGGTTTGATCCTCAGCGCCACATAAAAATAAATAAATAAATAAAATGAAGATATTGTGTCCATTTACAACTAAAATTAAACTAAAAAAAGAAAAACAGAGGAAAGACTCCATAAATCCCTGGTAAGTACACATGGTCAAGATTTTCCCAGCGTAAGAGAACAGTGGCCATTACTCAGTAGCAGTGCACTTGAGGGCAGGAATCACCAGATAGTTTAAGGACCAGTGGACACTATGTCTGACTTGAAACTGATACTCAGAGACCTGAAGTGAGCTAATGGTTCCCCTTAGAGTGAGGCAGACATGGATGGAATAATAAGTAAGTTCAACTCACAGTGGATCCACTGGCTTTGCAGGCCTCTTCCAGTGTCCACTCTGCTGGTCTCCAAATGTATCACTGGAGTAGACATACTTGGCAGAAACCTATATTAGGTCCTTATTGGTCAAGAGGAAAGTCCTGAAACTGCCTGCCCCTCATTCCTAATCAAGATACCAAGCCAAAAACAAAATCTCATCCACAGAAAAATGGTAGAAATTAGCAACACTCTCTGTGGCAGATAGAGAGGAGCGCTATGGAGAACAATAAATCAGGAAAGGGGAACGAGTAGAACTTGTACAAAGTTGCAATTTAAATACAGTAGTTAAGAAGGACTCACTGAGAAGATGACATTTGAGCAAAAACATGAAGAATGTCAAATAAGGAAATTCAAGATTGATTCCAAGAGTTCTTGGTTTTCAGAGCTTACTGAGGTATAGAAGAGAAAAGAGAGGGTTTTGGAGAATAGCAAGGTGTATAAGTCTGAAGTTCAAAAGAGATTTCTGGGGCTGGGATTGTGGCTCAGTGGTAAAGCACTTTCCTAGCATGTGCAAGGCCCTAGGTTCAATCCCTAGTACTATAAAAAAAGAAAATAATTTTTAAAAAGAGAGTTCTAGGCCAGAGATATATTAGGTGGTATCAGCATATACTAGTAGGTAGGGTTAAAGCTATAACACTTGATGATACTGTGAGGGTAGAAAAAGGAGTGATCATGTGATTGATTAAAATAGTTAATATTTGTGTCTCATATATTTTGTATTTATATAGTCACTAGGGATTGCTATGTTATTTAAATAGTTATATAGTCACAGGGATTGCTACGTTATTTAAATAGTTCATTAGTATTTCCTTTTTATATGTTGTCCTTTTCCATTTAATTTCACTGTCATGATTTTCTCAATTCAATGCATGAACCTATGTAAATTACAACTAAAACACTGAATTCTGAACAGTTGTGATTTTGTGTATTAATTGATTGATAAATTTTGAAATATAAATAAAAAATAAAATAAAATTTTAAAGAAAAGAAAAAAAAGAAAAAGGAGTGATCACCTTCTTGTCCATCATAAGATGTCGTGTCTAGCACTCTTATGCCAGAAGTTAAGAGAAAAGCTTAACAAGTTTATTTGATCATTGTTTTACGTAACACAGGAGCCTTGCCTTTGGATCGAAGACCCAAAGACCCAGGATGAACTATCATCTACTTTATGTTTATAAAGCAGGCATAGCCGTGTGGAAATATGACTCGTCAAAAAGACTGTGATCTACAAGAAATAGGCTGTGTGTGTTCAGGCTCTTCTTGGTCCCTGTGCAGCATTTGTTCCTCCTGGGTGTGGGGTAGGACCTGTTCTGAAATGAAGGTCTTTGATCTTTTATCAGACAAAATAGGTCAGAGTATTTCTTTATGGCCAGCTCTGAGATAGAAAGGCAGGGAAAGATTAGAGTAGTATTTTATTTAGGCTTTGTGGCTTGCTTTAGGGAAAGGGGGTTCTAGTTTCTGACTTGCCTTGGAGAAAAGAAATTCTGGTATCTGTGATTTTCCTTAAGGAATGAAGGGGAACAGGAGGAGCAGGGCAGGAAAAGATCAGAGAGAAACTTTGTTGCTGAAGCCCTCACTTTAGGTTATCATTTTTTGAGCCCCAACAATATTAAGGAGAGATTGACTACATATAAGACAAGAGGAACACAGAGCCTTGGAAACAGGGGAAACAGGACTGTAATAAAAAAAATCAACAGAATATTTTTATTGTCCAGAAATAATGTTGTTTGTGATGAAAATATTCCTGTAAACAGAGAAAAAGAGGATGCAAATGAGAAGGGAAAATTGATGGAGTGATGTCCCTGAGTGGCTGAGGGGAGGCATTTGCCTGAGTGGACAGTTCATGCAATGGAAACATAGGCAAAGCACAGCATGTGGGCACCAATGCAGGCAGTTGGGTATTTGTGGTATCAAGACGATGCAAAAACTTTCTTCTGGTTACTTCTACTTATTCAACAAAAGAGGAAGAGATTATCTCAAAAGAGTAGAGATGTTTAGGTTTAATCCTCTGCAGGATTGGGAGCTACTAAAGCATTCTGAGCAGGCATATGATGTGATCAAATATGGACTGACTAATTCAGACTCAACGTTTTGAAAGTGGTGAGGCTGCTGGAAGAATCTAGACAGGGTATGCTGAAGTGTCTTGATAGTGGCTGGCTGTGGGATAGAAAGATGTAGTACGGAGACTTTCAGAAGATTAGATTAGCAGACAAGGTCAGATTTCCTAAAATATCCCCACCTTTTTACTCTGGTTTTCTTTTCTGTATATTTCTTATCCATATCTGACAGCATAATCTATACTTGTTTGTGAATTGACTGTGTTACTCATTGCAATGAGATAGAATGTGAGTTGTGTTTGGATAGAGACTTTGTCTTGCTCACTGTTTTATCCTCCACATCTAGAACAGTGCATGGCGTTTATTTGAGCATTAACGAATACATGTTGGGGTTGGGGATGTAACTTAGGATGTGTTAAACTCAGAGATCAATCCTCAGGATGGGGAAAAAAAGTTGTGAAAAATGCATATTAAAAGAATGACTGGGGCTGGGATTGTAGCTCAGCGGTAGAGCGCTTGCCTCGCATGCGTGAGGCCCTGGATTCGATCCTCAGCACCACATACAAAGCAATAAAATAAAGATATTATGTCCATCTACAACTAAAAAAAAAATATTTAAAAAAAAAAAAAGAATGACTGCATGTAAGGGACAATGTAGATGTGAGAGTCTAGGATAATTTCAGAACTCTGGCTTGAGTCTTTGGAAATGATAGTGTGTAGTAAATACTATGGTAAATTCTAGAAGTCCATTAACTGCCTTGAAATTAGAAGTAACTGAACTTGGAACAATCATGAGTCCCTGCAGCCCTTAGGTGCACAGCTGGCTTCCCTTTTGCTACTATATACTCTCCCTAGAAGTTTCACTCTCTTGCTGACCTATAATATAGTACTACTTAGTGCTAAGTAGTATCACTACATAAATACAATAATATCTACCATATTGGAATTATAACTATGTCTGAGGCACTATTCTAATTAATTTATATTACTTTAATCATTTAATCCTCCAGGGGAGGGGAGGATATGAAATAGGTATAATTTCTTAATTTGCAGATGATAAAACAGAAGCTAGGAGGCTGACTGGCAAAGACATGATTTAAGTCTGGGCATTCTGATTCAAGAACCTAAGCTCTTAATCTCTATTCTGTACTTACCACCTTTAGACTGCTATAGAATGACTCCTAATCTATCTCTAAAGCAGATATATTATCTTTTCCTAAGTAATTACCCCTAAATTGTAGCCTAAAACAATATTATCTCACACAGTTTCTACAGAAACATAAAAGTTTCTGCTTCCATATAGATTGAGAAACTGGGAGTAGCTTGACTGGATGGTACTGCCTTGAGGTCTCTCATGAAGTTGCAGGCAAGATTGTATCTGGTTTACTGTCATAGAAAGCTTCCCTAGGACTGGGGGATCTGCTTCCAAGGTGGCTCTTTCACATGCCTGCCAGGTCAAGTCAGTGTCATTTGTTAGTAAGAGGCCCCAGTTCCTTGTTATCTAGAATTCTCCATAGAGCTGCTTGAGTGTCTTCACAACATGTCAACTGGCTTCCCCCAAAGTGAGTGATCCAAGGAGCAAGGCAGAAGCCACAATATCTACTAACGTCTTGTCTTAGAAGACAAACTCCATCATTTATGCCACATCTTATGGGTTACATGGGTCATCTCGATTCAGTAAGAGAGGGAAATACATAAGGACATGAATCATGAGGTAAGAATCATCTTGGAGGATAGCTACCATTAGATGTTGTTTCTGGGCTTATGCCTATTTGAATTTCCAAAGGTAAATCATTCATGTGTTCAACTTGGGGTCTTGATTCAAATTTACTTCTTTTTTGTTCTGTAATCTGCTTCTAGTCATCAAATCTAGGAATCTGAAAACCACCTTATCCTCAAACTATACCTTTTTCTTCTCTCCCAGCTCCCTATCAGATCACTGCTAAATCTGTCAATGCTATAATTTTCATGTCTTTGAATTTAAACGATATTCTGAAGTTCATATGTGCTATAGGCTGAAATGTATCCCCCTCAATTCCATATGTTGAAGCTCTAACCTCCAATATGACTGTATTCAGAGATAGGGCCTCCAAGAAATTAAATGATTTCATGAGGTTCTAAGGGTGGGAACCTGATCTGATAGGATTATTGTTTTTACAAAAAGAGACACCAGAGAGTAAGTTAGTATTTTTTCTCCCTCTCTGTACCATGTGAGGACACAATGAGAAGGCAACTGTCTGCAAATCAGGAAGACTCACCAGAGACCAACCATGTTGGCACCATGATCCTAAACTTCCAACCTCAGAACTGTGAGGAAATAAACTGTTGTTGGTTAAGTCACCTAGGACTGGGGGATCTGCTTCCAAGTCATATGGCATGTACTTTGTTATGGCAGGCACAGTGATAAATACAATATAAAACCAAAAAACCTAATTTATAGTCATTACTGTGATATTTTTATTCCTATGTGTGAACAACAGTTATATCTCCTTCAAGGCCTAGTCTGCATGTGTGTCAATTTTTGTTAGTACAGATGCCCCCTAACTTATAATGGCTCAACAGATAATTTTTCCACTTCATGATGGTGTGAAAGCAATACACATTTAGTAGAAACCATACTTTGAATTGTGACTTTTTCCTGGGCTAGCAACATGCAGTACAGTACTCTCTCACAATGCTGGGCTATTGGCAGTGAGTTGCAGTTCTCAGTCAGCCACAGTCACGAGGTTAGGCAATTGATACTCTACAGTGTATTGTATTGCTAAGCTAGGGTGTTGAGTGTGTTAGGTATATTAAATGCATTTTATTTTCCCCCCAACTTACTCTGACTAAATGCATTTTCAACTTAACGATGGATTTATCAGGACATAAACACAGCATAAGTTAAGGAGCATCTGTTTGTCTCCTGTGGTATGCATTAGTTTTTTTGTATGTTGTTCAGTTATCTCCAACTAAGTCGTCATGTCCTTGAGGAAAAGGAATATTTTTAATTTTTCTTTTAACCTTCATAACACTGTTGAAAGAGCCACCAAACAAAAAGCTGAACTTATACCGTACTAAGCAAGAGAGAGCTGTGTGGTCTCTCTCTGAGCAAAGCAGAGAGCTGATCTTATGTAGGGCTTGGGGAATAGTGAACTTTGGAGATTGGCAGACTTTCAGAGGTGGAAATCTAGAGGGATTGGCTGACCTTTATTTGTAAAAGTCCTGTTACTCCAGAGAGCCCAAGCTGATGGGCTGACTTTCACAAGGGTGAGGGCCAACTTGTGGTTACTGATGTTGTCATTGATCAGTTGGGATAAGTTTAAAACTGGTTCTGGCAGATATTTCTGCTATGGCCAAAGAACAATTGGTCCTTTCCTTGAAACCTTTTAATCTTGATGCAAGCATTAGTTAGCATTTGTTGAGTGAGTGAATTAATGAAATTATTTTTTTCCTTCCATTCATCCTAAGTCCATAAAAAGCCTAAAAATCTCATAAAAACAATATCTTATAAAGACAAATACAATAAACTAAAAGCTGTTTACATAACCAAAGAAAGAAAACTATGATTCATTCATGTACTTGATTATTTTGTACTCTCTGAAAAGCAAGGTTTTAAGACCATATCACAACACGGAAACATGTTTTTACTATAACAATAAGCAAGATAACATGATTCAAAATTTATAATAGCTAGGCACGGCAGTGCGTACCTATAATCCTAGATAGAGACTTTGGGAGGCTGAGGGGAGAGAATTGCAAGTTCAAGGCCATCCTTGGCAATTTAGTGAGATCCTATCTCAAAATTAAAAATAAAAAGGGCTGAGGATGTAGCTGAGTGGTAGAGTGCACCTGGGTTCAAGTTCAGTACTAACACACACACGAGGGAAAGTGTGTGCGCAAAAAGAGAGTTATTAGAAAATTGATTCTTTTGGTGACAAAGAGTTTAGAATATACTGATGTTCAACGCACTATATCTAGACATCTCAAACCACATTTGAAACAAGATGGAAGATTAATAAGTACAGAAAATAGTGGGAGTGTTTCAGGAGGACGCTTACTTAGATTTTAGTTTCAATGCTATCCCTTTAAACACAAGAATTTGATATTTATAGCTCTAATCACCAGAACCCTTATAGAACCAGGAAACTTCTAGCATTTAGTCAAACTCTCTGTCATGAGTGAGCTATGCCATTAACTACTTTGTATCTTTCCAAAAGTCAGAATTTATTGAGTAACAATAAACTCACAGGTGAGCTAGGATGTGGCTTAGTCGTAGAACATTTGCCTGGCATGCTTGGGGCCCTGGGTTCAATCCCCAGCACACCCCCCCCAAAAAAAGAGAGAAATATGTAATAAATATATATCAGCAATTGCAATTCACTGGATACTCATGCATCACCTGACAGTCATAAACTAGGCAATCATGATTTCTTTCACTCCTTTCCAGTCTGAATCTCAAACATCTATGACACTCAAGTCACACATCATACCTCACACAATGTTATACATAGGTCACAGAAAGACTAAGAAGGCACTAAGGTGCCTGCAGGGGTAGAGGATGTTTTGCCAAGAGCACAGGCAAAGAGCAGATACAAATGCAAAAGGTCAAAGAGTCACAGTAGGTGCTCAGATAAGGGTTTTAATGGGTCAGTTCCCCAGAGTTGACAAGGCAGAGTCCAGCGGACAACAGTTTTGGAATGTCAGCTCTAAGTGTCAGCTTGAGCTATCAGTTTGGAGTGAGCACTGTGTTGTCATCACATGGAGGAGAAACAGCAGTGGCCCAGGGGACAGAATGGGAGATTCGTTACTGTGGCAATTTTCCTGGGCAAAGCTTGTGACAAGTGAGCAAGTGATGGGGTTAGGGTGCAGTGTGTTTAGTCTTGGAGAGTTCCTCTGGGAGTTCCTCCTTTTATGGGTCTTAGATGAGGGGGTTACATCTGGTGAGGCTGATAAAGTCCTGTGTCCAGTGTTTCTTTTTCCTTTGGTACTGAAGATTGAAGCAGGGATGTTGCACCACTGAGCTACATCCCCAACTCTTTCTTTTTTGAGATGAGGTTTCACTAAGTTGCTTGGAGCCTTGCTAAGTGGCTGAAGTGTTGTAGGGACAGACAAGGCAAGACACCAAATAGGAAACAGGAAGCAGGTTTATTTGACTGCAGTCGGTTCAGAGGGTACAGCTTTCACTGTAATCAGTTAATTCCCCTGAACCCTGGGTTCATGCATTTTCAGAACTTTATACCCTGCGTGTAAGGGGAGAGGCTCAAAAGTTCACAATCTGCAGAAGTTCACATAAAAGTAGCTTTTTCTTTTACTGTTCTGGGCAAGTTAACCCTTGAAGGACAGCACCTGAGAAGGGGAGAGCTTCTTCTCCCCTTTCTTTCCTTCTGCTGCCAGCTCTTACCATGGAGCCCAATTAGTGATATCTTCTCTTACTTCTGAAATGTAAACATCTCTGTGAAGCTCAGGCCCAAGCACAGAGGCCTTGTTAAAGGATCTGTCCTTCACGTTACACTTTACATTTGCAAACACACTTCCCCATTAAAAAAAAAAATTTATAAATCATTATATTGTTACTACACTAGATGGTCCAAAATGTTTTTGAAAAACTAGTAAGGGGCGTTCAGCACCTGGAATGCTGATCTCTTTTAGGCCAGTGGCCAAGCAAGACAGAGCAACAGGCAATAGGAACTTGAACTACATTGAACTCTTTGGTAGAGACTCTTTTGCTGACAATCCTAAGATCAATTATGGCAAAGATTTCTGGAGAAGCTTAATTAAGACATTCTATAGAGGAGGGGGTGCTACGACAGAAGCTGGCCTTAAACCTGTGATCCTCTGCCTTTGCCTCCTGAGTTGCTGGGATCACAGGCCTGTGGCACCACACCCAGCCTGTGTGTCTGGCATTTCTGATTTGATTTGGGATATCCATGTGTCCAGATGCTCCTGATTTAGTTTTAGTTAGCACAAATAAGTTATTTATCAATTTTTTGCCTTATGGTAATGCTAGGCACATAGTGGTTGTATATGTGTACAACAAGGTATAGAGTCATTTTATGTTGGCACTTGCCCTGAAAATGGAGTGACTCGTGGCAAATTACTGCTTACAAAATGAAGTAGCACAGAGCTAGGCACAGCCTGAAAATTACTGTTCTGTACTTCATGGAGTAACTCAGCAGGACACAGCCTGCTCTCCACATTCTCTCATTTTATAACTAATCTTCAGAGAATGAAAAGAGTAATCCCAGATGACAGAGCAAATTAGGAGCAGCTTGGGCCAAATTCCGTATCTGCATTCTGTCCCTTATAATCAAAGAAAGAAAGGGAGGGAAAAAAGGAAGGAAGGATAAAAGGAAGGAAGGGAGTGACTGAGTTGGTGTGGAAAAGACTCATTCTCTCATCTTCCTTACCTGGAAGAACTCTGAGAGGGAGCCAACCAAATTAACCCCCAGCCAGCTCAGTCATCCTCTATGCAAGGCTGAAACCTGAAGCCTGCAGTGAGCACATTAGAGATTATATCACTGATCATCGGGTTTAAATAAGGATGACAGCATGGTTTTTAGCTAATCCTGCAAACTTCTGTTTCAAAAGCAATTTTTAGGGAGAATCACTGAAAAAAAAAAAAAAAAACCAACCATAATCAACTCACCTATCCCCTGATAGGAAACAAAGAGAAAGGACCAGCTCCACTAACTAGTTCAGGGCTTCTAATCCCCAAGGCAGCCTGCAAGCCTGAGCCTGAAGCCTCAGCCCTGCCCAACTCCACCTTATTTGGCTTCATCTCCAGAACATCTTTAGGGAGAGGCTGGTCTTAGGCAAGTCTGATAACACTTTTCATTGCCTCCCAGCTTCTAGATGCCAGCAAAAAGACACACAGAGGAGAGTGAGACGGCAAGTTTACAAAGGGTCAGTTAAGTAGTGAAAGTATAAATTTTTTGTTTTTTTCAACTGAGTACTGAAATTTGTTTTGGAATTAAGCTTAGTTCATAGAGGGGATATTAGAACCTAACTTAATCCTAGTTGTAGGGAAAGAACTAACAGATCAGTCTAGTAATTTCTGAAAATACAGAATTATACGGCCTAACCAGAGAAATTCCCAATTGTTTTTTTAGATTCCAGAGGAATTTTTCATTTGACCCTCAAATGAAGCTCTAATGGTGAGGAACTTACAAGCTAAATTGTGCCTTACATCTATGTAACTTCTATCTAAAATCCCAATCAGATCATGTCAACCTTTTGCTTAAAATACTTCAATGGTTTCTCTCTGCTTAAAGATAAAAATCTGGGGGCTAGGAGTGTAGTTTAGTGGTAGAAAGTACCTAGCATACTCATGCATAAGGCCCTGGGTTTAGTCCCCAAAACCAAAAAAAGGGCAGGTGCAGGGTGTGTGTCTGTAGTCACAGCTACTCAAAAGCCAGAGGCAGAAGCACTCCAAGTTTGAGGGCAGACTCCATAATTAAGCAAGACTGTCTCAAAATTAAAAATAAAAAGGTCTGGGGATTTAGCCCAGTGGCAGAGTGCCCCTGGGTTCATTTCCCTATCTCCAGTACTGCAAAATAAAAATATAAATCTGTAGCCACTAAAATTTTATAATTTGGGTAATTCCACGATCTGGCCCTGATTTTTGCAACGTGACCTTTCCAGCCAGACAATACTATTTCTAGCTTCCTCCCTCATCCTTTGCATACTTCTCTCCCTTCACAGCGCCCTCTGCTGGCCATCACCTTCGGACTCCGACTCCTCTTCGCTAGAGGCCTCCTCTGAAGTCTTGAGAGCGCCTTAGGGGCCTCTTTCGGGTGCTTCCAGAGCACCAAGCAATGCTGTCACGGCAGCAATTCCCACTGCCTACTTACTTGTTTTTCGTCACTACATAGCTAACTTCTAGAGTTATTTTGCTATTAAATCCTCAGTGCGAGAAACTAACTAGTAGACCCTCATCTGCTATCTGCTGAATCAAACTGAATGTGGGGAGGAAAAAGAAACTAACTTAATGAGTATTGTTCGAGGCTGGGTACAAAAATATTGTAGATAAATCATTCTTTTCATCATCGAACAGCTGTAAAAGGTAAGGATCATTAACCGCATTTTGTGGATAAGGAGATTGAATCTCTGGAGTTCGTTCAGTCACTTGAGCAAGATACACAGCTGGCCCTAGTACAAAATAGTCGTCAGGCAGGTATTAGGCCCTCCTTAGTAGCGGAGCAGCGGAGGTTCCCGCCTGCGGGGTTCACCCGGGATGCCCAAGTCCACTGGACAGCGAACCAAGGACTAGCCCCAGGTATCTTAGTGCGTAGCTCCCACGCGTCCTGCCCACTCCAGCCAGGATGCCTCGCCCACTCCACGCCCCTCCTGAGTGGAAGCAGCCCAGAGGCATGACAGGGCGTGCCCCAGCACTCCGGAAATGCTGAGGAAAACAACACACCTCAGTTATAGGTATCCTAGGGGCTTGGCAAACCAGAATGTGACAGGAGTGTTCACTGCAGAACGGTCGCCCACAAATCTGGGAACCACCGTTCTCCTCCACTCCCAGCACACTCAGGCCGTTGTGCTGGGAGCTTCTCAAAACTCGCCTCTCGCTTTTTAAGAGGATGGTTATAAACGCCAACCGTCACAGCAAGGTTTTGTTTTTGTTTTTCCCCCCAGACGATTCCAATTTTGCCAGGCGGTAAACAATGACTTTGCCTTATAAGTTGCAGTGGAATAGGAAGAGCTTGGAAACGCCTTTTTAATTGAATTAATTGAATCCCCACCTGGGGATTTTTTTTTTTTTTCTTTTGTACTGGGGATTTAACCCTGTGATGCCTTAACCACTGAGCTACCTCCCCAGCCCGTTTTATTTTTTGAGACAGGGTCTGGCTAGGTTGCTTAGAGCCTCCCTAAGTTGCTAAGTCTGGCCTGGAACTTGCAATTCTTCTGCCTCCCCAAGTCTCAGGTGTGCACCACCATGCTCTGTCCCCTAGGGCATTTTGGACCCCCAAGGCCTTGGTTCTGGGTCTGCTTTGCTCCAAAACACCCTACACATCAGCCTTGGAGAGAGACCTCACCATTTTTAAACTTATCAGTTTGTCAGTCTCCCTAACTAGATGATGAACTCCTAGGTCAGAGGCATTTTATCAATACCTGGCACTGAGATGTGGTGATGGAATGAATAGGCTCCTTTAGCAGTAAATGAAGGGACATTTCCCAAGAGTGTGAATTGTCGCCTTGGCTTATGGAGGGCTGCTACAGACTGCTAATCCAGATAAGGTCTCAGGCACTGGAAACGAGTAGGTATCATTTTAAAAATATGATTTGTAGTTAGATTTTTGTGACAAATAACAACAAATTGCTGCATTTTACATCTACCATCTCCCCTCATTTCTTACCACACATATGTAGATATAATTTACTCTGGAAACTCTAACTGCTAAATTGTTTATATTCAATTAAACGGCCATTATCCTAACCCTCCTCCACTTATTCCCATGCAGAATAAATGTTGAATAGAATAGGAATTACTTTTAATGATCAAAGAGTTGTTCATATGCATTTTCATTTTTCAAAGGAAGGAATTCATGCTTAACTTGATCTCTGACATTCAGTTACTGATGATTTTTAAGTTATAATTGAGTGCTACCTATGCTTATTATATGTTTATCTAACAATGCTGCCTGCCATTTCTCAAAACACTTTTTAACATATTCTAGGCTGTAAGAAAAGCAGATTTGGCTGGGCACAGTAGTCCCAGTGGCTCAGGAGGCTGAGACAGGAGGATCACAAGTTCAAGGGCAGCCTCAGCAATTTAGTGAGACCTAAGCAATTTAGTAAGACCCTGTCTCAAAATAAAAAAGTAAAATAAAAAGAGCTAGGGATGTGGCTCAGTGGTAAGTTGCCCCTGGGTTAAATCCTCAGTAATCCTCTCCCCCAAAAAAAGATTTTTTTAAAATCATAACATCTCAAATACCCCAGAATTCTGAAGGCAAGATAAATAGTCATGCCAAATGTATCCTTAGGGTCCCTACTCTGTTTTCCCCTTCCAAGTTTTTAAAATTCACAATTAGTGATCTTTCAATTCAATATGATCTGACTTAAATATCTTCATTTTATGAAACAAAAAGGAAGACAATTTATTGACCTTATTTAACCACAGAAAATACATGGTGTCATTTAATACTAACTCCAGATTTGGCCAAATTTTTAGAATGAGCCATGCTTCTGATTGAACTAAACATCTCTGCAGGAGGGAGTCATGTAAAGCTTCATTTGCTCAACTAAGAACAGAATAGACCAAGTTTAAAATTTTATTCCCTTGAACACACAACTGAGGTAACTCTGTATCATGTGCAACAAGAATGGGATCCTAAACAGAATAAGTTACACTCTATGTATGTATAATTTGCCAAAATACATTCTACTGTCATGTATAACTAAAAAGAACAAATGTTTTAAAAATCTAAAATAAAATTATATTCTTTGGGATTCTATAGGTTATTAAAATATTTGGTTAAGTGGCAGAATATACATAACCAAAAACTCACAGTATTTTCAGATACAACATTTGGAAATGAACTGATTGCTGTTCAACTGGTTCTCAAATGGACAATTCAGCCCATTTACAGATTTCCATCACAGCCAGGCACAGTGTCATGCCTGTAATCCCAACTATAATGCCTCAGTTACTCAAGAGTCTGAGGCAGAAAATCACAAGTTTGAGGCCAGCCTAGGAAATTTTGAGACCTGTCTCAAAATAAAAAGACCTGGAATGTAGCTCAGTGGAAGAGTGCTTACTTAACCATGTTCAAGGTCTTGGGTTCTATTCCTGGTACTGAAAATAAAAAATTCCATAGCAGTGGTCTATAGACTTTGCAAAATCATAGATTTTGTTTTTGAGGATCAGTTTTGTTGAATGGTGATTAGCCTAAAACATTTAATATTACAAACAACACTATGTTGGGTGACCCTCAACAACTTAGAGAGACCTTGCCTCAAAATGATTTTAAAAAAAAAGTCACCAATCATGGATGGATAAATGAATGAGCAAGGGGATGATCAGTGCAGTGGACCAGGTATAGGGGGAGGGAGGGAGGAATGGTGACTGAAAAGGAGTGAGTCAGATTCCACTCATGTATGATTCTGTCAGGATGAGCCCAGCTACTATGCCTTAACTATAATGCTCTAATAGAATAAATTTAAACAATAAATTATCATTGTTTAACATAATGGATATGCCATTTACTCTGATCTGACCATATAAATTGTATACATGTATTGAAATATCACACTGTACCCCACAAATATATAATGGGGTACATTATATATATTTATATAATTATATATTAATTATGAATATATAATTATGTCAACTAAAATTTTAAAAAATATGCTAAAACAAAAATCACTTCCTTTTTAAAGCTACATTTAAGACTGCAAGAAAAACACCAAACTGTTATAAACTTTTCTCTTTTTTTTTGACAGTCCTACAGATTGAACCCAGAGGTTCTGTACTACTCAGCTACATCCTGATCCATTTTATTTTATTTTGAGACAAGGTCTCACTAATTTGCCTAGACTGACTTTCAGCTTATCCTCCTGCCTCACCCTCCCAAGTCAGTGGGATTCCAGGTGTGCATGATTGTGCCAGGCTATTTTTTTTAAATCCTCTCACATACTTAAATTTTGTGCATTAAGCCTGTGGTCTTAGACCATGCTGTTTTTCTCAAATTGATGGTTCTTTTCCTGAGGGTTCTAATTCCCAATATTCATCCCAGTTTCTCCCATTCTGTATCCACACCTATGTTCACATGGCTCAATTCCCTGTGCAGTTACTTTTTCCAATTTATTTCTAAGAATGGCTGCTTGCTTTACAGTAGAGACAAGAGGTAACTGTAGGAGCTGTTTCCTGCTAAAATCTGACATGCCACTGTTGCTTTTATTCACATTGACTAGAGGTAAACATACTTGATTATTCCATTTTATGTAATTTATAAACCTGTGTCTTTAATTTTGTCCCATTATTTCAGCTTATACAGTTTTTATATAATTCTTGAATAAAATCTCTAAAATAAAACTTTCTAAAATCAAAAAACCATGTTCAAAAATGCTTGGAAAATGAATAGAGGTAATATTCTAAATGATAGATTTATTTCAAAGATACTATTAACAACCCTCCATCCCTCTCACCTTCCAGCCAATGAGATAGAGCCAGACAGGAAGGAAATGATTATAGCCAGCTGAGAGAGAAAAGAAAGACACTTATTTACAGACTTCTCATTGTGCTCTAGAGAATCGAAAGGTCAAATCCAGAAAGAGAGCAGGGCAGAGTGAAGAGACCCAACTTTGGAACAAATTTATACCCCCTCATCTGCTGAAGATATTATTTAGGAACATAATGAGGTAGCATGAGGAACATGCAGAGAACATGTAACTATGGACTTGATTCTAAACCCTACCATTAACTATAGCACAAATTATGTTTCGTATCCAAGCAAACAGTAACTTAATGCTGGGTCTTAAGAGGTGTGCAATTAACTCATACCAGCACTGGGCACAAGTTTTAAATTAGACAGATGTGATGTATATTAATATGGCCTTATGTGACATCAAAGGAGCAGTTTGGAAATGTTTTCTTTCTTTTTTCAAATGAGCTTTGATCTGGTGTGCTCTCTCATCTTGCCAGGATTAGTATGATGACTAGAGATTCTGTTAGAAATGGACCGCCACTTAAGGACTTGCTGTGTGGCTGCAGCTGCCCTTCACTGAAACCTATTTCCTGCATAGAGATGGGACCATCATTGGTTCTACTTAAGACAAAGCAAAAATGAATGCAGGAAGTTTTAGTACTTTTGACCAACACCAAGAATAAGTTTGGGGGCTGGGGATATAGCTCAGTTGGTAGAGTGCTAGCATGCACAAGGACTGGGGTTCTATCCTCAGCACCACAAAAAAAAAAAAAAGAAAAGAAAAGAAAAGAAAAAGAAGAATAAGCTTGGGCTGGGCATGGTGGCACACGGCTATAATCTCAGCAGCTTAGGAGGCTGAGGCAGTAGGATTGTGAGTTTGAAGCCAGCCTCAGCAAAAGTGAGGCACTAAGAAACTCAGTGAGACCCTGTCTCTAAATAAAATACAAAATAGGGCTGGGGATGTGCTCAGTGGTTGAGTGCTCCTAAGTTCAATCCCCAGTACAAAAAAAAAAAGAATAAGCTTAGTATGGTGGTGCACTCCTGTTATCCCAGCCACTCAGGAGGCTGAGGCAGGAGGATCACAAGTTTGAAGCCAGCCTATGCAACCTATCAAGACCCTGTCTCAGTTTTTTTTTTTTGGTACCAGGGATTTAACCTGGGAGTACTTAACCACTGAGCCATATCCCCAGGCCCTTTTTATTTTTTTGAGATAAGGTCTCACTAAGTTGCCTAGGGCATCACTAAGTTACTAAGGCTGGCTTTGAACTTTCTATCCTCTCTCCTGCCTCAGCCTCCTGAGCTGCTTGGATTATAGGTGTGTGTGTACCCTGCTCAAAATAAATTTTGAAAAGGCTGAGGATATAGCTCAGTGGTAGCATGCATGAAGCTCTGGGTTTGAATCATATACAAGAAAGAGAAAGAAAGAAAAAAAACGAAGGAAGGAAGGAGGGAGGGAGGAAGGGAGAGGGAGAAAGAAGGAGGAAGAAGGAGGAGGGAGGGAAAGAAAAGAAAGAAGGAAGCAAGGAAGGGAGGGAAGGAAGGAGGAAAGAAAGGAAGAAAGAGACTAAAACTCTGGGCCAGTGGTGTACCTCAGTAGTACAGCATTTGCTTAGTATGCACTGGACACTGGGTTCAATCTCCAACAGTATTTTAAAGGCTTTTTTTTACTCCAAGAAAAAGAAAGCCTTTAAAATACTGTTTTTTAAAATTATTTTATTGAATTGCTATTTTTCAAACATTTTATAATATAAGATAAACTTTTTATAATTAATATGTATATGTAAATCTAACACTTGAAAATTGAATAGGTTCAGTATATATCAGTGAAATACAAAGACAAAGCAAAATAACTATTTGATTTTTATTGTCTTTGCTTCTGTGTGTGGTGTTGGAGCTGCAACCCAGAGCCTCACACATGCTATACAAGTGCTCTACCACTGAGCTATACCTCCAGGCCTATTTTATTTTGAAAATCCTCATATCCTCTAATAACCCATTTGATGCAAATAAGGGAAGAGGAGCAAAACCACACTCTATTCCAGTAAATAAAATAATAAAATGAAGATCTCAAATGCCCTTTTTTAATGTTGGTGAGTGATATTTCTTATGTTTGTGAATATGAATTTATCTTATGACCCAAAGTAGACATTTGTCATTCTTTTTGTCTTTCTAGCATCCAACCACTACTTCCTACATTTGAAAAAGCTCACAACTTCACTACAGAAGCTGGAAACGCTGGATAGTTGCCTTCCCAGGTTACTCTGCATCTAGAGCAAAAGCATGTTACCAAGGTTCCCTCTGTCAGATGTACCTATTATTGAATTGGGAGCCACTGATTCAAAGAAGCAGAGACATATTGACTGTCTTCTGGCACAGGTGGTTACCGTGCTAGCTCTGGTCACCACTTCCCAGAGAACATTTCCTGCCCTTGACAGAGACTGATGTTGTAAGTGATGCATGTGGCAATGTGTATGCCCAGGGACTCTCTGTGTAACACAAGTTTGGATCTAGTTCCCAGATCCTCTGTGGCCTCTAAATCTGATTCTCTAGCCTCCTGACAAGTCTGTGATCTATCTCTCTGTGTGTGTGTGTGTGTGATCTTTTAAATGAATTTCTTTTCTGCTTGAAATGGCTTGACTTAATTTTTATTGCTCATAAAAAAAACCTGAGCTCATATAAAAATCAATGACAGGAGTAACTATAGGCTACAAACTTTCAGGAAATAATCTGGGGTCAGTTGTTTGGACTTCTTATGACAGCAGATCCATGAAGTACTACAAGAGCCCATGACACACCCAGGCTAACCAAGAGAGCATCTGGAGTTTTCCTTAAAGGCAAAGCTTTGGAGAAACCCCTAGTGGGGACTGATACAGAACCATAAAAAAGCCACAAGAATTGAAGACTTGAAGGAGTGGGCAGTTAAAAAATAATGGCCACTTCAGAGTCCTAAATTTCTGGCCAACAATCAACTAAAAACAAAAGACCTTCTATGATATTACTTAAAGGAAAATTCATTGCTCACAGAGTGTGACCTAGGGTAGATAAAACCAAACTCAACATTGGATCTTATTGACTGTGAAATTATAATATTTGTTAAGTTCACAATTTCCTCAGGTATAAAAAGCAAAAATTAGGACCTAGATGGCAAAGAAAGTTTCCCAGAGACTTGATTAGATCATATATGAAACCCCCAACATGTTCAGAGCCTCCCTTGCTTGTGAATGGAAGCTGCCCTACTTCCCTTCATGTGATTTTTACCTTGCCTTTCTTGAAGATCTTGTAACAAACATCTTGACCTGCTTGTAAGGAGAAGTTCATTCTTCATTTGCCCTCCCATCCATTGTTCCTAAGTCATAACCAGAATCAGAACCCTGCATGCCTATTACAAAGTGAGACTGAGGTGAGGGATCATTTTGCCAATTTATATGGGGGAAAAAAAGAAGAAGAATACATAAAAGTGGTACTCTGCAGGTGTTAGATTGAGTATGAAAGATTAAAATTTTAGATTAGACTGAAATTGTTGACATGGGTACAAAAATTATCAGAGATTCTGAAATCACAGAGCTAGATCAAATAGCTGGAAAAATTCTACTTGTATGCTCCATTATAAGTTGGCCATTGTGGCAAACTACTGCACAGATCTGCTACGAAGCCTCAACTAGGACTGATGATGCAGAAAACCACAAAAGAGGCAGGAACCAGATTATGTATCTGCAGTAGAGTAAGAAATTCCTCCTTTGCATATGGGTAGGCTCTTGAACAATGATATGACTTTCCTTCTTTCAGCCTAAAGTGATATTGAAGACAGCCAGTTGTGTTTCTGAACTTCACTGACCTGATGAATGTACATTCTCTGAGGGATGTTGAGACCACCAAACTGAGGGTACACCTCTATGATTAACAGTGGAGATCCTCAGGTGCTTGTTTACTCACACCAACATGTATCCTTACTCACATGTGCCTATTTTGAAGCAATTTTAAAACCAAGTGAGAGAAATCTTAGCTAAGTCTTGAGCTGTCATTTTCACCAATACACAAACATGGGACAGCCTTTGTGGTCTGCCCTAGCTTATCCATGCTAATTGAAGTTCAGATGCCAGAAATTCCTAGGTATAATGTAAAGAAAATAACTCAAAGCCTTAGGGAAATAGGAATGTTGAAGCAGATTTGTAAACTGCTCACTCATCTCCTATGTCCCTTCTAGGACTGGAAGACACTGTTTACTGAAATCTTGAGAAACACTGGGAAAAGAAGCACTAGCATCTTGGCTATTGCTATAATGGCTGTTCAGGAAATACCTCCATTGAAATGCATGCTCTGATTTCTAAGGGGATGAAACCCATGATCCAGGGGTGGCAGAGATTAGGTGGCAAGGCTGGTGTCATTATAAATAAAGGCATCAAGAGGCTGGGGTTGTGGCTCAGTGGTAGAGCGCTTGCCTCGCATGCGTGAGGCACTGGGTTTGATCCTCAGCACCACATAAAAATAAATAAATAAAATAAAGATATTTTAAAAATAAATAAATAAAGGCATCAAGATTAGAGTCATTTTTAGAATGAACTGACCTGCAGGACCTGGCAGTGACTGAACAACTATGGGTTCTGTATAAACAAATTATAGGACAGCTCATGAAGGTCCTCCCTATTCTATATAATAAAAAATATAAAAATAAAAAAACAACAAAAAAAGAGAATCTCTAGGATTAGTGAATAGAAAGGCTGTATTTCAGTCTGCTTGATAATGATTTATAGATTCACAACTTGTAAGACCTGGCAAGCAGGAAACAGTAAATGAACAAGAAGACTTAGTAAACACCTGCATCCTAGAAGGAAAAGTAAGTCCCACAAACACCACAAGATGCTTCTAAGGTCTAGAGCCAGTTGAGATATTGTTTTCTAAGTAAAGGTTAAAATGACTGATAACTGAAACTATTAAAAAGAATTTACCTGTTGCCAGGTGTGGTTGTGTACATCCATAATCCCAGTGGCTCAGGAGGCTGAGGCAGGAGGATCACAAGCTCAAGGCTAGCCTTAGCAATTTAGCAAGAACCCAAGCAACTCAGTGAGATCCTGTCTCAACATAAAAACAAAAAGGCTTGGGAATGTAGATCAGTGTAAAGTGCCTCTGGGTTAAATCTACAGGAACCCTCCACCCGAAAAGAAACAACAATAACAAAAAATTCATCTGTCAACAAAATATCTATAACTAGTAACTGCAACTAGAGAGCTAATCTCCCATAAAGAGCTTTTATTTATTTATTTATCTATTTAGGTACTGGGGATTGAACTCAGGGGTATTTGACCACTGAGCCACATCCCCAGCCCTATTTTGTGTTTTACATAGAGACAGGGTCTCATGGAGTTGCTTAGCACCTCGCCATTGCTGAGGCTGGCTCTGAACTCAAGATTCTCCTGTCTCAGCCTCCCAAAGTGCTGGGATTGCAGGTGTGCGCCACTGCGCCTGGCTGAGCTTCTTTATATTTAAGAGTAAATCTAGCAACTCAACAGTAAAATGGGGAAATGACCAGGATGGATAATTCATGGTAAAAGAAATATAAACTTTCATTGGTGAGAAATTAAACTAAGAAATGGTAAGAAATGGTATCATGTTGGATGTGGTGGTGCACACCTATAATTCAGTGGCTAGGAATGCTGAGGCAGGAAGATCACAAGTTCAAAGTGAGGTTCAGCAACTTAGGCTCTAAGCAACTTAGTGAGACATTGTCTCAAAATAAAACATAAAAAGGGCTGGGATGGGGATGTGGCTTGGTGATTAAGTGCCCCTGGGTTCAATCCCTGGTACCAAAAACAAAACAAAACAAATTATCTTGGGCCTGGTGCAGAAGTACTTGATTCATCATAAATGACATGCAAATTAAAACTACTAAGAAAAATAGCCTTTCTTTTTCCTTCCTTCCTTCCCTCCCTCCCTCCTTCCTTTCTTCCTTTCCTTTCTCTCCTCTCTCTCCTGTTCCCTCCCTCTCTCCCTCTCCCCCTCTTTCTCTTTCTCTCTTTCTTTCTTTCCTACAGTACTGGTTATTGAGCCAATGGGTGTTGGCTCAATTTTTATTTTGAGATAGGGTCTTGCTAACTCGCCCAGGATGAGTTTAAATTTGAGATCTTCCTGCCTCAACCTCCCAAATTGCTGGGATTATAGGCATGCATCATCACACCGAGCCAAACCCCTCATTAATATTAAGGGCCTCGGGGCTGGGATTGTGGCTCAGTGGTAGAGCGCTTTGCCTCACATGCGTGAGGCCCTGGGTTCAATCCTCAGCACCACATAAAAATAAATCAATAAAGATATTGTGTCCACCTACAACTAAAAAATATTAAAAAAAAATATTAAGGGCCTCAAGTTTTGCCCCCTGCTTCCATGGCTCATATTGTCTTTTCCCTCACTCTCTTTTTATGTCCTCCTCTATCATGTTCCATTTTTCCACATATAAGCATCCTCAATATCTTTTGGAAGTTCCTTTGTAGAAATATAAGTAAATATAAACAAATGTTCTTATCCTTTCCATTTTCCTTATACAAATAATAGCATATTTTATACACTTTTCTGTGCCTTACTCTTTCATTTAGTGAGAACAGCAGCAATTTAGTTAGACTTTATCTCAAAATGAAAAAAAAAAAAAAGAACTTGGGACGTAGTTCAGTGATGGATAGGTTTATATCCTCAGTACCAAAAAGAAAAGGAAACGAAAGGAAGGGAGATAAATGTGTTTGCTTTTTTTCCTCCAATCCATTTGCACTGAATATATTAGATTATTGATTTGGCTGTGAAACAGATAATTCAAATTATCAATGTCTTAAACAAGTTATAAACTAAACAAGTTATAAATGTGTTTCATTCTCACAAGACATTCCAATGGTAAGTAGCCCAAGCCTGTCAGGACACCTCTGCTGCAGAGTATCTATCACGTTGCTCTGCCATGCCTGAGATATTGTTCTTGCTCATGTCATTTATCTAGTATGGTAGGCTGGGTAGTCTTTTGCCTAGCTGGAATTCTAAGTTTTAAATTCAGATTTAAAATACTATGAAAAAAGAGAATGGATATTTTGGGACAGCCACAGCAATCTTGGTCATGCTGAGTAATCTGAAAGGGTATAAACTCTAAGGGAGCCAGGCATCAGAAGAGTCTCAGCCTGTTCAGGTTGGAGTGCAAGCCAGATCTGCCACTTGGTCCTTATGAGCCAGTGAATCCAATGGTGCTCAGAGTGTCTGTGATCCATCAGTAATCTATGATAAGTCTCTATAGGTGAATCACAGAGAAGAGCCCTAGCAAAGACATACTCCTTTCAACAAAAGACTAATCTTTTGAGAAACATACTTTTTAAAAACTACTGGGTAAATAAATGCCATATCACAGAATACTAGGAACACTAACAATGGGCTGTCCATCAGAAAGTGGGTACTATCTGCCTTGTAATGCAGTGTAATCCCAATGACTCGGTGGCTGAGGCAGGGGGATCATAAGTTTGAGATCAACCATGGCAGTTTAGTAAGACCCTGTCTCAAAATAAAAAATAAAAGGACTAGGGATGTAGCTCATTCAAAGAGCACCCCTGGGTTCAATTCCTAGTACCACAAAAAAGAAGAGAAAAAAAAAAGAAAGAAAGAAAGCACTCTCTGATCCTCTAAGCCATGTGATTGGGCATGTCCAGTAAGATTCCACCATTAAGAGGAAGTAGCATATATACAAGACCAGGCACGAACAGGCCCTGAAGGCCTGAGCAAGTTACATAGATATGTCAGTCCCTAGCCTGGTACTGGATCGGCCAAGATAGATTCTGTGAATGGTGAAACCTAAAGTGTTAGAAACAAAAATCTAGGGAAAATTAGGTGGCAAAAATTCCCAGTCCTGATTACCAGGAAGTGGTGGGATTTGTTATCTACTACTCAGGGAAGAACAAACAGGGCCTGCAAGCCTGGCTAACTTTCTCTGTGCTTTCCATCTATACCCTATAAGCCCAAGTCCTACCTTGAGAGGCTCCTTCAAGTGTGCCTTGGCCCAGAGCTACCTGCAGCTGGGTGTATGGTTAGGCCAATAAAACCCATTTGTCTTTCTCTCTCAATGTTATGTTCTTCAACTTAGCCTTTAGTGGAAACGAGGGGGATGTTCTGGCTTTCATACAACACCCTTGTCTTATTTGTCAGTTTTTTCAAAACTGTGTTATTTATTGACACTCCCCCCCTTGAAAACTACAAATTTTCTTATTATTCCTTTCTACTTCCAGAGTGGATGGGTATGTAGCAGATGGAGACTGTGCAACATTTGTTATTCTTGTTTGAATTAAAAGAAAATATCAGGTTGGTGGCTGAAGTCAGTGGTAGAGTGCTTGCCTCATAGGAAGAATGCACAAAGCCTGGGTTTGATCCCTAACACTGCAGAAATAGAAAAAAAGAACAAGAAAATTACCAAAAGGGGGGGCGGTGTTCATTGTTATTGCATAAGTAAATGAAAGTGTCATTTATGTTTAAAATCTCCATTTCTTTATAAATTAGGAGAGGCTCTTTGGGGTCTTACCTAGCGTCACCAAGAACTCCAGGGAGCTATTTCCAGTGAACAGTTCATTTTGGTCCTGACATCCCCTCATGATGGCCAGCAGTAGGAAGTGAAGGATTCAGTGGTATTTAGCACAAAAGGAAGAAGGCCAAGTCAAGACAAAGGTGTGAGACTCATGTTCCTTTCTCTCTCTCCTCTTACATAGCCAGAGGCAGCAGTTGAGTTTTATTCCTCACTTTTTTCACTTTCCACTCACTGTTCAACCCACTGCAATCTGGCTTCCATCCACAGCAAAACTGCTTTCAACAAAAGTTTTCAGTGACTTCCTAACTGCAAAACGCATCAGTCTTCAGCCTTCATGCTACTCGACCTCTTGGCTTTATTTAAACTGTTGATTCACCTTCCTCCTTTCCAACATCTTTGACATAACTTTGTCCTGGTTCTCTCCCTGCCTTCTGACTGCTCCTTCCCTCCATTCCATATGTTTTAGTCAGCTTTTTCACTGCTGTGACTGAAGGACTCTACCAGAATGTAAAGGAGGAAAGGTTTATTTAAGGGCTCACAGTTTCAGAGGTCTCAGTCCATAGAAGCCTGGCTCCATTCCTCAGGGCTGAAGGTGAGGCAGAACATCATGGTGGAAAAGTATGGCAAAGGGAAGCAGCTCACATGGTAATCAGCGAGCAGAGAGAGAGGTCTCCACTTGCCAGAGACAAGTATATTACACAAACAGGAAAGTTCGTTGCATTGAGCTCATCCATTAAAAGAAGAAAAAGTCAGTAAATAAACGACCTGATATTACACCTCAGAGCTCTAGAAAGAAGAAGAACAAATCAACAACAAAAGAAGTAGAAGACAGGAAATAATTAAAATCAGAGCTGAAATCAATGAAACTGAAACAAAGGAAACAATTCAAAAAATTGACAAAACAAAAAGATGGTTTCTTTGGAAAAATAAATAAAATTGGCAAACCCCTAGGCACCCTAACAAAAAAAAGAAGAGAGAAAAATCAAATTACTAAAATTTAATATGAAAGAGGAAATGTTACAACAGACACTATTGAAATACAGAAGATAATCAGAAACTATTTTGAAAATCTATACTCCAGTAAAATAGAAAATCCTGAAGACACTGACAAATTTCTAGGGGCATAGATCTGCCCAAACTGAATCAGGAGGACAACCTAAACACATCAGTTTCAAGCAAGGAAATAGAAGATGCTATCAAAAGCTTACCAACCAAGAAAAGCCCAGGACCAGACAGATTCTTGGCTGAGTTCTACAAGACCTTCAAAGAAGAAATAATACCAATACTCCTCAAATTATTCCATGAACTAAAAAAGGAGGGAACCCTTCCAAACTCATTCTATGAGGCTAATATCACGCTGATTCCAAAACCAGACAAAGACACATCAAAGAAAGAAAACTTCAGACCAATATCCCTGATAAACATTGGTGCAAAAATTCTCAATAAAATTCTGGCAAATTGTATACAAAAACATATTAAAAAGATAGTGAACCACAATCAAGTGGGTTTCATTCCAGGTATGCAAGGTTGGTTCAACATACGGAAAGAAACTGTGGTATATATACACAAAGGAATATTACTCAGCATTAAAAGAGAATAAAATTATGGCATATGCAGGAACATGGATGGAGTTGGAGAACATCATGCTAAGCCAAGTAAGCCAATCCTAAAAAAACAAAGGCCGAATGTTCTCTCTGGTAAGTGGATGCTGATCCATAATGTGGGAAGGGGCATGGGAAGAATGAAAAAACTTTGGTCAAAGGGGAGGGAAGGGAGAGGATGGGACATGGGGGCAAGAAAGATGGTGGAATGCAATGTACAACAATGCCCTAGGCTCACATATGGTGTAACTTGATATTGTGTACAATCAGAGAAGTGAAAAGTTGTGCTCCATTTGTGTACAATGAATGAACATACATTCAACTGTCATGTAAACCTAATTAGAATAAATGAAAAAAATTAAGAAAATAAAAATAAAATAAAATATAGACATGAGAAAATGCAAATATGGTGCTGCATAAAAGTTGTCAGCTTCAAAAGAGTTCTGATATTCTTTTCACTTTATTTGTACACTACTGAAAAAAACACATGTTCCCTGCAAAGGTGAATGTTGTGACTGAGTGTGTCTTTGGCCAAATATAAATAACTACTGTTTCATTTATCATAGCTGAAAAAGCACAGACCTTGCAAGCACACAGACATTATTTCAAATTCTGGCTTCCTATTCACTGGTTTTAGGACTGTGACAAACTCTTTATAAACCAGTTTACTGAAATAAAAAAATAAATAAATTTTAAATTTAAAAATTAAAATACCATATGTCTTTCTTATAAGGTGATTTTAGAACTAATACAGTGCTTAGAAAATAGTAAAGGAAAAAAACCCAAAAACAAATATATAACACAAAGCCACGTCCCAATACCCACCTCCTCCAGCCACACTCTACCACTTCAGTTACCACTCAGTTAATCCCTATCAGGGGATTAATTCTCTGGTTGGGTTAAGACTCTCACAACCCAATCATTTCTCCTCTGAACCTTCTTGCATTGTCTCATACGTGCTTTTGGGGGACACCTCACATCCAAACCATAACACCAACCATGTATGGTCCTCCACCAGGTGCTGGAAACATGTCAGTAAATAAAGCAAACATGGAGTCTACCCTCAGAAAGACAGACATTAAACAAATATCTACATACTTGAGCCCGAGTTCTAGGCCAGCATGCAGAACACTCTATCTCTAAAAATAATAGTAACAATAAAAAGTATTTTTTAAAAGGAAAAGCATAACAGAGGGTACCAGTGGGCTTAGAGCACATGCCAGGGGGTGGTGTACACTGAGGCTCAGTGAAGGCTACCTGAATAACAACATTTAAGCTAAGAACTGAAGGATGTGTGGAACTGGAACAGGAGTCTTCCTGGAAAAGGGAACAAGAGGAAGAAAGGCCCTGAGGCCGGAAGGAGTTTGCATGTTCCAGGAATTGAGAAGCCAGCATGGTTGAAAGGAGTGGAGGGAGGGATAAGATTTTACAAAGCCCTATAATCATGTAGGATTTTGGATTAAGTCTTAAAAGTAAATAGGAGCTGCTAAAGGCAGGAAAGTGACACAATCATGTTTGTGATCTAAAAAGATCACTCCATGTCTCAATCTATTTCCCTTATGTTGTGAAATCTATTATTATGTTATGATGGTACATTGTTATGTTTATTATTATGTTATGAAATCTATTTTCTCTACTCATTGAAAATCCAGAGTCATTCTAGACAGTATCTCCTTTACCTTCCATTTCCAATCAATCACCAATTTTGTGAATTTTGCCTACTAATTATTTCTAGATACCCAAGTCCTTTTCACCATTTCTACTACCACTGACTCACTTGGGCCCTTATTATTTCTCTCTTGGTCTATGCAATAGCCTTTTTACTGATCTGCTTCTAGACTTGCCCTTCTTTCAAGTTAATCTGCTGTGTGAAAACTGAGTGCTCCATCTAAATCGCGCACCTAGCTGTGACCAACTCCCTCACCTCCTACAAACCTTTCTGAGGCTCCCCAGAACTTTGAGAAACTCTGTACCCTATCCTGAGGTGTATGAGGCCCTCTGTTACATGCCCCTCTTCTATCTCTATCTATATTGCTGCTTCTAGCCTGGTACTGGATCGGCCAAGAAAATTTAAATTCTTGAGGTTCTTTGAACTAGTCATACTGTTTCACCCTGTCCTGTCTTTACTTGCATTTCCCTTCTACCTGGAATCTCCTTCTGATTGTTCTTCCTGGGGCTCTCTCTTATTCAGTTTAACATTGGACTTAGGAGCCTCGTATGGTATTGCATCCCTATAATTCCAGGGGCTTGGGAAGCTGAGACAAGAGGATCACGAGTTCAAAACCAGACTCAGCAACTTCTCAGCAACTTAGCTAGGCCATAAGAAACTTAGCAACACCCTGACTCTAACTAAAATATAAAAAGGGCTGGGGATGTGGCTCAGTGGTTAAGTGCAACTGGATTTCATCCTCGGCACACACACACAAAAAAGACTGGACTTGGGTGTCAGCCCATCTTTCACTGGTTTTGGGTCCCTCCTGGTGGTTAACAATTGGCATTTCTGATGTTCCAAACACAGGTCTGTTGTGCTTCTGAATTAGAAAATCTCTTCAGGCGGAGAGGAGATAAATAAGATTCTTCACAGGTGACCTCTGGGTGTGCCAAGGGGATACAAACCATGCACCTACAGCACTATCTATAGGCTACACTCATACAGTGGTTCTTATTTTCTGCTTAGAAGTAACACACATCACTTCTGTCCACATTTAATAGGACAAAGTAGGTCACGTGGCCACATCTGACTTTCAGAAACATAAAAATTCACTCTTATCACGTTCTGGAAAGGCAAAGGGCTGAAAATATTTGGTGCTCAGCACTAATGACCACCACCAGGCTATTTCAAAATCAATAAATGAAAGGAAGAAAAATATTAGAGCCAAACTCATTTCCACCTATACAGTTATGTAAGCTATTAATTGAACATTTCCTACATATCAGGCAGTGCATCATGCTAATATTTTGCTTACCATCAGGATCAAGCATGTTGATTAAATATTGAAATATTACTGCATCAATTGGTATGTAGTGTAATGTAACTTCAATAAGTCATAAAATTAAATAATAATGTTAATTTTAATGGAAACCCTTTTTTTGAGCTAAGTATTTAGAATGTTGCAATAGCAAATGATAAGTGAGCTCCCATCCCAGGAACATCTGAAAAACCAGAACATTTTATTTTGTGGTACAGCCTGTGTCAAGATGGAAACTATTTGTGTTGCATCCTCTCTAGTTTGCAACCAGTTCACCAGTTTATAATTGTCCTCAAATGCCATAATCATTATGTTTCCTTCCTCTTCTTTCTCCCCCTCCTCTTCCTCATCTTCCTTCTTGTTTTACAGTACTAGGGTCTTGCAATGTAGTCTAGGCTGGCTTCAAACTTGTGACCATTCTGCTTCAGCCTCCTGAGTTACTGGTATTACAGGCATGTGCCACCAGCCTCGCTCACTGCTATTTCTTAATAGTTTAGTTTTTTTTTTTTTTTAATTTTTCACTTATTTAATTTTTATTTTTCCAGTTTATTTTTCAAATAATAGTTTAGTTTTTATACTACTTTTATCGTTAATTCTCATATAAGTAGTAAGAATGCTTATAATTAAGAATTCAAGGACTTAAAGTGCAATGTTAAAAACAAAGAGATGACATGCCGGGCATGGTGGCGCAAGCCTGTAATCCCAACACTTAGGGAGGCTGAGACAGGCAAATTGTGAGTTCAAAGCCAGGAGGCGCTAAGCAACTCAGTGAGACCCTGTCTCTACATAAAACACAAAATAGGGCTGGGGATGTGGCTCAGTGGTCAAGTGCCCCTGAGTTTAATCTCCAGTACCAAAACAAAAAAACAAAAAAACCCCCAAAAAACAAAGAGATGACAAATGTGGATACTTTTCCTTATTTACATTTTATAAGTCATACACATAAGTCTTCTGTGGGAGAAAAAAGCAAAATAATTTTTAAATGAACCATAGCTTAGCTGGGAACAATGATGGACAACTATAATTTCCGCATTTTGGGAGGCTGAGGCAGGACAACCACAAATTGCAGGCCAGCCTTAGCAATTTAGCAAGGCTCTGCCTCAAAATAAAAAATAAGAAGGGCTGGAGATGTAGTTTAGTGGCAGAGCACTTCTTGGTTCAAACTCTGGCCACCTCAGCCTGCCTTTAGGATTGAACCCTGGAGCTAGCCCTTCGTCTCTATGTCCACTGAATTACAGCCCCAGTCCTTTTTATTTTGAGACAAGGTCTTAAGTTTTAACCCATAAATGAAACAAAAACAAACTACCAACCACCCACCTCTCCAAACACAAAAGAACCACAACTTGCACTTGCACTTGCAGTATCTTCTGAATATGCAAATCTCAATGTTTTTTTGTTTTGTTTTGTTTTGTTTTTGGTGCTGCTGGGGATTGAATCCAGGGCCTCTCACATGCCAGACTCTATCACTGAACTACCTCCAGCATCCCCCAGGGGCTTCATTTGATTTGTGCAAAATGAAGCAAATAATTTTATTTGGGGAACAGAAATAAATTGATTATTTCAAGAAAAAAATCAATAATCTAATGTTGTTTGAGATGTGTTTGATGTATAAATATCCTTAAGTCTTTCAAAGTTTCAGCTAAATCCTTAGATATTTCATTAAAATGACAACTGTGGCTAAAGCTCATATTTTAAAATAAAAGCAAGCCAGCTATGGTGGTGCATGCCTGTAATGTCAGTGACTTGGGAGGCTGAGGCAGAAGGATAGCCAAGTTCAAGGCCAACCTCAGCAACTTAATAAGACCCTGTCTTAAAATAAAAAATAAAAAAAGAAAGAAAGAAAGAAAAGGTCTGGGGATGTAGCTCAATGGTAGAGTGCCCTGGGATGAATAAAAAATAAACAAACAAAAACAACAACAAAAATTAAAAAGAAAATAATAAAATAAAATGTCCTTATCATGAGGAAAAAAACCTGAAGAACCATTATAATCAGTTTTTAAAAATTAAAGCATTTAAAAATAATAAAAATATTTCCAGAAAAATATTTTAGGAAAAAGAGCCAACCAAGCCCTAAAAGAAAGACACTGAGAAAGTGAACTATAGTAGGTACCCACAATCCCACTTCTCCCCTCCCTTTCCCTTCCCTTCCTCAGTACTGGGGATGGAACCAGGGTGCTCTACCATTGAGCTACATCCAAAATGCTTTTTTATTTTGAGATAGGGCCTCACTAAGTTGCTGAGGCTGGACTTGAATTTACGATCCTGTGCTTCAATTTCTTGAGTTGCTGGGATTATAGGTATGCACCATCATACTTGGCCCCTTGAACTTTTTTTTAACTTTAAAATTTTTTTAAATTTGTTCTAATTAGTTATATATGATAGCAGAATGCATTTCGATTCACGTACACAAATGGAGCACAACTTTTCATTTCTCTGGTTGTATACAATGTAGTGTCGTACCACATGTACAGTCATACATGTACCTAGAGTAATAGTTTCCATCTCATTCTACCATCTTTCTTGCCCCCATGCCCCCTCTCCTTTGCCCAAAATTGCTCCATCCCCCCCCAATTATGGATCAGTATCCACTTATCAGAGAGAACATTTGTTATCCCCCTTAACTTTCACAAATTAAACTACCTATGCTGAAGAGAAAGGAGAGAGAAATATGTTAGGTTAGCAAGGCAAATGCAGAACGCAAGGTAAACAGCGCGCACGCACAGAACGCACCAACATGGCCGCTGCGAGCCGCATGCATAGAGGGACAGGGAACATCCAGTATGGGCGCTGCCATGTTTCCTGGCTCATCTGGGAAGGACTCTGACCTCAGCAGGATCCCCTGACCAATCTCGGAGGTCACCGGACTCTAGATCACCTCCCCTTCCTGACCGGGCCTTTTAAAATCTCTGTACGGACACATGCACTATTCTCCCGTACACACTCTGATGGATAGGAGAGTTCAGCCCAAGAGCGTGTATTTCCAATAAAGCCTTGCCCAGCGGCTTTAATTCGCCTCCTTTTGGTCATCTGGCCTTTACAGAATAATGTTTTCAAAGCCTGGGTAATTCTACTTATCTTCCACTCAATAAGCACAGGCCCCAAGGTAAAACTGAAGTAGTGACTGGACCTGTCCTTCTTTTCATCAGTCTTGGTCCTTAGAGTATCTTCCAGTGTGTGTGAGCCTTTTGCTGTACTGTACAATAGGCAATGAAAGAGGATTTCAGAGAAATTTTGACTTTCTGTGATTTTCATCAATGTAGTTATAGGAAATGTAAAGACTAGATGACCAGAAGGAGATGAATTAAAGCCGCTCGGCAAAGCTGTATTGGAATACATGCTCTCGGGCCAAATCCTCCCATCCATCAGAGTGTGTCCAGGAGGAATGGCGCTGGGGCTCCGGTGCACAAAGAATTTCAAGAATAGAGAAATGCAAATCAAAACTACTGTAAGATTTCATCTCACTCCAATCAAAATGCAACTATCAAGAATACAAGCAACAATAAATGTTGATGAGGATATGGGGGAAAAGGTACACTCATACATTGGTGGTAGGAATGCAAATTGGTGCAACCATTATGGAAAGTGGTATGGAGATTCCTCAGAAAACTTGGAAATAGAACCACCATCTGACCCAGCTATCAGCCACTCCTCAGTGTATACCCAAACGACTTAAAATCAGCATACTACAGTGATGAAGCCACATCAATATTTACAGCAGCTCACTTCACAATAGATAAACTATGGAACCAACCTAGGTGTCCTTCAACAGATGAATGGATAAAGGAAATGTGGTATATACACACAATGGAATATTGCTCTTGATTTTAAAGAGGTCATAGATTGTTCTTGTTATTTGTGGAGTTTCCTAGGTGTGGTGTTAGAATTTAGTACTCTAGACTTGCCCATAAAGTTTACCATCTAAATCAGTTGTCCTTCATGGTAACAGGATCAGCAAAGAAGAAAGGTCTTGTGGGCCAGGCAGCAGTGTTTGTTTTCTGTGTTTCAGGGACACATTTTCTGTCTGCAATCTTTCCTCCCAACCCCACTCCTGCTTCATTGTTTCCCAGAACTTTCTTCTTTCTTATCTCCTACACTGAATCAGTTTCCAGCCTGTTGCTTTTCTCTGCTATCTCCACAGCCACAGTATAATGCTGGTGCTAGCCACTAGGGTCTCTCCCTTGCATCACTGTGGTCAGTTCACCTGGGTTCCCACCATAGTCACCTATCCCCTGGTTCACCATCACACAGCAGCCAGAGTAATCTTTTTATTTTTTTTATTTTTTATTTTCGGTAGTTGTAGATGGACAGCATGCCTTTATTTTGTTTTATTTTAATTTTTTTATGTGGTGCTGAGAGGATCGAACCCAGGGCCTCACATTGCTAGGCAAGTGCTCTGGCCACTGAGCTATAGCCCCAGCCTCAGCACCACCTTTTAAATACACTGATGTGCCATTGCTGTTAGGACTGAATTTCAGACTCCGTTGGCTGCAGGACCAGCCCATCTACTTTGCGTTCCTCTCTAGTTTTTATTTTTGTCTTCAGTTTCATCAGGGTTGATAGAAGCTCCTTTTCATTTTGAGGTTTCAGTACATGCTATTCCATCTGCTGCATGACAGGCTTCCTGCCCAGCCAGTAATTTCTTCCTCATTCTCTAGGTCTTGATTTAAATGTCTTCTTAGAGAAAACTTCCTTTTACCCCCTTTAAGTTAGATCTCTCCATGCCCTCATGGCTTCCAAACTTTTGAATGGTACAATAATCATGACTATATAATAAATATCTGGTCGTGCTAGGGATCAAACCCAGGGCCTTGTGCAAGCTAAGCAGGTGTTCTATCACTGAAATACATCCCAGTCCCCAGCAGATTTTATCTAGGTGTTTGATACACACACACACATTGCCTGCATAGAATAGATTCTTCTATGTGGATCTGTGGAAACCACTGGTGTTTCACTTTTACTCTACAAATTCATTTCTTTTCTTTCTGACCTTATGTACTCTCCCCCTGAGAGGTCTGATACAATTCCTTTCAAACTGATCCCTCTCTGGAGAAATGAATTGTGAAGGGCATTAGTCACTCATCAACTTTGCACCACTGAATTCCTATTGCCATTCTGATTCTTCCCACCCTCAGTGGTGTCTGAGATTTTCTGGAATGACTTGTCAAAATGATATGGCACCCCTGATAGTGTTATTGGTGAGTCTGGTTTTTCTGTTGCCACTGGTCTCCAGTGAACCATACAAGGGCAGGATTACAGTGAGGGCACTGGCTTGGGATATCAGCACATCTCCAAACACCAGCAGTGAAAAGTTTAGAGGGAATTTTTGCACAAATGCATACAAAGTTCTTCTGACCCTTGCTGACATGGCAACCCAAAGCATATATTGGACTCTAAGAACCTGTTTTCTCACCATTGTAATGTGACTATACCCCAATAGTTGTGATACTTTTAATTCCTTATTTGAGGTCTGTTTTCCCACTGGATTAGAAGCTCCTTGAGTGCAGGGAATCATACTATTTTGGCATTGTATTTCTAGACCTACCTACTGCTTGGCATGTGATAGGTGCTCAAATATTGAAAAGTACCTAGCTCATAGTGACATAGAAAAACCTATGTTGGTCAAGGATTTCCTGTCTGACTTCAGTTTTGTATTTAGTCTGTTCCTGTTCAGACCTCAAAATGGGTCCATAGTCTTTGGCTTTTGTGTTAGCTACTCTTGGCGGCCTCATGAATTTAGATCTTTCAGTTTTTCTTTCCTTGAGGTAAATTTCACAAATCAGGTATCTGCTCTAATTTTCATCTCTACACCATGGGAATATTATGTTCAATATACAAAATATACAATCCACAGGTCCTACTGCCTGGCAAATTAATCTGGTTATACTATCAAGGAAACCAATTCAGTTACCTTCAAAATCATCACCTCCTCTCTGTGGCTCAGAAACAAAAGACTGATCTGCAGCAATTTGGAAGAAAATTAGAAATACTGTGAGATTAATGTTAATGTGTGGAAGTAGGTATGCAATTATCTATATTCTTTCCCTACTTGTGCGTTCAGCCCATTTTTGCTACCCTTTGGGTAAGTTCAATCAGTTACCTTAAAATTTAATCTGATATTCTGTACTTTAAGTAGTTTTAAATGATATTGTCCTCTAATTTAACAGATCTTTAAAGGCCTCCACTACCTACTGGATATCAAATTTCTCAACCCTGGAATTCAAGCAATAGGTAACAGGTCAGATTCTAGAGCCAGAGTCTCCAAATCCACTACTCAGGTATGTGACCTGTGTCAGTATTTTTAATCTGCCAAACTGGAACAGTCCCTATTTCATTGGGTTGTTGTTGAGGACTGAATAAATGAATGGAAAGTGCTTGGAAAAGAGCCTGGTATATGGTAAGTATTCAGTTCATATTAACTATTCTCATCTATTCTGGCCTCTCAAGAACTCTGGAAATGTTCAGGAATTTTACTTCAGTGACTTTGGAAAACTGACAGGGATTTTGGTTCCCAATTTTTAGCTCAAAATAGTGTTAAATATCCTAAACAATATCCTAAATTTTACCAGTGCTTGCCATTTCACTCCAGATCAATATAGTCCCTCAAAGAGGAGTTCTGAGCTAGTTGTTAATATACATACCCCAATGTAGCATCAGCTGTTTATTCAATGGGCTCATGGGCTCATGCTGATCTTCTGAAAACCCTGTAGCAGAATTCCACAGAAACTCCTTTGGCTTTGAATATTGAAGAGCTAAGTTGTATATGGGTTTGGATTATAAAAGAACAACTAAATCTCTAGTCCACATTCTTCTCTGTGCAGTCCCATTGAGATTTTTGTAGGGCTCAAGAAGAGATTTACCTGTGCTCAGAGAGAAAACACCTCAGCAAATAGCCTCTGTTCAGAAGATAATGCACATGTGGTTTTTGCAGTTTTACTTCGGGGTTCCTCATGATCTGGCTACTCCTGAACATGTCTGTGTATCTCTTACAAAATCTAAGGTCTTAATTCATGGTCACCCCAGTGATTCTCAGCCTCTGTTGAATTCTGCAGCAGATGTGCTTAATACAAGTTGCTACAAAGGTTCCCAGAAGGAGGAAGAAAGGATCTTTAGCCAGGTTTGTTAGTGGCTGCATCATTGTTGGTAGCTCATGGAGAAATACAGCACTGCTCTTCCTCAGATTCTGACACTGGATCTACATCGCTGAGAAAATTAATTTCTCTTCACATTGGCCAGAAGTCATTAGGAAATACACTGTAACATAAGAACCTGATTTAAAAAGAAATGATATGGTTTCTAATAATATCCCACAATGAAAATAAATACCCAAAGAGATATTTAAATTATAGACTACTTCATGGGAATTGTATGATGAAACATACTTGGAATAAGAATATACAGGGAAAAGTATATTATAACCTTAATTTTTTTTCTTTGAGGTGTTGGGGGATTGAACCTAGAGCCTCATGCATGCTAGGCAAGCAAACGATCTACCATTGAGCCATCTCCCTAACCCCAAAGTGAAGTTTTAAAAAGTTAAGAATGAAGCTCTGTGCATTCACTCATTTTGAGTGTAAATGAATAACAATTTTACAGAGTTGCAGTAATTCTAGTTTTTAAGAGTTTCTTTCTTTCTTTCTTTTTTTTTTTGGTAGAGGATGGGCGTGGGGGACAGTCTTGCTATATATTGCCCACACTAGCCCTGAACTCCCAGGCTCCAAGTGTTCCTCCTGCATCAGCCTCCAGGGTAGCTGGGACTACAAGCACTTGCCAAATATTTTTTTTTTTGTACCGGGAACTAAACCCAGGGGGAGTTTATCACTGAATTACACCCAGCCCTTTTTACTTTTTTATTTTGAGACAAAGTCTTGCTAAATTGTAGAGACTATCCTCAAACTTTTGATCATCCTGCCTCAACCTCTCAAGTAGCCAGGATTATAGGCGTGTACCATGGCACCCAGCTAGTTTTAAGTACTAGAGCAGATGTTTTAAGAATTTGATGTAAGTAGGGGCTGGGATTGTAGCTCAGCGGTAGAGTGCTTGCCTCGCATGCGTGAGGCCCTGGGTTCGATCCTCAGCACCACGTACAAAGCAATAAAATAAAGACATTGTGTCCATCTCCAACTAAAATATTAAAAAAAAAAAAAAGAATTTGATGTAAGTAAATTCTGCTGAGTTCTCCAAATATTGCTTTAAATACAGCACAGATAAAAGTTGGTATGTGTGTGTTGCCGTTTTTTACTTTTTAACAGTATCACTCACAACACCTTATAAATCAGATCATTTAGTTTGGGAGATTTGTTAAAATACAATGGTTTAAAAATTCAGAACATCTTTTCAATATCGTTTTCCTAATGTCTTAATTTTGTGATTTTTTTATATGTGGCAGTATTAAATCTGCCACTTTAAGGCTATGTTTATGGTTAAGAAGTTATCCATTTTACTTGAATCACAGTTTTCGTGTGTGTGATAACAGAGATCCTACTCAGGGTTCTACACATGCTAGATGTACATGCTCTACCACTGAGCTGCACCCTCAGCCTCCTCCTCCTTTTTTTTTTTTGGTGGTACTAGAGATTGAATCCAGGTCTTGGACATATGAGGCAAACATCCTACCAACTGAGCTATATCCCTAGACCCCCACATCTGATTCTTAATTCAGTAAACTTTCTTTTTTAAAATATTTTTTTAGTTGTCAATGGACCTTTATTTTATTTATTTATATGTGGTGCTTGAGAATCAAACCCAGTGCCTCACACATGCTAGGCAAGTGTTCTACCACTGAGCCACAACCCCAGCCCTCAGTAAACTTTTAAATTAGAAAAGACTGTTTATCTCAAATTGCTCATAACTAAATTACAGACCAAATGTCAACAGTTTTAAAAGTGAGACAGGGATAAAATGGTAGACACTCTGCCAGAGCCACTGTTGACTCCTTCAGGATTAGTGTATGTAGCCACCTGGAGCCAAAGAGAATAGCACATGAATTTACCCATAATTAAGATACGTTATCAGTATAAATGACAGTTCCCAGGACCAGGGAGGCTGTGGTTGCCATTAGGGAAGGTGAGAAAATGTGATTGGTTTTCTGAAGTTGCTCTTCTTTTGCAACCTCAGCTGTCCAGACATGGAAACTGAGGGGAATAATTCACCAATCTACCAATTACCCCGTTCCTTTTCTTATTAGTTGTTGTTGCCATGGACACAGCCAAAGTGCACTGCCCACTAGAGCAACTCCCTAGTAAGAGGTGAAATGTTACCCCTGCCCCCAACCCCACCATTTTCTTCTTTAGTGCTGGGGACTGAACCTGGGGCTTCACACATACTATGCACACGCTCCATCACTGACCTATTCCACTCATTCCAAAGTGTGGTTTTGAGCTAAGATGTATGGTCACTATATTTTTGTACTAAATAAGAGAAATGATTTCAAGCTTCACAAAATTAACATTCTACCAAAGTAAAGAAATAATACATAGAAAAATACGAAGTTTTCAGATCTGTCTCACCAAACTGATGTATCAATAATAGAAGATATTATACATAACACACAGAAGTCAGTCATTGTTAAAGACAATCAAATCTGCTTTTTCTTCCCTCCCAAATCTTCTTGTTCAGTTTGGGAACCACTTAAATTTGTGAACACTTATTTACAAATCAGTAAGTTATACTTTGCACTAATGTAAGTGCTCTGTTTTGAAGACCATAAGAGAATGCTCTGGAGAAATACAACCAAAGGCCATTTTGAAAAAGTGTCATATTCATCTCAGTTTCCTCTGTGCTGTTACATGTAGTCAAGTATTTAAAAATGAATTCTGCATAGACTCTACACCACTGATGACGAGGATGATAAATATGAAGAATATAGAAAAGAGTTCAAAGAACTTCCTAAATTTTTAAAGTTCCAAATGCCGTGCCTAACTTCAGAAAGCAAACTAACTTTAAACTTAACCTGACCTCATCTGTCTACCAGTTACTATTATAATAACCTTTTATTTTTAGTACTACTTTAATGAAAGACTATTAAGCCAAAGAGTTTTGAAATATTATAAACTATAAAAAACAACAAGGAAGAGTTTAAGGAAAGAATATATTTGAACAACATAAACAAACAAAAAAGGAATTACATAAGAAAAAATAATGTAACAATTTTTGTAAGTACCTAACTTGAGCATGCGCTTAACATCTAAAACAAAACAAAAGGTAACATTGGTACATTGGTACTATATATATATATCTGACAAGTGTGCATTAAAGAAATCTCTAATATAAAACATTTAAAACGTGGAGAATACTTGATTTCAAAATACAGAAAACAAATGTTAAAATAGGCACACCCACACTTCTTACAAAAACATGCTTGCAAAGATAAAATTCATCTGAGCTCTCATTTCTCAGATATACAAAAGCTATGAAATCGTTAATCACTGGATATTGCCTCCTGCTTTTGCACTAAGTTTCAACACTGATTGGTATGAATTCTGAATACAAAATTAATTACTGTTATTTTTCATCTTTCTGCCATGTTCTATATAGAATGCATCTACCTAATATGAGTAGAACTTAAAACAGCAACATTATTTGTATCAGTCATTTCCTTATGTTATTTTTTTTAAAAAGGCACTATATTTAAAAAATAATTATTACAACAAATAGTGCTTTGGAAGATCTGAAATTCCAAATCAATGTGCTCCATCAATCATAAGTAGATCCAAGAAGCCCTAACTTAAAAAAAAAATGTAAAAAGTTGATGATTTAAAGATTATAAAATTGGTTTATTGTAAAAGCAATTCAAGAATAACCAGTTAAAATCTTATCCCCATACTACCCCATACAACCAAGAAGTGTTAAACACTTTTACATGAGGAACAAAAACATAAAACAAGAAAGACCACATCAAAGCTATGATTCAAACTCAAAAAGAGAAAGGACTCTTAAATCTCTTTCAGGTCACTACAAGGGTATGATATGATCAAAGCACTATGTCAGGTACACAGCACTGCTACAACACTGAGGTACAACTGGGCAAATTAAATTCGAGGGGAAATGAAGACTATGCATTTTTGCTTTGTGGGTGTTCTTAAGTGATTGAAATTTTTAGGAACAACTGCCTTTAATGAGAGCAAGATGCAAGACAAGTCTTTATTGAAGAGAAAGTTTATGAAGTTTTCTATCAAGGTCCCACTAACTCTTCACAACCCACTCCCACCTTCCCACCCTCCCCCTAAGCTAAAGCTACTCTGCTGATATATAAGATATGATCTTAATTTGTGACTTACTGGCAAATTATAGGCACTAAGTAGCTCTGATCTGCACATTAAAAACAATATGCTGTCTCATCCATAATGCATTCTAGGTAGAATTTCATTATTGTTCTAAAACTCAATGCATCTGCACAGTGGCCATGCCCACCCCGACTTAACACTGAATCTTTCTGCTGTTTTTAAAATAAAAGCGGAGTCAATTATTATGAACAATCCATGAATTACATGATATATAATATAATACAGTGACTGCATTTTTTTGAGCACTGAAAAGCACTTAAAATAAAACTTCTTACTTCCACTTTTGCACTCCTCCAAATTGAAGGGCCAAAATTCTTGGATTTTGTAATTGGAAAAAGAAAAAAAAAAATCTACCTTCCTGAGCTGAAGCTTTTCATAGTTAACTGTAGTCAGGAAAACCGATTCCGTCTGTTATAAACCCTTGAAAATAAGGGCTTATTTTAGAAGCACTGAAAGACCCTTAAATCACTGAGATACTAGCTGGTACCACTCTAATTCATAACCATTACTTCATAGCTTATATTGAAGAGTTAATTCATGCTCACTTTGTTCATTAAAAAATACTCTTTGGAAACCATTATTACTCCTGTAGACACATACTCTAGTTATATCTCTTCCTGTAAAAATAAAGGTATAATCATGATTATCTCTACTACTTTGCTAAATTCAACTACCAATATACATTTATTAATCTGATCACTTTACCAGCTAACTTATGACCTTACAGTATTCTACATACTACCCAGGAGGTTCAATTTTCAGCATAGAGAAGTAGGAGCAAGTCTTGTTAAGAACAATCCTGTAGGGGCTGAGGATGTAGCTCAATGGTAGAGCACTTGCTTAGCACAAGCAAGGCCTCGATTCGAGCCCCAGCACTGGGTGTGTGTGTGTGTTCTGTTTACAAGAACAATTTTATAGGAAATACTGTAATCTAGTCTTCAACGTATTCATTACAAATGAGAACTAAAGTACCAGAGTTTACTTATAAAACTAAGGTGAGTGTAAATTTCCAAAGCTGAAGGATGGTGAGTTGCTGAAAAGCTCACTTCAGTCACATACATCATGAACCTACTCAGTGATTTCTAAGACTCAAACTTGTACAAGGGGGAAAATAAAACCATCTCTAGTCTACTCCTTTCCAATTCATCAGTATTTATCATGTGCCCAGAGAACAAAGAGTACTCCTTCAGGCACTATCCATAGTAATAGCCCTTTTAGAAGACTAAACTATCTCAAACATCTGCAGATTGCCCCAACCAGATTAAAACTACTTGTGAGATATGCACTACTAGTCACATATTCTAAATGTGTACATTCAAAGCTATCATTTTAAAAATAAATTGGAAAGTAGGGAAATTTAAAAAAAAAAGGTACATTCTGCTATCACACTATTATAAACACTGTGTGTGTATGTTTAGAGAGCAGATAATCAAGATTTAAATAAGATGGCCAAAAACCCAGGAATTGTAACTTTTATCAAAATAACTACGATAAATGTCCCAAACTATAACTATAAACAGATTAAACAGATTCACTAATATGGTAATTTGCCTAAGTTCCAACAAAACCAACCAACCAACCAAAACAAAAAATCAAACAAGCCAAAAAAAAACAAAAACAAAAACAAAAACCAGAAAACCCAAAACATCCACAAAAATATCCACCCAAACCTATGCTAGAGTATGTGGCAATAATTCATGTATTTCTATGGAAATTGTCTCATGCATTAAGTTCCTAAAATAAAATCAAGGTCACTATGTGACTAATGATAGCACTAGGAGGAAAAGACAAAACACTGAAAATAAGAAAGTCTTCAGCCTTGGTTTTAGCTACCTCTTCAAATCAGCATTAAGTACTTAATATCAGATAAAACATTTTTGGCTTGTCAGACCAGTAAGACAAGTTTTTCCACTGGCCAAATGCAGCTGAAGAAGCAGCTGTGTGAACAAACTAAATGCTGTGACATGAAGCATCTGATTTCCAAGTCTGAGTCAAATGATTGGTAAATATCTAACTGGGAAAAAGGAATGACATCCATCATCCAAACAGGCTCACTTCCCCCAGCCCCCCAAATAAACAGTAGTTATATAGCAAAAGAAAATTTTTTTTGTTTTTGATTTTTTTGTTGTTTTTTTTTTTTGATTCTTTAGGGCCAACTGTGAAAGAGGTCAGCAATATATTAACAGCAGCAATGGACAAGGAAGAGCAAAATAGTGGATGAAAGAATCTTGCTGGACGTGTTTGTTCATGTTTTTTTGTATTAGCCAGAAAATTGCAGCTGGCTTATCTGGAAATTTCAGGCATATGTCTTATCTCCTTAGATCCTTCACAGATTTAGAATTCAGTCTACCTGAGGGCTTTATAGCCATGTAAGAAAGCTTTCTTTATCTAGCTTGGTGGCAGCCAAAACAGACTCCATGTCATTAAGGATGTCAGAACTCAGGGCTTCTTGCAGACTGGGCATCAACTCCTCTCCTTCTATGTTCATTCCATCTCCTTCCAGTGTTCCAAGGTCCACATTTGTCCCAGGAATGGCTTCAAGGTAGTCTGGGAAACGATTCTGCTGTGAGGGCAGGGTGCTTTGGTTGATAGTATCACCTAGTTGGATCAGGGGGAGAGATAATAAGATCCTTTTAGAAAAGCTAACATCAAAGCTGCATCTTATGAGCATAAAGAAATGCACAGTAAAAGAAAAACATTCCTGACTGGCCTGAGGTCCAGAATTTATTTTAAAAAACACCACATAGAAAACAAAATAACAATGCCAAGTTTATTTATACTTCAACATTTGTTCAGATATTCAACGTATAGCTTGAATGCTTACCATTAAGGACTGAGCACAGAAAGGGATGATGCAACAACAAAAATCCCTTGAAAAATTTTACATGGCAAAAGAAGAAAAAAGCAGCACACCATACAACAGTATAACTGCCTACTGTTTTCCAGATATGCACCATCATAGTAAAATTAAATATAAAATGAATGGTACAGACCTGTCTTTCTCTTACATATACTTCTTTTTTTAAATCAAAGGACTCCATGAATTCTCTACTACACTTTTAGAGATTCACATTCATAAAAGCAAAACAATCTTCCCAGAAGTCCTTGCATAAATAAATTTTTAGCCTAGCTTCTAGGATTCCCAAACTTCCTGGCCACAGAACCTTTTTTCTTTTTTCATATGATAATATTAAAATTCCTCAGAGCTTAAACAATATATGCTTTTGGAAAACTAACATAATCCGTTAAGTGCTACAGGGGTCTGGAGAATTAAAAAATGAAGATGAAAGGAGGAAGGACAGTTCATGAATTAGGTTTGAAGTGGCTACTAAGAATGGTTTAAGATCTAGGTAAGCAGAGAGAAAGAGGTAGTGTGGACTCTAGAAAGTACCATAGTCATGAGCTAGATAAGCAACTGCACAAAAGACTTGCTGAACACTTTCAGAAAAGTTGGCAACTAAAGAATTAGCTAGCTGGGGAACTGCTTCACTTTGCTGCAAATTCCTGCACTCTTGACATTTGTCAAATCCAGGATAATGGTGACCAGGTAAGCCACTGGAGAAACAGTTCCTTAATTATCTCTGTGAAGCAGTATTTTTTTTTTTTTTTAGCTCTTGAAAGACCTCTACCAACTGTTCTAACCCTAAGTAGGTGGGCCCCACCATCAAGTCTTTTCCACTCAGTTTCCTGGTCCCATAGCACTTAAGTTGGACCAAAAACCCCAGAAGAGAGCACACAATATATAGAAAACTCTCACCAAAATTAAGAACACAAATCTATAATAGGAGAGACTTCTAATAGGATCCTCAATTACCTTGCCAATTGACGTGTTAAAATAAATCGTTATCAGTTTTATTCAAATAGAGCTAAGATATCCAATTCATGACATTTAAATACCAGAAAAATACTTAATTATTTGTCATATAGGGAAAAAAAGCAGGTTCAATTTGAAGTTTAAAGGATGGTTCTTCTCTCAATAATCTTTGCTCACAATAGCTTATTAGACCTGGTGATAATATGATTGTCTATGACTGACAGATTTTTAAGAGGAATAAAGAATACTAACCTGTATCCATTTCATCAACACTGTTTAGGAAGTCATCTGGAGTCCGAGGGACACTGTAGCTGCTCATGCTTAGTCCACTGTCTGTACTCTCATCTCGAGAGTGATAGGTGCCACTATTAAAAAAAAAAAAGATAGTTGAAGACTGATGCAATTTTTTTTTTTAATCAATTCAAAGCAAAAAGAATCAAAATGATTCTCAAAGATGATTAGTGAAAATTCTTGACCTGGAATGCCTGAAATAAGAATCCTCCTTCAGGGCCATACATAACCCTTGTACTTCTGAAATGTCATAAACAAGTTAATCTTACTTGAAGTTGGTAGTTCTAATGAGCCAAGTTCTCTCTTATGGTTGACTTTGATGGCAATGAAAGAAAACAAAAAACAAAACAACAACAACAGACACAGTTTTCATAGAGAGAAAATTCTCTACACAGGTATTCTGTCTGGACATCATCTGAACAGAGGAGATATGAAGGTAGGTTTGGGCTGCACACTCCACACAGATCAATGGTTCCAAGGATTCAATTACCCAGGTGGTGGTAGCAAAGGCAGAGAGGTCAAAACCCAAACTCCAGGTGGATGGGTGAGACAGACTTGCAATAGACTCATGTTAAATTCTTACCTCTTGTGCAGTGAACTTAAGCCAAGGAAAAACAAACCCAAAATAAAAATTTTAGGTTTGTTTTAGAATTTCTTTTTGAACTGGGCCAAAATAGATGAGTCACTGCTGATAAGAAAAGAATTCCTATAGTTTGATTTCCTTGCTTCTGCTCAGAGGTGGACAAACTCAAATACCTTAGCATAAGACAGAAGCTTATGCTAAGGTATTATAGCTCCAATTGTAGGAAAGAACAAAAGAAAACAGTACAAGACACATCCCTTGAGGAAAAACATGAGTCAAGTCAGATTTTTTACTTCAGGCTAAATGAAAAGTTTCCCAGATTTACATATAGAAATTGCAAATATCCTCAGAACATTACTTCATAAATAAAATATTTGTTCCGAAGCTGGTAGCACAAAGATATCAGCTGGTATTGACTGTAAAATCTTGAGTCCTTAATACTAGAAAATCATAGGCAATTGTTTTTATTCTTAATGGTTTCTCAACATAAATGTGTGCTTTAAATTTCCCCACATCGGGCTGGGGCTGCAGCTCAGTGGCGGAGTGCTTGCCTAACTTGTGTGAGGCACTGGGTTCGATCCTTAGCACCACATAAAAATAAACAAATAAAATAAAGGCATTCTGTCTATCTACAACTAAAAAAAAAAAATTAAAAAAAATTTCCCCACATCTTGGACATTTAAGCAACTAAACCTTAAAAAACCAGGCTTCCACTGGTTTAATGCTTCTGTCAGATTTTGGCAAGATTCAAAGCCTCAAAGAGATGCAAGAAAATACAAACTTGCCTCCAAGACTATTTGTAGACACTACAGCTATATATGAGAAGACCTCAGGATATGGTTTGTTTTTATTTTGAATGCCCTGATTTGGGACAAGGGCCTCATCCTAGTCATCACTCTATTCTCACTGCTAAGCATGGGGGAACATCAATGTTACAGTCCATTACAGAGATGAATTTACAGAGTTAAACAGTTCATTCTAAACCACAGGGGAGTACATGGGTATTCCCAAGAAGAGTTTCCTCCTAGGAACAGCTCCCTGCTCAACACCTGCAGGTCCTTTTCAATAAATGTTCACTGAGCATCTGCTACTATACCACAAGCATTAGATCAGGCTCTGAGGACAGAGGTTAACAACAATAAACTACAAATGATGCTAATGATATATATATTTTTTTCTTTTTGGTACCAGGGATTGAACCCAGGGATGCTTAATCACATCCCTAGCCCTTTTTAATTTTATTTGGAGAGAGGATCTTGCTAAGTTGCTTAGGGCCTCACTAGGTTGCTAAGGCTGGCTTGGAACTTGAGATCCTCTTGCTTCAGCCTCTCAAGTTGCTGGGATTACAGGTGTGCACCATCATGCCCAGCCCAAGTGATGCTTTTTAAGAAGCTTACAAATTCACCAAGAAAGGTGAACAAATACACTAATGAATTAAAGGTACTTTCAGGACAAAACAGAGGGAGCTCGGAAATTTGTAAAAAGGAAGTTTTCATGGAGGGGAGCACCTAAACTTGTTTCAAAGGATCTTAGAACAAGAGAGAGATAAGGGGATACTGTACCGCTAGTCAATTCCATGGCAAGTCAGGGGAATAAAAGTATTTAGAGTTTAAGGGATAGGCATAAACCAACTAGTAAGCAAGAGAAACATCAGAAGGTTTTTGTTTTTTAAAGAAAAAAAATCACACATGTGTACTTTAGAAACTTTAGTACAGAGAATGAATATTATTCTGCTCTTAGATTAATTACCTCGATTACCTGCTACTCTGTCATCTTACCAGGAAAGAGAATTCAAATGGCAGCCCAACTCTCATCAAGTTTTAACAATTTTCACCACGGACTGCCAAAAAGATATGCAACCTGTCCATTTTTCCCCCACCTTTCACTACTGGGGATTGACCTCACAACTAGGCAAGTACTCTCCCACTGAGACCTCCTGAGTCCTTCTCCTACCTAGGTTTCCCAAATAGCTCAGACTTCAGCCATGAGCCACCACGGCTGGCTCCATTTAAAAAAAATTTTTTTTAAAATTTTATCCTTGGATTAACAAAGGTTATTGGTAACTGGTAGTGTTTTATCAATAATACTGTTCAGATCGATAATACTGATCTGAAATTTTCCTTCTGGAAGAAAAAAAGTTTTATGCCTATGACTTTTCCTCAGTTTCAGTGTAAGTTCAAATACATAAACTTGTATAAAACCCAAGTTGTACTTAAAAATATGTTTTAGCCTCTAAAATCAAAGCTCCTGGCTTGGGGATGTAGTTCAGTAATAGAGCACTTGCCCAGCATGTGCAAGACTCTGGGTTCAATCCTCAGCACTGCAGAACTAAATAAATCAAACCTAACCAGGTCACCAGCACAATCTTAAGACAGAGAGAACAATGGGAAATTCCATTGTTCTAAATATTTTTAGGATAAAAATTTTTCCCCCCACAAATCATTAAGTTTTAATTCAACTGGTGAGAAATTAAAAGGTAGCATAATAGCTTTCCAAACCAATATACCTTTCAATATTTTTAAAAGTATGTTGCTTAAAATTGGTTAGGGGGTTAAAAAAAAACCCACAAGTTACTTGCATATTTTTTAAAAATAAAATTCCATAGATATTTTATAATCTTGAATAAATTTTAGTTAAGTATCAATTTTAAATGGCTTTTGAGGTAAAAAAAAAAATTGCAATCTGCTTGAAACCTAAGAATTATGCTAAGTTACCAAGAAGCACCCTTCAGGCTATGTTATTTTCAAATATTGTCTCTCACCATTTAATGCATTTCTTTTTTGGAGGGTTTAGATTGAGGGGTACCAGGGATTGAACCCAGAGGTGCTTAATCACTGACCCACATTCCCCAGCCCTATTTTATATTTTATTTAGAGACAAGATCTTGCTAAGTTCTTAGGGCCTCCCTTAAACTGTTGGGGCTGGCTCTGAACCCGAGATCCTCTTGCCTTAGCCTTCTAAGCCACTGGGATTATAGGCACACGCTACTGCGTCCAATATCCTCAGCCCTTTTTATTTTTTGTTTTGAGGCAGGGTCTCAGTAAGTTGCTCAGGCTGGTCTCAACCTTGCAATTCTCACCCTTTGAGTTGTTAGAATTACAGGGATACACAAAATGCCCAGCTTAATGCATTTTTTTAAAAAAGAGGCACCACCTTATATTATATCTCTTGAAACTACACAGCCTTTAAGAACATGGAAACCTTCACGAAGCTGCTGGATGGAGCCACTTAGGTTGCAAAGCTGTGTGGAAAATTCCTGCCAATGATCCTTACAATGTAATCCTAAGTAGGTTTAAGATGAAGTTCATGTGCTCTCACAGAAAGGCACTCACATGTTCCTTTGTGATTCTATTAATTTTAAGAAACTGCTAGTCAACAGTATAGGGAGATGCAAACACGTTGTAACTAAGTAAGTATCCCTTCCACAAGTCTGAACAGCTTACTTCCTCTTATAAACGATGTTTTTTAATCCTCAATTTTTATTGTACTTACCATATATGGAGAGATTCATTTACAGCTATGTTTTTTGGCCCACACAGATGTTCAAAACAGACCACTCTAAGTGCTAGGTAGAATAAATTTAAATCTTATCTTTTTCAGATATTGGCTATTAGCACTGTTACCAACCTGTTAAGAAAGGGATCTGAGCTATTGGTCGTCATTGTTCTCAATTCCTGAGACATCCCAGGAGAAGATACTGGATTTTGAGTCCCACCATCCTGCTCCAGTGTTGGTAATTGGCTACGAAGAGCTAATTCCTTAAACAAAAACAAGTATAATCAATTTATCAATTAACAAAAGTACTGTTAGATTTAAAAGAAATTAAATTCACATTAGAATACCTGGGTACACATAAATGTTTATTTTTAAATTGATGTATTACCTAATAAGAATAACCAAACTCTTCTTTACATTTCAAGTGACTGCAAATTATATAAATTGAAAGTCTGTCTAGTAATATTAACCCCAAAGCACACATAGTTTACTACTTAGTTTCATTTTGCAATTTTCCTTATTCTCAAATCCTCCCTTCTGGGACAGAACTATAAGTCTGGTCTCTAAAAAATTAAATACACTTTTATATATTTACTTGTCAGTGCTCACACAGTTTTGTGTGTTTGGGACCATCAATAAAAATAAAGTAGAAAGAACATTTGATAATATAAAGACACTAATCTTCCTCTTTATCCCCACACCACTAACACATGTTTCCTTTGACTTCAGATGTTTCTATCTTGAGCTGGACAGTGTATGTTCTATCCTCTAGCAGAGACAGAGGAAGGGAGAGAGAAAAAAAAAAAGATACCAGAAAGTAAAAACATGAACCCAAAGTTTCTCTGCCACAACCATAATACTTAAAATTTCTTCAGAGATATCCAACAATTTTGCTCATCAGAATTCTACCTGGAAATCTGAGCAAAGGCTATTAGCTACTACACTAATGGCTCCCCAAGGCCCGCCTCAATAGGCTTTAAGACATCTTGGGCTTCAGTGTGTGTATGGCCCAGGCCAGTTCATCTCTCTCTGAGGGACTCTTTCCCTCTTCATTACTATCCTTGTCCTTTTTTCTCTCCTTTTCATTCATTCATTGTTTTTTATTCTTCTAAGAATTTTCATTGTGCCTCTCCATCTCTCAAACTGCTAGAGCATCAGTTGCTTCTCCTTCCACGTTTTTGGTTTGATTTGACATGGTTTTATTTATTTATTTTTCTTAAATCACAAAGCACCCTCCCTTTCCCACCCAGCAGCTTTTAGAGCCAAGTCTGCTCCCTGTAGAAAATCCCATTGCTCTCAGGCGCCCTCATCCCCACATTCACCACAAGGTCAGGAGTGTGGAAATAACCTCCTAGCTCTTCACTGCTACTTATAGAAGATCCCATGCAAAATCCACTTTTTATTCAGGTTTATACCTTCTGGATATACCATTCTTTAAACCTGGGTTTCTTAACCAGAGGACTGTGAAAGAATTTTAATTTTTGCTAGATTCTAATTTAAAATTTGCATTTTCTTCATTTATGAATATAGGAAATACAACAGTATTCACGGTACTTCTGATGTATCATTAGTATAATATACAGATATTTTCCTAATACATTATAATTGCTGCAAACATCTTAAAATACCATTTAGACTCATTACTATTTCAATGCTATAGTAGTTTTAAGACATATTTCTAGATCCTTTTAATCTACACATCAAAAAGAAGTATGTGTTGCCAGGAGACACACCTGTAATCCCAGCAACTTGGGAGGCAGAGGCAAGAAGATTCCAAATTCAAGGCCAGTATAGGAAACTGAATAAGACCCTGTCTCAAAAAAGAAAAGGGGCTGGGAGGTAGCTCAGTGGTAGAGCACCCTTGGGTTCTAGTCTCAATACTGCAAGAAGAAAAAAGATATATCACGGTTTTTTATTTAATATTTTGATAACTATCAATGAAGCTCCCTTTTAAAAATAATCTTGTACATTATTATCATCCTTCCCATATACTTAAAAAAGCCCAATATTCTGAGAATGGATCCAGGGGTTCAGCTGAATGCCAAAGTACTGCATGCTGACAAGGGTAATTGCTTCTTGTACACAATTTACTGAACTAAAGCTGTTCTACTTTAGGTATAGAATTCTGCAGGCTGGCTCAGGGATTTTTGCCAAATAGACCTCATGATTCTTCACATGGTTCAAGTATACCTTCTAGAATCCAATGACCTTCATTTCCACCTATCTCAATCACTCACATGTACAGCTGCCAAGATCTTGTTCTTAAAACCAAACCATCCCTAAAATCCAAATCATGTTTGGAGTAAGGATCACTGTTTCACTTCTTCCCAATTACCCCTATCATTCTGGAACTGTCAATAGCCACATACAAAACTCATTCATAATAACCCACTATTGCAACTGCAATGATGCTGAGCACTTCACTATTGTACGTCAAGCATAAAACTCCCTCAGTCACACCCTGGAATTGGCTTAGAACTTTCTCTCCTAGAAAACTTATGTGTACTTTTCCCAACCTTTCTGATCACATTTTTCTTCCTATCCAGTTCCCTCCCCTACTCTACCAGCAATCCAAACTCAGAGACTCTAGAACTTCCTCTCCTTACTATTCCAGTCTGCTGGCTCTCTTCTAGTTTCTCAAGTTTTTTCCTCCTTCTCTACAAGCTTGAATTCATGACTGACCATTTGAAATATACACAAGCACATTTCAGATTCCTAATGTATGTATAATTTTATCTCAGTCCAGCAAATCCCAACCTGAATAAATGCCAACATGTGCTTGTTTAGTTTTTATACTGAGATTCCTGAGAAATGTTAGGGGGAAAAATCATATACAACTATGCAGAATGGAGAACTGACAAATTAATGGTCTTTGGCCTTGGCCCTTAGTACCATTTACTGATTTTGGGGAGTGAGGTTGTACTTGCTCAGTTCTTTCTCATTCTCATGGTCAAATATTCCAAACACAGAGTACTCTCTCAAGCCCCTAATGGGTCAAGCCCATTTCCATCTCTTTCTCATTTAAACAACAGCACTGAGATTGTGAGGCATAAATCTGGGATCTTCCAATTGCTGCTGCAACCCTTTCCTGCTCCCCTCAAAGGTATCTTCATTTGTACCATCTTTATAATTTTTCTTCTAGTTTCAGAAAATGAGTTTGTTAAAGACTAACCCACTCTCAGTGCTTCTAGAGATCCCTTCTTTCTTTTCTTTGTATCCTCTATCTTTGACTCCTTTTATTCTCATTTACAAAGTGAAGAGTAGCTTTATAACAATGATAGTAAACCAGAGGTGCCACACACTTGTAATCCCAGCTGCTGAGGCCGAGGTGGGAAGATTGTCAAGGCCAGGTTGGGCAACATTTTGAGACTCAATCTCAAAATCAAAACAAAACAACTCCAAATGATAATGCACTTTTACAGACCAGTAAGACAGTTTCTCAGTATCACATCTGTCCAAATACTATTCTTGCATAGAACACTTTTCTTTCTCCCCTATTACATTAAGACTTTGGAGGGACACCACCTTCTCGAGGTAACTTCCCAAGATGATTCCACCTCCAGTAAGATTGGACTAGACATAAAGATGTCATGTCTTTAACATCCTGAGCACATATAATACATTTAGAGCACTTTATCATGATATGTAATTTCTTCTATGACCCCTAAAGGTAGGACAAATTGCTTTACCAGAATAGAAGAGGCTGATGCATAGGGTCTTTAAAAATATGTAAGCATTTGAGAGAATCTTAAAGATCATTTGCTGTTAAAATTTTTTTGTTTGTGGTGCTGGTGATTGAACCCAGGGCCTGCGCATACTCGGCAAATGCTCTTGCCATAGATAAAGCTATATCCACAGTTCCGTATTCTGCATTTTGTGTGTGTCTGCCTGGTTTTGAACTTCAATCAGCACAAAGCAAGTACATGATAATAACCTGTAAATTATTAGTGAAAATAACTGAATTGGCTGTGATTTTTATAACTTTTTATTTTAGTTTTTTTTTTCATGAAGTTCGCATTTTTCAAGATTATTGTGAGGTTAAAACTAATAGTTATGTGCAGATTAGGCTGCCCATAGTTTCGCTGCTTTTTGAATTTTGCCACTAGGCTTTGCTCAAAGCTAATGTTCACTTTTTGCTTCATTTAACAACTAAATTTCTGTTGTCAGCAGGTACCATAGAACCAACTCTCCCAATTTATAAATAAAGGTAGCTTAGAGATGTGATTAAGAAGGTAAATACTGCCAAGTTACCTAAGAATACTGCCAAATATACTGGCAAATACTGCCAGTTACCTCTGGTAATCTAAGAAGATAACCAGACTTCAGAAGAAATACAGAAACAACTTCTCAATCAAACCTATATGTGAGCCATAAATAAGAACTCAACTGAATTTGGGAGAATTAACAAAAGAAGGCTATTTTATTATTGGTGCTGGTATGACAATTTCTTGGCATGAAAAAAAAATAATGTGATAGGCCAATGATACAAATAAAATACAGACATATTATAGACACCATGTTCAAGGCATGAATGTTCCGCTAAGTTTGGAAACTTCTCGTGACAGCAAACCTAACAGGATTGATTAGACACCTTAAGTAATTTTTTATTGGATTTACTAAGACAATTTATGTGTAATAAGTTGTACATAAAGTGCTCAATTTGATGAATTTTTAAACATGTACACACCTCTGAACCTCCCACTACAATCAAGATAGATACCCCCAATTTTCTCCTGCTTTTTCTTACCCCCATTTTACCCTCAGAAACAAATGATCTCCTTTTTGTCATTATAGATTAGTTGGTATTTTGTAAAATTTTCTATAAATGGAATCATACAGCATGTACTCATTTAAATTTAGCATAATATTTTGAGATTCATGTTATAATTATATATTTCATTCTTTTTTTAATTGCTAACACTACTGTAGGTATATACTACTATCATTTATTTACCTGCTGATAGAACATTTTGGTTGTTTCTAAATTTTGGCTTTGTGTAGATATGTGCTTTCATTTCTCTTGAACATTTTAGAAATTTTAAAACCTAGAAATAGTCTAGTGTCTCTAAACTTCTGACCAATTCTATTGCCTTGTTATTTTTCTAAATGATATGCATCAATTTTATAGGGATCCTAAATATAATATATATTGTCTTAGAAGTTTTTGTTTCCCTTTTTTTTTGAGACAGGGTTTCACTATCTTGCTAAAGCTGGCCTTGTAATGAGTAACTAGGACAATAGACATAGGCCACCACATCTGTCTTTTAAAGTTTTTTTTTTTTTTTAGATGCTAGGATCAAACCCCAAGCTATATCCCCAGCTCTTAAAACTCTTTTTTTACTCTATGGGAAATTATATTATTATTTCAAATGAGAAGAGGAAACAAAAGGGCCAATGGCTTATGGTTTGGTTCTGGACCCATGAAAGAAGTCCACGATATGAAGTAGGCAAACTTATTTTTCTTTGTGAACCACTCTGGGAAATTCCTTCCAGACCAAAATGAGACCATTGGTTTTACTTAAACTGCAAAGAACTCTGACTCTAAATGTGTCCCAGATTAGCTAAGATTTATAAGCTCAATGGGAAAATCTACTACATTTTTATATTATTACAGAAGAAAATGAGCTAAAAATACTTACGTCATTTATAAGGAGTCAAATGCTCTAGAAGAACTATTTGACCTTTGAAATATAGAACAGAAACATGACCAAATTTTGGCTGAATTTCCTGTAACTTGCTTATTTCCCCATTTTTGAAAGACTGTCAAACTATTCTACCTTTGGGAAAAGAGAACTCTGTTAACCAAGTTGTATTTTTAGCTCAGTATTCTAATTTTAGTCACTGTGTTCAGGATAAAACAATCTCAAACTCCTTAGAGATAGATGTAATAGATGTAACTTACATTTTATATGAAAGTTTTCAGCTTAAATCAGCTATGTAGATAATCTAATTATGTCCCCAAGCTTATTTTTAACAATTATTCTGGAATTAACCAATTACAAAATAATGTTCAGATTCATAAAATCTCTGTATTGTAATAGAATGTAATAGAATAGGCATTGTCTACATAGGTATATACAGACTATACAGATACAGACAAGCTTTTTCTTTTTTTTAAAGTAGTATTGGAGATTGAACTTAACCATTGACCTATGTATCTCTATCTATTTTCATTTTGAGACAGTCTCCTAAATTGACTGTGAAAGTAATTCCTAAATTGTTGGAGGGGACTACCAAGTCAATCTTAATTATTTTCTTAAAGCAATTTTTTTTCTAAAGATATATATGTGTAATATATATCTGTACATATATAACTCTAAAGCTAAAGATACTATAATAATACATAAGAAACCTAAAGACATGTCTACCGTATACATATAACATCCATATTATAAAGAGTCTGTCTTAGTGGCTTATATCAACAATGCTAATGAGAGAAAAAAAGCTATTTCTTCCAACTGTTCAACATAGGGGACTTGTCATATACCATTTTTAAAGTTTTCAATAGTCGTGGAATGTTTCATTATTTTTTAAAAAATATTTTATTTTTTAGTTGTAGATGGACAGAATATCTTTATTTTATTTTTATGTGGTGCTGAGGATCGAACCCAGTGCCTCACGTGTGCTAGGTGAGCACACTACCACTGCGCCATAACCCCAGCCCTATATTATTTCTGAAGTCATTAAAACACTTAGCCAATACTTAGAATGATTTTCTTCCTTCCTTCCTTTCTTTTCTTTTCTTTTTTTTTGTACCCCAATGTTAGGGATTGAACCCAGGGACTCAGCATGCTAGCTAAGGGTTCTATCACTAAGTTATACACCCAGCCCTATTAAATTTTGTGTCATTTACCAAATTAAACTTTGGGATAATTTTTTTTTACTGAAAAAAAGAAAAAATACATACATAGATTTGAAGCAATTATGACAACTAGATGATAATCCTACACTCTGAAAAGTAACATCCAAACAGAGGTGCTGTCTAGTGTTCCCAGCATTATGCTGAGGTTAAACACGTTTCTGACAAATTATGGAATTAAATCTTTTGAAATCTGTGTCTCAAAGTTAAGGTTATTATGGCATTGTTCAAATAACAAATAAGAGGTCATACTACAGTATGTAGGGTGTGAAGCTAAATCTTCCCCTTCCCTTTTTATACAAAGTTTTCAACCTACCCACCAAAAATAAATGAATGTAATGGAAAACACCTAAATAAGTCTGTGATTTATTTAAACTTAGGACTTCAAAGAGAAGAGAGAGAATGTTGGAAAAACTGTTTAAAGGACCCTGAAATAGCCTTTCTAGTACCTGCTAACATGGCAGAGAGTTTGGAGAGGGAAAAGCCAAATTCTTCTCTATTAATAAATTTAGGGGAAAAAAAGATCTCTAACAATTGTTTTCACATGGCTCTGTACTACTTGTTCTGACTAAACTCATGGGCATCTGAACCTCTTCACCACTGAGAGGTGAAGTCCAATATCCTTAATAGTAATACTTGTGGGTTTTATCACTCATTGAACCTATGACTGATCCAGAGGTTCAGAGTTTAGACTTTATCTTGCAGGTATCCGGGAACTCCAGATGTTAAGAACCACATCCTTCAGTGTAAGAGAAGACAAAAGTGTTTGCATTCAGGGAGACTATCTTTCCTTAAACTGCTTTTCTCAAAAAAAGATCTTGAAACAGAAGCTGGAATGCATCCTAAACTCACTCCCTCCCTAAAAAGGTCTCTTTCATTTACAAAGGAACACTGACATGTGAGGAAGAGAGATGACCAAAAAACTGAGTATTAAATGGTTTCAAAAAGCTTGCTTTTGACACATAAAAATAAGGAATAATTGTAATGAAATTAAAATCTTAAGCTCTATATGAACAAAATTTTTCCAGGCCCAGTAGTGCATGCCTACAATCCCAGGGACTAGAAGGATCTCAAATTCAAAAACAGCCTGGGCAACTAGTGAGATAGATGGTCTCAAAAAAAAGGTAGAGAATAGAAATTCCAAAACATTTTGAAGTTTGGTACCTTCTCACATCCCACAGCATATACATATATAATTGTAAAACAAGCAAATATACAAAAACTTAAAATAATGCCTGATATTCAAAAATTGAGTTATGCCTTTCATATATTCTGTTGACACTAGAAAGTGCTTTCCAGTTTTCTGGATTATGCTAGTAAATCCCATTTAAAGCCATCTTTACTTGAGGTATGACTCCTCTTTGTGAAAACTTTCCTGACATTGTTGGGACTTAGAAAATAATACCCCAGGGATGGCTCAGTGGTAGCATACTGGTCTTGCATGTGTGAGGCAATGAGTTAGATCCTCAGCACCACATAAAAATAAAGATATTGTGTCCATCTACAACTAAAAAAATATTTAAAAAAAGAAAATAATACCCCAAAGCATAGTGATTTGACATGCTGAGTACTTTGAACTGAAGGACCCTGTAAGGGCTACAGAAGTCAAGTCTCTTTCTGATCTAAGATAGGCCACAGAAACTAGAATTCCTTATCCTCAAGTTGAGTCACAGCTAGCAGAAACCCTCTATTCCAAAGCAAACCATAAAACCTACAAATATTAAATCTATTCTTACCCTAATTTTCTGTGTATGAGTCAGCCATAAAAAAATTCTTTGACCTACCTGGGCATGGTGGTGCATGCCTATAATTCTCGTGGATTTGGGAGGCTGAGGCAGGAGAATCCCAAGTGTGAGGCCAGTCTCAGAAACTTAGCGAGGCCCTAAGAAACTTAGTGAGACCTTGTCTCTAAATAAAAAATAAAAAGGGCTGGGGATGTGTTTCAGGGGTTAAGCACCCCTGGGTTCAAACCCTGGTACCACAATAAACGAACAAATAAATAATTTCTTTGACCTACTTCATCTGATAGTAGGTCAGAAGACCTCAATCCAGAAGGAATGCTGCACAGATAGGCCAAGCCCAATCTAAACAGGCCTAACTGGATTTCTTCTCTCAGGCTATCACCACTAGGCAATACCCTTTTGTCAGATTTCTACAGGGCTGTCCATTTTGAACCTCAGCAAAAAAACTGACAGTTTTCCCTGGATCTTTAGGTTTTCTTACCTGAAGTCTCCTGGGTTACATAAAACTTTGATAGGTAATTTATTATGCTTTTCTCTTGTCACACTCTGTTTTGTTATAAGAGTGTTGGCTGTGACCTTATGATAGTTGAGGAAAGTTGTTACACTATTCCATCTAACATGTACCTTTTAAGGTCTTGTAGAAGATATGTAGGCTAAGAAAAACAAATATAAATGCTTCCAAATACCACCAGATTCTGGGTATTTGAGCTACTTTAAATTTAATCCTATACTGAAATTTCATACATTTACTGACTTTTTCAAAATTATGTCAGATAAATATACCCACAAATAAAACATACATTAACAAATCAAGTATTTTAATCTCTGGCATGTGCAAAGTAAATTTTTAAAATCTATCTCTTTCAGGTTTTTTCCTCTGGCCTACCAAAATTTAATGCAAATTTTACTATCTTAAAATTTTTATTACTTATAAGTCTGACCATTTCTTTCCTTTTTTCTTTTTGGTCCTAGGGATTAAACTCCAGGCCTGTGTATGTCAAACAAATGTACCACTGACCTACACCCCCGAGGCCAAATCTTAATTTCTCTAATTAAAGAAGTATCTAAGAATTCTAATCATTTTAATAATACCAAGTATCTTCTCTTTGACTATGAAATAAAGATCTAGAAATATTTGTCAAGTTTAAGGCTTAAGATCTAAGTAGGAACAAAAGAAGAAACAATTTCAACACCTACATTGGCTTGAAGGACTTTTTACTTAAATCCAATCCTCATTTAAGTTAATTCCTGCTCCTACATTAGTTTCCACTTCACTTACCATTAATAAAAGCCTCCTTTGAGAAATACTTTAGAGAAAAGGCAAAGAAAAAATATCTTCATTTATGAAGTTCCAATGCTATGTTGTTCTTCCAGTCAAACATGGTAGGGGTACCCCTTATCACAAGAATGTCTATGTTCTAATTTAGTAAAGATGACTTGTTGAGTTATTCCCTTACTTGGTCTTTTGATTAAAAGAAAGCCCTTATGAAATAGATCAGAAAGAACAGACTTTACTCTTACGAAGTTAACTGGTCTCTATGAGGATTGTCAATATGATGTTTGTCATAACAACTTTGTCAATATGATGCTCCAATGGACAAGTTAATAGTATTCAAAATGAGTGGAATTCTATCAGTTTTCACTTCTACAGTTGATTTTAAAACAATGCACTCATTTAGCCCAGTGCAAAAAGACCAACATAGAATATGAGGTATATTATGGTTACTTTTGTCCGTCCAAGAGAAGTGCAATGATCTTTTAGTTCCTAATTTCTTCAAATCTGGTGGGACATACAGAATCTCTTTGGTTTCAAGAATGAAATTCTTCCCGTAAGTCAGAGGAATCTGTGTTAGGAAGGAAAAATGACCACAATCTTTCCATCTACATCTAGTGCCTTCACAACCAGTGTTCCCTGGGGTAAATTAGGGAGAAATGCTGACAAAAGCCAAAGAAACCTGAGACATGACCAGGCAGAGCCTTCTCTCTTCTGATATTCTTCCTTTGGAAAGTCTACTAGAAAGAAATTTTCTTTTCTTCCATAGTATTATGACTCTTAGTAACATTTCAAAAAACCCAGCCTACCCAATCTGTACTACCTTTTGCTATTGTTCAATTATTAATTCCTTTAAAACATTAAAAATATCTATATTAAACTACTCAAAATTCAGACACACTTCAAGGCTGATAGCATGTATAAATGAGACATAATGCTTATCAAATGTGGAATAAAAAGACCTCTGTGGAATCAAAATGAATACTAGAAGCTTTCTGGGAGGATTGGGAAGGGAATAGATAGTACAGATTCTCTTGGAAAAGTAATGTTAAATTAAGTGTCCTGATTGAAAGATAACTCGAAGTTATACTCTGGCTAATCTTCAGTGAGGACAGGACCCTGGAACACAAGTTTCTCTTGTTCCTAATGTGATACCTTTTTATTTTTTTCTTTTCCAAGGCTATAACATCATATAAGAGCCTACCTGACATTTTGGAGAATTTGCTGTGCTGGGATTGATATTCCGCATTGCCTAAGAGTGAAAAATAAGACGAATAAGGATTACTTTTAAGCCACATGGTTTGGCTGTGTAGGCTCTTACAAATTGTATCCAGACATATCACCATAGCACAGAATTCCCAAGCTACCCAAAAAGCAGCAGACTGAGGAAGACAGGAGCCAATGGAGTCACCACATAACAACTGAAACCTCAGAAGTTTTTAACAGCATTGAGGATAGGACAGCAAGACTTCAAGTGTCAGGACTAAAATAATATTTGGTAACAGTCAGGTAGGTTCTTTGCTTCTAAGTATTAGATGAAGCAGATAAAATATTTTTTGATGTTTCAGTGATGAGATACTGTCAATGGAAGAAGTTCGCAGGAAGCCAAATGACTTAAGATATACTGAATTTATATTGATGGCTAAAGCAAAAATAAAAAATTCTAAAAAATAGACTATTAGTATTAGATAGAGCAGATTGGTCACTTCAACATAAGAAAGACAACACAGTGGGTAGTAAAGAACAAAGATGTTACCTTTAAAGGAAGTGAAGCTATTCTGTCCAGGACCCATCACCCAGAGTAAGAGTGAGAATAAGATTTAGAAAAATTCTTTGGAAGAAAGAGTTTTACAAGTAGTAACATTCTGCCCACAAAAAAACAAAAAACTAGACTGATCTATGGCACACAACAAAATGACTGGTCCATTTCTAGACTTTAAAAATTATCTTAAGAAGAGCAAGACTTTGATATTACTAACAACTTTTTTTCTCATTAAGGTTTCTTGATTTTAATAGTTCTCATTCATGTGTTTATTTAGACCAACTAGGACTCAGTCACAACAAAATGAAAAACCACCGATGCAAACAGCTTTTAAATTGCTTTATTTCTTCTAAGAGCCAAATAATTAAATTCTCGGTGCTACCTTGTTCTGACAACACAGCTTCATATAAATAAGATATACCTTTTCCTTTAAAGTAATTTGCTAGAAAGTCAGTTACAGGTACAATAAACTGTTACTATGAGTCCTCTCTCCATCTTCTCTATGACGGATAAAGAAATTTCTTTTAAGACCATTTCCTGACATCATATGCTAGCACAAATCTCTTACTCTCTCTGAGGGATCACCTTTAATGCCAACCACACTAGAACTATATTGACGGATTACTGACAGAGCACAAGCTGTTTAAAAATGAGTCTGTCTGGGATTCCATGACTTAACATAATTAATTCCTTAGGTATTAGTAGTTCCTCACATCCCAAATCAGAGTTCAGTGTTCAGAAATAGTATTAATTTCACGTATTTGATAATACTCAAGTGGTATTTTAAAAAATTAGCACTTTAAAAAATATAAATTTAAATATATATATATATATATATCTTGGCAATAAAAATGTAGCATATAATTGATTTTTAACTTTTTTTTTGTATCAGGGACTGAACCCAAGGGGCACTCAACCACTGAGCCACATCCCCTGCCTCCTTTATTTTCTATTTTGAGACAGGGTCTTGCTAAATTGCTTAGGGCCTCATTAGGTTGGTGAGGCTGGCCTCCAAACCGAGACCCTCCTGCCTCAGCCTCCTGAGTCACTGGGATTACAGGCATGCGCCACCACACCTGGCTCTATGATTGACTTTTTTTTTTTGGTAGTGCTGAGGATTGAACCCAGGACCTTGTGCATGCCTACCAACTGAGCTATATCCCCAGCCCATGTATAATTGATTTTTAAAAGTCTACACTTAGTATGCTATTTTCAGAAGCAAACAGTATAGATACATGTATTTTTTTGTCAACAATGTCTCAGGGAAAAAAAAAAACACAACAAACCAAGATATTTACCTCCAGAGGAAAGAACTAAGGAAATAGGGAAAAGGAGATTTTACTTCCAGTGTATGTTCACCTTTCATATACTTTCACTGCTGTATCATTTTTTTAAAAGAAAGATTTTTTTATTACTTCTTTTTAGTTATACATGTTAGGGTTAATTTTGACATAATTATAAAAGCATGGAATATAATCTGCTCTGATTCAGTTATACTATATTTGAACTAGCTATTCAAAACATGCTCATAAAACAAATTTTAAAAGTATCTATATTACTTAACATAAAATCACATCTCCAATATCTTAAATATTCTCAAACAAGATAAAGCAAAAATTATTTTGACACGAAGGATTATCTGTTCTTATGCAACATAAAGACCAACAGTACTTTTTGAAAGAAAATTGGTAGAAAACAATTTCAAGCTCTCTAGTGTCAGGTCCTACCTTTCTCATCATGAAAAAAACACCCATAAGCAGGTACTTTTTTCCTCCCAATGCTGGGGGATTGAACCCAGGGCCTTGTGCATGCTAAGCAAATGCTCTACCACTGAGCTACAAACCCAGTCCCATAAATGGGTAATTTTAAGAAATATGAAGATCTTAAAAATTTGGGAGTAACTGGCATTATGTTTTAAATAAGAATTCTTAGATTTAGCAATACTGAAACATATGTGTCATTTAAAGAAACATCAAACAAATTATTTATCAAATAAATTTAAAGATGTTTTCCCACAACTGATGTTTCAGAGTTTCTCCATTAATAAAATCCTCAGAAATACAGTAATCCAAAATACCATGTACACTTGAGGAAACATTCTCATTTTTTTCCATTTTTGCTCAATGGCAATAACCATGGCAAAAATAGCTCTTTATGATACAGCATTATGAGTTATATCCCATATGATCAAAGGCCACTCAAGAAAGAAAAGAACAAAACTGGACAGAATAATTCTGTTATTGATTTTACTGAAAGAACATTCCCTGGTAACTAATAAATGATGAAATGAAATTTACCCAACTTCACTCTTGTAGAAAAACAAACTCTCAAAATTGAAAGGCTGGTTTCTAACCTGTGGCCTCACCTGCCGAAGCAGTTCTTGCTGTTTCAATCGCAGTCTCTCTTTCTCCATCTGCAATTGTTGCAGCCTCATTTGTTGCTGCTGGTTGGAGTTGCCACTACCCATAACACCTCCCTGTGGGCTCTGGGGAGCCAAAGGTGGTGGCTGTTTCACTGGAGCACTTTGACTGATTCTCTGGTTCATGGCTGAAATAAAACAAAAGATCTGTCCTAAAAATTTAGTTAAAAGATGACTTAGTTATTCAAAAGCAATTGGGAATATTTGATGTGGTTTGTTGTTGTTTTTTGTACTACAGCTAGAAATAACCTAAAAATATATCAATAGAGCAATGGTTATATACCTTATCATTCATCATTGTTATGGGATGCAAGGCAGTAATAAGAGAAAAGAAACAAGAGGTAGCTCCAAAGTATGAAATGCAGAACAGTCAAGAAACACAATAATATCTGTCAGCTCTGAAGGTGGCACACTGAGTGACTAAAAGAGTTGGAGAGAGACTTTTTGTAACTTTTGATATAGTAACATTAAAAGAAAGCAAGATGACAGGCCATTCTCTCTCATAACCCTTGCTGAAAACTCCCAAATAACGTACACTGGTAGTTCTTTTAAATTACTGGCCTCCCAGGCAGAGATCAGACTCCTTGTGGTGACTTTCATGTGTCCTCTTGGGTAGAATAGTGGCCACATGGTGAACACTGCCTCCTCTTGTGTAAACCCAGGAGTGTTTCCCAGAGTCCAATATTAAAACATCTTCTTGGGGCTGGGTTTGGTGGTGCGTGCCTATAATTCCAGTAACTCGGGAGGCTGAGGCAGGAGAATCCTAAATTTGAGGCCAGTGCAGCAACTTGGGTAAGCAACTTTGGATGAAGCTTAGGGTAAAGCACACCTGGGTTTATTCCCTAATCTTCCTCACCCCTCCCCCAAAAACCCTCCACATCTACTAGGACTGGGGTGTACAACAGAAGAATCCTTTTCCCTCTAGGCATTGTCTCAGAATTTTCCCACTTTGTCTACTGACATTTCTCACTGTATTCTAATTTTTTTGTTTAGATTTACATAGGATATGTTAGTGGGAGAAGCACTGTATTCATTTACAAATCCTCAGTGCCTAAAAAAAATGAACTACTTCTAAATTGCGCATTTACTTATTCACTGAGGCAGAAAGTTAAGGTAAAAATTTTAAGGTAAAAAAATCTACTCCTTCTGTGCATGAATTTTTTTTGGGGGGGGGGTGACTTTGGGGGAGGTGATTGTGGGGATTTAATCCAGGAATACTCTAATATTGAGCTGCATCCCAGCCTGTTTTATTTTAAGATAGCAAGTCTTGCTAAGTTTCCCAGGCTGGGCTTAACTTTGTGATCCCAACTTTGGGTTCTCTTTCCTCAGCTTTTTTATTTTTGGCACTGGGGACTGAACCCATGGGCACTTAACCACTAAGCCATATCCTTTGCCTTTTTTATTTATTTGTTTTGAGAGAGGGTATCACTAAATTGCTGAGGGACTTGCCAAATTGCTGAGGCTGGCCTTGAACTTATGATCCTCCTGCCTCAGCCTTCCAAGTTGCTGGAATTGCAGGCATGCAGCACTATGCCCAGATAATGTATAAATTTTTTAGAATGAGCTGGTTCTACAGTAACCAATAAGCATTCTTTTATTTTAAAAAGTTCTGAAATCACAGATTTTTAAATATTTTTATGATATGTTTTAACCCAACACAGTTGTTTTGAGCAATGTTCAAAGAGCATCATTTTGGCCAGAGGAAGCCCTTTAAATTGGATCCTTTTAACTACAGTTACAGTTGGCTTGATTATTTTCCCAACTTGCTCTTTCCAGTTCATCTTGTATTTTACCCTGCCCCAGATTTTAGTTGACTTTTTTTTTTTTTTTTTTTCCAAGAAGGCCTTGTTTCTTGTAGTAGAAAATGTTATTTAACATTAACCAGGGGAATTGGGGCATCCATTGTTATTTTGTTGATTCTTTGTTACTGCTTCTAGGTGGTTGCTTCCTTCAGAAAATTTGTATTTCTAGTTCAAATTTAGGGCTCATAGTTTTTACTTAAGTTTATCTGCCCCTAACTGGTACTGGGGATCCAATCCAGGAGTGCTCTGCCACTAAACCTCATCCCCAGGTTTTTATTTTTTACTTTGAGACAGGTAGGGTCTCACACTAAGTTTAAGGCTGGCCTTGAATTTCAGATCCTTCTGCCTGTTTCCCAAGTTGCTAGGATTACAGGTGTGTACCATCATATCTAGTTATGTGATCTTTTTTTTTTAAATATTTTTTTAGTTGTTGATGGACACAATGTCTTTATTTTATTGCTTTGTTTGTGGTGCTGAGGATCGAACCCAGGGCCTCACGCATGCGAGGCAAGCGCTCTACTGCTGAGCTACAATCCCAGCCCTAGTTATGTGATCTTAAAACAACTACTTTTATCTCATGCTGAAAAGTTTGTTCTAACATTAATGTTATATTTCCATATATATATGTAATCATCTAAATAGTATTAAAAACTATGAACAAGTAACTACTAGGCGAACAATTCAATATAAGTCAGCCCTCAAAGCTGGCAGGCTCCAGGACTTCCTTCACTGCTTTGTGTAGTTTTGTTTTGTGATCTACAGAGATACTCTTAAAAGTTATAACCCCAGTTATGTCTTTTTGGTTATCTTATTTTAATATTTTGTCTGGAAGAACAGAGAAGGGATATTGAAATACAATGTACTACTCAATCTTATTCAAAGCCTTTTAAGTCTCTTTTATGGCAAGAAATAAATAATACTGACTTATGAAATGTTTAACAAAGGATAAATGGTTAAAACTTTCTTAATTATGGCTTATAGTTTAATATTTACAGGGGGAACAGGAAATAAGCTAACCATTTTTGAGAGCCAAGATTTATCGGGCATCAATAACCTTAATTTCTTTATTATTTCTTTATCTGTCATCAACATAAATATATAATTTATAGATACAATGGCATGATATTTAAAAAATGGCCTATAGCCGGGCACAGTGGTACATGCCTGTAATCCCAGCAGCTCGGGAGGCTGAGACAGGAGGATCATGAGTTCAAAGCCAGCCTTAGCAAAAAGCGAGGTGCTAAGCAACTCAATGAGACCCTGTCTCTAAAGAAAATACAAAATAGGGCTGGAGATGTGGCTCAGTGATCGAGTGCCCCCGAGTTCAATCCCCAGTACCCCTCCCCCCAAAAAGGCCTGTAGAGTCAAATAAACCTGGATCAGAGTTGGGCATATCAATTCAGTAATTCATTTAATCATCAGTATCCTGAACTGTATCTGGGGATACTGAAGTCTCCTTTTGGAGTTACCATGGAGACAGTATTATTTTGCAGACCTGGAAGAGTAGGTGCTCCATAGATGTTAGTCTCCTCCTCTCTTACAGATAATCATCCCATTTCTTCCTCCTCTTCCACAGACACAAACCCCCTCGTATCATTTCATCATGATATTCACTGTTTCTAAGTACGTCAATGTCTTACAGAGACATGCATGTTTATCTTTCCTACAAGACCTAAATGGAAAAAGATTAAGTGGTAGAGATTGAACTGAGGGGATCCTTCCTTCTTTTTGGTGAAAACATGTTCCTGAAATTCCAAGAGAACACTCAATATATTTCCACATACAGATACATTTTATACACTGAGCCACATCGGGTTCAATAGAATGACTTAAATATTAATGGAGGACTGATCTGAGATCCATTATGCACAGTGAACATGCCATAAGCTGAGCCCAACAGTAAATGAATGTTAGAGGAAAAGCTGTTTTCAGCTTCAAGTAAAAAAAAAAAGCTAGAAAATGCCCATTAGTAAATTCAGAAGTGCCAGAATTATAAATCACAACTGATTTCAAAATAGCTTCTGTACAATCTCTATGGAAATCGGTATGGAGGTTCCTCAAAAGACTAGGAATGACTGGGTGCAGTGGTGCATGCCTGTAAGCCCATCAACTGGGGAGGCTGAGGCAGGAGGATCCCAAATTCCAGGCCAGTCTCAGCAACTTCGTGAAGCCCTATGCTACTTCGCAGGACTCTGCCTCAAAATAAAAAATTAAAAGGACTGAGATGCAGCTCGGTCATAAGGTACCACGCGGGTTAAATCCCCAGTACCTTAAAAAAAAAAAAAGACTAGGAATGGAACCACCATGTGATCCAGCTACACTAGTCCTTGGTATTTATTGTAAAGAATTAATGTCAGCATACTACAGTAATACATACATAACCATGTTTACAGCAGCACAATTCACAATAGCTAAATTATGGAACCAGCTTATGTGTTCGTCAATGGATGAATGGATAAAGAAAATGTGGTACGTATACAAAGTTTTATTCAGCCATAAAGAAAAATAAAATTATGTCATTTGGTGGTAAACAGATGGAGCTAGAGTACATTATGCTGAGTGAAATAAACAAAACTCAGAAAGCCTAGGGTTGTATTTTTCTCTCACATGTGGAAACTACAGAGAAATAAAGAAAAGAAAAGAAAGCAGAGGTCCTTATGAAAACAGAAGAAGTATCAGTAGATGAGAACCAGGGAGAGGGTGGAGGGGAGGTAAAGAGGAAGTATTGGGGACTGAAACTGACCAAATTATACTGTTATATTTTATGCATGTAAAAATATTTAACAACAAATCTCACTGTTAGTATAATTATGCAAGGCACTAATAAAAAATGGGTGAAAAAGAAAAAATAAAATCAGAAAGTCAAAAGAAAGCAAAACCCAACCAATTCCCACCATTCTAAGTCTGTTAAATATTTCTTCCATTAAAAAACATTAGGAAAATCTTTTGAGTTTTCTACACTAGTTTTTATTAATGTAACACTTAATAAGCTATTTATAAAGTAATATATGCTTGGTGAAAACAAGTTAGATAATAACAAAATTGCATGAAAATAAAGAGGTAAATATCCTTTGCTTCTCACCAGTTTACCAGCATTTGATATCATAAGCAGTAATCATTAATATTATAGCCACTGCTTATGGCCAACTGAACTAGCTAGTAAGGTCTTTTTCAAATCTGGGTTTATCTGACTATTCAAAACCACACAATGGGGTGACACAGCTAGGATATTGAAGGATGGAGGAAGAACACGTTCCCAAATTAAACAGAAACTTGCACAAAATATCCTGCAGAGTCCGGTGACTATGCTGGTACTTTTGTTTATCTAAATGTTGTTACCTATGGATACAAGCAGCCCTACAAGGTTTTCATATAAAGAGCTCATTTAAATGACCAATTCAAACAACCTTGTTTACCTACTGAAGCTGGGATTTATTCCTCTCCAGACCCATCTTGTTCTTCACCTTCTGACTATCTTAAGCATTTCAACAAAGCACAGAGTAGTGCACCCACATGGAGTGCAACAGAGACCTCACAAGCAGGAAAAAAACAAAACAGGCTTTGTTTCCAGGGAAAGGGGGTAGGGCATCTAGAAAAGAATAGCATTACCAACTTCTTCACCCCTGATAAACTACTGAAATCCCAATGTTTCTAGTTTTAATAAAATTTCTAAAAGGCAAAGACAGTAAACTCTACAAAATGTCTGAATTTAAAAAGTTACAATATGTCATTATTTTAAAATTCAGAGTCTGTATTGCTTGGAATATGAAACAGTAACTTGTTCCAAGTTTTACTTAAATCAGTCCTCACAGCTTTACTGGAATGCCTGAAAAAGAAAAGGGGGTTATCACCTCAGGTCTCCCCACCATTCCCCCTGTGTTTCATTCTAATCATCTAAATTTTCAAACTTCAGATAACTTTGATATTTATATACTCTGTAACCTTAAAATCTTGGATTATGGAAGAGTATTACAGATTTATTATACAGTCTTAAAACTCTGAAATAACAAAAATTCTTGTAATCTTATTAAGCATAAATTTAAAATTAGAAATAATTTTAAACCACTAAAACATTAATATAAACCAACTAACTCTCATACAATTAAAAAAAAAGCACTTCTTTACTTTCTCTAATACTTATTAAAAGAAAGTAATACTTTCCTAAAACTACAAACTAAATAGTATCTGTTGGTCTTCAAACAGTAAAAACAAAACACAAAACACCTGCTGGTGGCTCTAAGTGTTTACTACATTACCTATAGGAATGAATTATCTACAAACATTTGCAATAAATTGGGAAAATAATTTATGTACTCATCTACCATTTTATAATGCCAGCTTTTCAGTAAAAATTATTAATAATGATGATGACTGACAACTTTTCTTGGTACCAGGGATTGAACTTAGGGGCACTTGACCACTGAGCCACATCCTCAGCCCTCTTTGTGTTATTTAGAGACAGGGTTTCACTGATTTGCTTAGTGCCTCCCGGTTGCTGAGGCTGGCTCTGAACTTGTGATTCTCCCGTCTCAGTCTCTCAGAGTGCTGGGATTACAGGCGTGTGCCACTGTGCCCAGCAATTATAATTTTTTTAGAACAATAAAGATTTTAATTTTGGTTCGTGGTTGTAGAGGTTCAGTCTATGGTCAGAAGGCTCCAAGGAAGAAAAATGGTAGAAAGGCACAGCACAGGAAAACTGCCCAGGCTATGGAAGCTGGGAAGGGGAGGAGGGAGAGTGAGCAAGTAATAAGCACATGCATAAATTACTATCTGATTCACCACAAAAACTCACAAAAGAGCAAAAGATCAGACCTAACCTAATGAATGAACAAATATTTTTATTGTCAACACACAAAGAATGTTTCCCATTATTTCTTTTCCAAAGAATTATCCCCAATAAGCTATGTACCTAAATGATAATATCACACCTAGGAATCACTTTTTACTAAGATAATTCACATATAGGAGTGACTGATTTAACACGTAAAATTAAATAGTTTTCATGTATCCACTGAACTGTATAATCATCACCACTAATTTCAAAACATTTCCATCACTTCAAAATCAAACCCTATATCTATCAGTAAATCACTCCCCCATGCTCCTCTCCCTAATATTTGGCAATCATTCATCTCCTTTCTGTTTCTTCGGATTTGCCTATTCTGGACATTCCACACAAATGAAATCAAACAGCACATAACCTTTTGTGACTGGCTGTTTTCACTCAACCACATGTTTTTAAGATTCATCCATGTTGTATTATGTATCAGCATTGCACCATTTTTTATTGACAATTAATATTCCATATTTGGAGACACCATATTTGGTTATTCCATCACCTGATGGACATTGGATTTTCATTTTTTGGCTATTATGAATAATACTGCTATAAACATTCGAGGTTTTTTTTTTGTGGCCATATGTTTTCAATTCTGCATTTATACCTAGGAATGAATGAAATTGCCTGATCATATGGGAATGCTACAGTTAACTTTTTGAAGAAATTGCCAAACTGTTTTCCAAAGTGGCTGCATCATTTTTAAATCCCACCAGCAATGTATGAGGGTTCCAATTTCTCCACATTCTGGTCAACACACTTATTACTGTCTTTTTTTTGTGGTCCAGGGTTGGGGGCAGGCATCCTAATGGGAGTAAACTGGGTATTTCCTTTGGGTTTTTGATTTGCATTTTCCTAATGACCAGTATGTAGTAACTCTTTTTAGAGACGAACTAATGTCTCCCCCTCTTATCTCTACACTTTTCTTCTTTCTCAAAACCCCCAAAATTGGGTTAAAGTACTCACACTTTTTTTTTTTTTGGTACCAGGAATTGAGCCCAGAGGCACCTAACCATTGAACCACATCCCTAGCCCTTTTTAGTTTTTATTTTGAAACCGAGTCTTGTGAAGTTGCTTAGGGCCTCGCTCAATTGCTGAGGCTGGCTTTGAACTTGTGGTCCTCTTGCCTCAGCCTTCTGAGTCATCGGGATTCCAGGAGTGTACCACTACACCAGGCCAAGTACTCAAATCTTTAACTGCTCAATATAGATGACAAATATCAATTTTCAGGGCAATCCAATTTCTACCCTTTTCAACCTTCTATCAAAAGAATGGCATAAAAATTGATTATAGTGGTTACTTAAAAAAAAAAAAAAGCAACAATCATGGATGGAGCTAAAAAAAATAAATAGAACAATTTCTCCTTATTGCCTCATTAAGCACTTTTGAGGCAGGACATAGGGGTTGCTAAATGAAGTTAGGTGTAGAAAGTGTTCTAACTAGGCTTTCAGCTCTCTGCCCCCAGAGCACAACCACAGTTCTCATACTATGAAAATAAAGCTTTCAGTCTAGTTTGGAATGCAAGTTCAGATCATGAGACTAGTGCTCTAAAGAGAAGGGGAACCACAGTGTAAAATATATCTGCTACCATGAAATTCATGTTAGATTAAGGAGTAAGCAGGCCCATTGATGACAGCTTTATTTCTAACTTCATATAATTACCATGAATTTCTTTCACTGGAGAAATAAATTATGAGAGATGCATACCTTAGAGTTTGTCGTCTTCTCATCAAGACTCCTTCAAAAAAGCCTTCCTTAACCACCCAGAAATGCTACCTATTTCCTTTCGTCACACCATGTTTACTGTCCTTCATTTATTTACTTTTTCAGTAGCTTCTACTTCTTCCCAATGACTCGCACAGGGCCTGGCATGTAATTGGCACCCAAACGTTTGCTGAATGAATATATAAATCCTGAAACAATTCCTATCCCTAGTTAGCAGGATGCTGTTTGTAATGCACAGGAGAATCTCTAAGTTGAAGCAAGTTCAGAATGAATTCTGAAATGACCTCAGCAACCGGAATAGTAGAACAAAATGAGTATAAAATAAAAATACTTAACCACTCTTGTTCTAAAGCATTCTGATTTATTTCACAAGAGATTTGACTTTTCCCTTCGGAATGCTATAATCAATCTCCTCCACTTCTATTTATTTATCTGGTACTAGGGACTGAACTCTAGGTCCTGGGCATGCAAGACATACATTCTACCCCTGAGTTAAATCCCCATCCCTTTTTATTTTGAGTCAGGGTATCTTCCCTACATTGCTTAGGCTGGCCTTTAACTTGCAATCCTCCTGACTCAGCCTCTCAAGTAACTGAGATTACAGGATCTTTACAGGTTCTTTTTCTTTTCCTTTATCAGAATCTTTGGGTTGGTACAAAAAGTGTTAAGCAACACCATCATATTTTATAAGATAACTGTGTTTAATGTAGACAATACAAATATAAGTTGAAACATTTTCAGAAACAAAGTAGTGTGTGTGTGTGTGTTTGATGAAATGGGCTTTAATAACACAAATAGGCTATTAATTTAAATTATCATGGTGACTATGGTATTAAACTTTTAATTTTTAAAAATCCTGTATGAATAATGTCAAAACAAACATTTTCTTCACTATAACTTACTGTTCGTACCACTGAACTATCCATCAAGTAGAAACTATATATGAAGGCTGAGGACACAGCTTAGTGGCAGAGGGAACTTTCCTAGCATAAACAAGGTCCTGAGTACAATCCCTAGCACTGCCAAAGAAATGATTTTGGCAATATTCTACTGAATTTGCCATATATTAAAACAAACAAACAAAAATCTGTAAAGCTCAAGTACTAAAATAATTTTGATAATTCAATGTATTAAATATTCATGTCAGCAAACTTTTGGGGGGGTACTGGGGATTGAACTTGGGGGTACTTGACCACTGAGCCACATCCCTGGCCTTATTTTGTGTTTTATTTAGAGATGGGGTCTTACTGAGTTGCTTAGCGCCTTGCCATTGCTGAGGCTGGCTTTGAACTCAAGATTCTCTTGTCTTGGCCTTCCAAAGTGCTGGGATTACAGGTGTGTACCACTGTGCCTGGCTAAACTTTTGGTTTTTAAGTCAGAAAGAGGGCAACAGCTGGACACAGTGGGGCACACCTATAATCCCAGCAGTTTGTAAAGCTGAGTTCAAAGCCAGCCTCAGAAACTTAGAGGCCCTGAGCAACTGAGTGAGACTCTGTTCCAAAATAAAAGATAAAACAGGCTCTGGATGTGGCTCAATGGTTTAATCCCTGGTAAGAAAAAAGAGGGCAACAGTTAGTGTCAGTCTCTAAGAGAATGTCTTAAATCAGGCTTCAATAAGCATGTATCCTGGAACTAATCCCCAAACTCACTCAGATCAGATTTTCTATTATTGCAACATTATGGGTATTCTAAATTTTAAAAACAAAACACACCAACAATGTACCATCTTTAAGGTAGTAAAGCTGTACCTGCTAATAATTGCAGGAGTTTGAATATGGACATAGCTTCACTATTGCACCCATCACTTCCTATTCCCCACCAGATTTGTCTGCCTGGACACACTCATCATGTGATATGGCTTATATTTAGATTAAAGGTTGAGAATTTCACTTTCTCCTCTTCAATAGTAATTCCTGTGACCAGCTAAACTTAAATGGTACAACAAACAGTTTAAAAGTTACCTCTGAACACTCAAAGCACTCTCAACTTAAGTCTATTCAGAAGTAACCTTAATGGTTCAAAGCAGTTATTGAAGAATCCAAAATGAAGCATACTATGTTCAGTTAGAGTGGAAATATTCTTCAGAGCATCCAGTTTAATCCAGTCACATTTACATGAGCCAAATTAAGTTAAGAGAAGTCAGATATCTTTCTAAATCAAATGGCTACTTTTATCAGAACAACTTGGATTCCTCGATTCCCAACTGAGGAGGTAATTATTTCTACATTGCAATTTAATTCAATCTAGTACATTATACAACTATCTTATGCAATACAAGATGCTAGCCTTTACTGAAGATTTCAAAAACGGTCTGTTAGAGGCCATAGATTGCCAGGTCAGAGCAATGCCATAACCTCTTCTTACTAGAAAATATACATATAAAACATCACAGACTATCACATTTAAAGAGGAAACACTAAAATAAAAGGCATCAAAAGAAGTGACTGCATTGTTAACAGAGAATTCTCAGCATATGAAAAACTGGGGAAACCACAGAAGAGAAAATGAAGATGATCAGGGCTGTATCCACAAAGGGAAGTAACTTCTGAATAATAAAGGGACACAAACTTTCTGATCATTAGAATTTTCATTAAATAGAATGAACTGCTGTAAAATGCAATAAGCCTGTCAAGAAAAAGGTCAAGCTGAGAATGGAAGACAATCTCTTAAGAATTTCACAGAGGTGAGAAATGAATTGCCTAGACAATTCAGCTAGATGGCTTCAAAGTCTGACCCAATCAGAGATCTTATAATTCTCTTCTAAGAAACTTATTACCTTTGGGTACTTTCCTCAAGATGGGTCACAATATAGGATACAAGCATACTAACCACTGTGCTTCCTCCCTCTGAAAGTCCCATGTATCAGGACTGGTGTATTAGATGTGTGTCTGAAAGATATCTGTGAGCAATCTAAAGATCTTATAAATTCCTGGTGTCAACAGAAATCTAGATACTCTGGTTTCTCTTTAGATCAAATAAATCTTTTGCCTTTTACTAAAGATTTCCATGGAGAGAAACAATTCCAAGTTTTTCAACTAACTTTTTGAGGCCTTGTTTTGGCAGAGTTAGGAAAGAAAAAAAAGTTCAGATTTCAGTTCTATTGCTTAACTATATAACCTTGAATAGATTACCATTTCCCTAGACCCCAGAGAAGCTCAGATTTGAAGAAATATTCCCTACCTCTTCCATCATTATTTTAAATATAATTTTTAATAATTTTTAAAAAATATGTGTGGTTTAGAGAATCACAATAACTGGGTGGCTCTATGGCATTTAGTGGTCTAGGGATGCTGTGTATCCTGCAGTGCCCAGAATGACAACATTCCTTCCACTGAGAAATGCTGATGAAACAATCACAAATTTCTTTTCAGGACAAATTTTGTGAAATTGTTAACAATTTTTAGCTAACAATTCTTTTAACTAAAACACAATGAAATATCATATTTTTCTATCCTAAGTAGTTAGTATAGTACACAACCAAATACTGATTAATTGTCTAGGATTACCAGGAAAAATTTAATAGAGTTGGTAAAAAACCAAAACAACAACAACATCAAAATCCTTGTTTTTAATGTATGAGTGTTGAGAGAACTGCCCTTCAATAAACTTGAATTAATTTGGTGTCAACCTTGTAACCATGACATCATTAATTAATTTACAGTTTTAGTTTCTAAGGCTTTTTAGTTTTTCCCCCTCTTATCACTCAACTGGACAGATTCTTAGGTTTTAGTTGGCCATTAAATGAATTTTCATCAAAAGAAAAATATTACTTATAACAGCTATCAGAAATACTCAGTCTTAAAAGAGAAAAAGGTTAATGAATGTCAAGAATTACAATTGAAATAGATGTTTTGTTATTAATACAAATTATATTTATTGATTAAATAACTGACTCCAGCACTGGGGATTGAACCCAGGACTTCACAAATGCTAGGCAAGGGCTCTACCACTGAACTACATTCCCAGTCCCACTCCTACTTTATTTTTAGACAGGACTTTGTTAAATTGCCCAGACTGGCCTTGAAATTATGATCCTCCTGCCTCACTGTGACTGACTGGGATTAGAGGTGTGCTGTGGATTATACCATAGCACATGGCACATACACAATATTTAACTTTGAAAAGAAAGATATGCTAAATAATTTTTGCCTTTAGGGACTAATTTTAATAAATTATACATATGTGTGTAATTTACTTATTTTCTTTCTAATTTTTCTTTCTTTTTTTCCCCAAAGCTCTGGATTCAAAATTTTGTTTACACTTGTTTATCTCAGTGGGACCATCAGTACTAATTTCTAAGAATATAGATGCTAACTTTATTTTAATAGATATTTTATATAAAAAGGACAATAATATTATACAAGATCATTTCACTGGCTTATCAAGTGTTTAGAGTGGGTCCTTTTTTCATTCTGATGCACAGAAACTAATTTTAGTGTGTTTTCATTAAGGCTTTCACAGGCAAGTATTCATATGACTATGTTATATAAAACAATAATTATACAATACACAAGGTAATATTTAAAGTTGAGATTCTTCATGTTTAGTAGCACAAAATTTCTAGCAACAAAAAGTATACTTAAGCTGGGTGCGGTGGCGCACGCCTGAAATCCCAGCACTTCGGGAGGCCAAGACAGGAGAATTGCAAGTTCAAAGCCAGCCTCTGCAACGGCGAGGTGCTAAGCAACTCAGTGAGACCCTGTCTCTAAATAAAACTCAAAATAGGGCTAGGGATATAGCTCAGTGGTTGAGTACCCCTGAGTTCAATCCTGGGTACCAAAAACAAAAACAAGTATACCCTAACATATTATTATGAAATAATTTAATGGCCTGCATAATATTCAAGGACCCACATTCTTTTTACAGAGTAAAAACATTCTTAATATGATTCCTTAAAATACAAAAATAAAAGCCTTCTTTTTAAAAAGCTCAACAAATATCAGTGCATACACACTATTTGATATCATTATGACCTGTTATAATCTACTAATAAATTATTCAAACAATATAAAGACATAAAAGTATTAAATGTTAAAGGAACAAAAATTCAGACAAAAAAAGAACCAATCCCCATAAAGTTAGTATTTAAGTTTCTACTATTATATCGATACTTAGTAACTTCATAAAGGATGTGAAGGAGTGGAAAATTATTTTAAAATTCTAATTTAAAGAACCTGATAAAGAATAGAAATAAAAACAGGTTAACATTTGAAGGAGGTAAGAAAATTAAGTTTACACAGTATGCATCTTCCATTCTAAGTTGCCAAAAAACATGTCTACTTGACTCAGCTAAGAACTGGCCAACACTTTTAACACAGATTTCCTATATTTGGAAAATACAGAAAAGTGAACTCCCCAATCATGAAAGCAATGACCTATACCATTTGCTTATATTTTCATGGCTCAAAGGTCAGAAGTAAGAGGACAGTTTATACTTCTTTGGCAGAGATAAAACATAATCCTTTATACAGAACTTTAGATTTCAAGGAAAACTTCAAATCCAGCAGCTAACAGCTTGTCTCTATTTGCTGTCACTCTAGATCACAGAAACCCACACATTTTTTTTTCTTTCCTGGCCCCTTCAGTTACACTTGAGCTCTCTGACTGAAAAGGTCTGGAACAGATTAAAAGTCAAGCCACAAAATAAAAGGCTCTGGCATGTTGTCAAGCCTGTCTGGAGTACACATACCCAGTGGGCCCAAAAAGGGAAACTAAATGCAGTAAAAGAATTTCGTGAAACTTCTTTTGGCATATCTAATTGTATGCTTCTGTATGTGTGTATGTATGCTGGAGGTAGGAAAAAGCACTTTTTAAAAAATATCTTCCTGTGATTAAAACAATCAAGACTAAGTGATGGTGGGGCTGGGATTGTGGCTCAGTGGTAAAGCGCTTGCCTCACACATGTGAGGCACTGAGTTCGATCCTCAGCACCACATAAAAATAAATAAACAAAATAAAGATATTATGTCCATCTTAAAAAAAAGACTAAGTGATGGGTATAATCAATGAATGTACTTAATCTCACAGCAAAGTTATTTTACTCAGCTGTTTTAAGTGAAAATATTCTTTAAAAAAAAAGCTTTAATTTCTGATCTCTGAGGTTATGAGTTAATCATCATCTTTCATAATTTAAACGATTGGGGGGTGTTTTGCCTATAACACCATTCTTTAAATTTTCCAAAAATTTAATTCATTTCATTAAATATGATTTAAGAAACTTGTCCATTATCATTGCAGTCCATACAAATTATTATTAGATTTCCCACCTTACCTGATTTCCTACTTCAACCACAGGGTTATTCAAATATTAAATAAAATCTCAAGTTGCAAATTATTAACATGTCACATTATTTTGTTTAACACTCAAACAAATCTTAAAGCTAAAAGCCTGGCATTTAAGACAAACCGGGCATCTGTCAAAATAACAGTCTCTGCCCTGATCCCATCTCTGACTTTACTTTGAATATGGGTTTCAGTCAGTCTATAAAGCTAATGAGTCAGGCAATCTGAGACAAAACTGAACACTGTTTGCTTGTTTTTAAGGCATATTTAAGACACAAGAGAACTTGTTCATAATGTTCCTGACAGGGAAGTTGTTTTATCCAACCAACTCCCAATAATTTTCTTTTTCTTTCTCCCCCTAGGGTTGTTTTGATGGCATTCACAGAGTTAATTCCTCTTTCCCGTAAGGGCCCCACAGTTGTTGTTAGGTCAACCCTTGTAAAGCTTCAAAGGTTCCACATCCCTTCAGTCTGACCTACTCAGTGATCTGCACGTTGTTTTCATTAAGCTGCATCTAGTCCATGATGAGAGCTTCAAAACCACAATTATCTGCTTCTTTTTAGACTCATTTTCCAAGGCTTTGGAAAAATATCTGAAACCCAACTGAAGAAACTAAAAACAGTGGGAAAATATGGATAAAAAGGCACAGAACAACTTGTATACTTTTATCACAATGTGCACATTTGGAGGGAAGAGTTCCTCTGGGCACTGGTGATTTATCTATGTAATTTGGAGGGAAATATGGCGTGCCTTTCACTTCCTATATAAAAAACAAAGGAAAGTACTTTTACTTACAAAAAAGGAAAAAAGCACATCAGGGGAGAATGCTTTCATTAGACCATATCTAGGGCTACAGGTCGTTCCAACCACCACCACTTAGAATGAGAAACACTTTAACACCCAAGCACCGGATGGTGCTCATCACTCTCAGAAGTTAAACATAAGCAGACACCAGGTCACTGACAAAAGCTGGTATTCCAGATTTTCAGTGTTATGTGACAGCCTGATTATTATCGCAGGTAGAGAGCCCATTATCAACAAGGTGGATGTGTTCCTCCAAAACATAAAAGAAAGAGTAATTCTGGTTAGTAAGCTACTATAACATTCTCTCATCCAATCCAAACTAAAAAGCCAATTTAAACCTAAACTTCTCAAACTGAAAATAAAAGGTAAAAAAACAAGTTCACTGGGCAGTCATTTTTAGTACTATGAAGCAATGCATTTTTAAATGTGCTTTCCTAAATTCACACATTAAAAAAGTAATCAAAATTATCTTAAAAGGTTTTGAGATGAACCTTTACCAAAACGAGGGTCAAGCCTGGGGTCTAGCCAAGAGGTGGTCTTGTTCTTATGGTTTATATAGTAAATTTCTCCATCCTGAGTCATGGCTTGTTCCCATCCATCAGGAAGAGGACCTATAACACAGAAAAAGGAAAAAAAAATCAGGGTTGGTTTCAATTTGGTACACCTAAAGAAAAAAAAGTGGAAGGGGTGCTAATTTAAAAAGAAAACATGTCTTGACATAAAACAATTCGTTAAAATAGATTAAAAGTTTGTGTTCGGAGAGGAAAGGTAAACTTATACTTGTAATTCTTCTCCACTAAAAAGAAACCATCAAATAATAATACTGACATCCCCAAAGACACAGATGAGAGAGAAAAAAAAAAACCTTTTGGAAGTAATAACCTAAATTTTTATGACTATTAATACAACTCATGGAAGTGCTATAGTTCAGGGACTTAGCTCCCAATCCAATCAGTTTTGTGACTCATTAGGGATTTCAAAATTCTTTTTTTTTTTTAAACATTTATTTTTTAGTTGTAGGCAGACAGAATATCTTTATTTTTATTTTTATGTGGTGCTGAGGATCGAACCCAGTGCCTCACGCATGCCAGGCGAGCACGGTACCACTGCGCCATAACCCCAGCCCCTCAAAATTCTTTAGTAAGGAATACATGCAGATGTTTTTAGAACATCTAAAGTATTGTAAACATTTTATTTAATATAGAGCACACTTTTAGCTAGAACTGCCAAGCTCCATTTTTTCCCATTATTTATTTGACTCGCTCACACCAAGAAAACTATAATACAGAAAACTACGGTCCAAAAAAGCATATTTTTTAAAAGACCAGAAATTGCTAAAGGTTGGGGATTGGTGGTTAGAAGTTTAAGTTTGTTGAAGGCTTGGAAGAGGGGCAGGGTTAAATGCTACAGCTGTTGGAAAGCAAATTACTCAAGAAGAAAGGAGGACAATATACCATTCAAAGCTACAGAATGAAGAAACAACATCTGGGAGATAGGACTACAGAATACAATTAACTCTAAGATTTTTATTTTTATGAGCGTAGCCAGACAATTGCTTTGGGGAGGTAATGGGGACAGATAATGCTGATAAACAAGTCAACAGCAGTCGATGAATGCCTTTGGGAGTCTCAACAATCACAAGAAACCCTTAGTTAGAAGCTTGACTATGCAGATTCTGTATCTTTTGCAGTGTTAGGGATTAAACTCAGGGTCTTGTGCATGCTACCACCAAGGTATATTTCCAGTGTGATTCTATATCTTTTCTCAGTAGCATTACTCTTCCTCTTAGCTGTCTGAGTTAGATCCACAAGAGGTATCTTAGATACAAACCAAACTTTTCCTACCTGCTCCATCCATTTCCTCCTGAACATTCTACTTTCATTATGATTTATCTCCCCTAGTTGGTCTCTAAGAGCTTAGATATATTTACTATCTCTTTTTCTTAACTGTCAGGGCTTCCTTCCTTGCTGATTGACTTCTTTCTCATCTCTTTTACTCTACTACTTTCTATCAAACAGCCACCAGGGTTTTCTTCTTAAAATTCTTTCATTTTTTTGAGGGGGTAGAGTCTGGGGATCAAACAAGGGCCTGGCAAATGATAGGTAAGTGCTCTACCTCTGAGCTACATCCTTAAAGTATTTTCTAATCAACTTTTATATGTCACTCATTCTCTCACTAAAAGTATTTCCATTGCTCTCTACCATCAAAAGGAAAATGCCCAAATCCTACACCAGCTGGACAGCCTTCTTTTTTCTTTCTACTTTGCATTACTGGGGACTGACCCCAGGGCCTCATGTACACTAGGCAAGGGCTCTACAAATGAGCTACAGCTTTAAGCCTTTTAAATTTTTGAGACAGGGACTAAGTTGCTTAGGATAGCCTTGAACTTGTGATCTTCTTGTATCAGCCTCCCCAGCAGCTGGAATTACAGGAGTGTGCCACCTTGTTCAGCTGGACTCATTTCTTCTTCTTCTTCTTTTTTTTGGTACTGGGGATTTAACCCAGGAGCACTTTACCACTCGGCTTTATCCTCGCTCTTTTTATCTTTCATTTTGAGACAGGGTCTCACTAAGGTGCTGAGAGTCTCATTAAGTTGCTGAAGCTGGCCCCAAATTTGCAATGCTCCTCCCTCAGCCTCATGAGTCACTGAGATTACAGGCATGCACCTCTGCATCCAGTTGGACTTATTTCTTAAATTGTCTTCAAACACCTAATTTTCTCAAGCTTTCATAAAGTTTTTTGTTGTATACATTTATTTATTTAGGCTGTTATTAATAATAGTACAAGACACAACCTGTACGACAGCAATAGTACCGCCAACACTATAAGTTTCAACATCACCAGCACAAGATGATGAAATTACCACATTTAAATCCACAGATTTGTGATCTGCCTGAGAACCACAAAGGGTTGGAGCAGGAGAGATTATTTGAAGACTTAACCCAAAACTAGGAAATGTGGGGTCCAAAGGTAACTAACATAGAGGACTAACAACTGAGTCCCCTATCACATGAGTGGAAAACAGGGGAGATTTCTGGGGTACAGTTCGGTGTGGAGCAGCAAGTACTGTGCGCTGGAGGTATGCTGATTTAAAATCTCCAGACCAACTGGCATTCACTGAAGAGCCTACAGCCCACCTAAGGCTAAATCCTGCCTCCAGGAATTCTACCTCTCTCACTTCAGAAACCCAGAAGTTGGAGCATCACTCTCCAGACAACTCCATCTAAAACTGCTAAGAAGAGAAACTGAGAATCTTTTAAACTCCAACGGAAAGAATTCTTTAACTTTTCCTCAAAATCTTTTCCCCCTCATTCTTTTTCTCTGATTAACTATGACCTTAATGGTACATGGACATTTATACATAGTCATATTTGATTTTTTTCTCATTTCTAGCATTTTTGAAGCAAGTTATTTTTGATGAATAATTTTTTTGTAAACTAGGATGTTTGATTAGTATACTTTAGTTGTTTTGTATCTTTTATTTTTTAATTTTTACTTTATATATATATTTTTCTCTTAACCTGTTTCCCTTGATTCTCTTTTGTTCTGCTAACAACCAATCTCTATTGTTCTCTCACTTTTCCTTTAATTTTTTACCACTTCTGTTCTCTCCCTGTCCACCATTTGAAATTATAAATCCCTTTGCAAACTTGCTATTTTTATTGTAGGCAATAACTGATCATATCATCTGTTTGTTGCAATAATTAATACCACAAACAGTAGGAATTATTTGGTTTAATGCTGTATATTGTTTGTATTGGTTGTTGTTATTACTTGTCTCCCCCTATACAATGAGGTACTGGAAACCTTCATGTCACTAGAAGTCCACAGGGCAGAAACTCTACTACTACCTCAGATCCATACTCTTAGATGGGTAGATACACAAACAGCATGAAAAAGTAAGGAAACAAACTGCCCCAAACTAACCAATATACTCCAATAACAGAATCCACTGACACCACAGCGGAAGAAATGACAGAGAAAGAATTCAGAATGTAGATAGTTAAACTGATCTGCAAAGTAAAGTATAAGAAATGAAGTCAGAAAGAAAATACAGGAAGTGAAAGATTGCTTCAATAAAGAGGCAGAGATCCTGGAAGGGAGGAGAGGACCCAAGCAGAAATCCTTGAAATGAAGGAAACAATAAACCAATTAAAAATTCAATAGAAAGCATCATCAACAGACTAGACCACTTGAAAGACAGAACCTCAGGCAATGAAGACAAAATATATAATATTGAAAATAGAACTGACCATGGAGAGATGATGTTAAGAAACCACAAACAGAACTTCCAAGAACTACGGAATAACATGAAAAGACCAAATTTAACATTTATCAGGACAGATGAAGGTACAGAGATACAAACCAAAGGAATGCACAATCTTTTCAATGAAATATCAGAAAATTTCCCAAACCTAAAGAATAAAACGGAAAACCAAATACAAGAGACTTACAGGACCCCAAATGTACAAACTTACAACAGACCCACATCAAGGCACCTTATAATGAAAATGCCTAATATACAGAATAAGGATAGAATTTTAAAGGCTGTGAGAGAAAAATATCAGATTACATATAGGGGGAAACCATTAGGATCTCAGCTGATTTCTCAACCCAGATCTTCAAAGCTAGGAGATCTTGAATAACATACACCAAGCTCTGAAAGAAAATGGATGCCAACCAAGAATCCTATGTCCAGCAAAATTAAGCTTCAGATTTCAAGATGGAACAAAAACTTTCCATGATAAACAAAAGCTAAAAGAATTTACAACTAGAAAGCCTGTATCTCAAAATATTCTCAACAAAATATTCCTTGAGTATGAAATAAAAAAGAAAAAGTGAAAACCAGCAAAGGGAGGAACTACACTAAAGGAATAGTCAATCAAAGGAGGAACTAATTCAAATTACAAACGAGAAATAAACCCAAATGACCATAAACACAAATCATCTCTCAATAATAACTTTGAACATTAATAGCCTAAACTCAACAATCAAAAGACACAGATTGGATTAAAAAACATGACCCCACAATATGTTGTCTCCAAGACACTCACCTCATAGGCAAAGATATCCACATACTGAAGGTGAAAGGATGGGAAAAAACATATCACTCACATGCATCTCATCAACAGGCCGGGATTTCTATCCTCATATCAGATAAAGTGGACTTTAGGCCAAAGTTAATCAGAAGGGACAGAGAAGGCCATTTCATATTGTTCAAGGGAATTACACATCAACAAGATATAACAATCATAAATATTTATGCCCGAAACAATTGAGTATCTATGTAGGTCAAACAAACTCTTCTCAATTTCAAGAATCAAATAGACCAAAACACAGTAATACTAGGTAACTTTAACATGCCTCTGTCACCACTAGAGAGATCCTCCAAACAAAAGCTAAATAAGCTATAGAAGTAAAAAATACAATTGATAATTTGGACTTAACAGACATATACAGAATATTTCATCCATCAATGGCTGAATACACTTACACTTTTTTCTCAGCAGCACAAGGATCCATCTCTAATATAGACCATGTTATGTAAGCTATCACATATGTTGGCATACAATTGCAATAATACCTTAATATACTTTTAGCATTGGTAGGGTTATTTTGATAGCTTCTTTTGTATTGATATTGTTTGTGTTGTTTTTTTCTTGATTAGACTTGTTTTATCAAATTTTAGCTGTATTATTTCTTCTCTATTTCATATATATCTGCTCTTTCTTTTTCCTACTACATAATTTGAAAATAATTTATTATTCTAGCTTCTTTTTTTGATACAAGTACTTTAAGTTATAAATGTTCATCTGAGTATTGTTTCATCTCAGAGATATTGATATTTAAGCTTTTATCATTACTTAGTTCAAAGCACTTTTAACTACATTTTCTTGTACTTTCCTCTTTGACCTTTGACATATTTATAAGTGTGTCATTTAATTTTGAAATACTTGACATATGGAGGTAGGGTTCTGTATGTCTTCAGGTGACTGATTTCTAATGTAATAAATCATGCAGGCAACAGTCCGTATGATTTCAAATTTTAAAAAAAGTAATGGAAATGCTTTTTATATTGATAGTACTGGTTATACACATGTCAAAACTGATCAAACTGCATAGTTCAAATATGTGCATTTCACTGAACTTCAATTTTACCTCAAAGCTATGGGGGAAAAATTAAAAAAAAAAAAAAAAAAGAAATGCCACTTGCATCATATACCAAATTCTTGCCCTCATTAGAGTTTGTTTCTGGGTTTCCTATTGTTTTGTGTAATAGTGTGTCAGTATTATATAGTTTTAACTATTTAATATATAATTACAACATGTAAAAAAAAATCCACAAATTTGCTAGGTTCTATTTTTGTCCCTTTATACAGACGAACATAGTGAGGTTTGAAAAAGTTTGATAACTTGCCCAAGGCAGACATTAAGATCTGAGCCAGGACTTGAACCTACGTAGTCTCAGTTTCTTTTTAACCTATACAATGTACTGCTTCCTAAAGATATAAATATATTCCCCCAAAATTTATTTTATGCCAGTGTTTCCTTCTAAAATTAAATTCTAAAAGTGAAAGAATGAATTTATCCCTTTTACACCCAAGTTTTAATCATTAAGTATTAATTTCAGTAAAAATGAGGGCTGGGGATGTGGCTCGGTGGCAAACTGCTTGCCTACCATGTTTGAGGCGCTGGGTTTCACACACACACACAAATGAAAATAAAAATAAATAAAAAATTTAAAAATCCCACTAAAAATGGTAGAATTAAAAAGTTAAATTCAGAAAATTTTACACGAATACCATTCTCAAAAAGTATAATGTAAATCATCAGAAATAATCTAAATGAAAAAATTTTGAATATTAATATATAAAGGAGGCAATTCTAGTACAAATCAACAGTGTAATAACTATTATGTATTTTCTCTCCATATTTTGCATTAAAGAATTAAATAATGTGCCTATCAATTAGAATTATGCTAATATGCTAATAACTTCATAAGCACTCAAATGTGTATCAAAATGCTTGTGCTGAGGGCTGAGGGATATAGCTCAGTGGCAGAATATTTTCTTAGCATGCACAAGGTTCTGGATTTAATCCCTACTACCATGAAACACAAACATATACACACACAACATGTACATGGCATGCAGAAAAGAACACTTCATACAGTCATTTATGTCTATTTATGTCTTTAAAACTTTCTGGATAAAAATAGAATATTATGTGGAAAGAGAAAGCCCCAAATGGGGTGCTTTTTAAAAAAGTTTTTAATGGCACAAAATTATTATAAGTAGTGAGGTTCATTTTGACATATTCATTACTGCATATAACATAATTTGCCTTTCAAACCCTAGTATGTCCCACTGCCCTCTCCTCTTCTCGCCCTGATCCCTTTCCACTACTGTTAGTCTTGCTTCCATTTCTTATATATTTTTAAGAAACTGGTGCAATATAGTTACATATAAAAGCAGAAATCATCATGGATATATTCATACATGTACATAGCATTGTTTAGTCAATACCATTCCAGAGTTTCTATCTTTTCCCATCTTTCTTCCCTTCCCCTTTACTCCCTTTCTCTACTCCACTGTTCTCCCTTCTATTTTCATGAGATCTCCCTTGTTTAAAAAAAAGTCCTTATCTCTTGCTCCTTCTGCATATGAGAGAAAACATCTGACCTTTGGCTTTCTGAGTCTGGCTTATTTCACTTAACATGATGTTTCTCCAGTTCCACCCATTTACCAGAAAAATGCCGTAATTTCATTCTTTATGGCTAAGTGAAATTCTATTGTATACATATACCATATCTTCTTTATCTATTTGTTAACAGGTACTTACAGCTGGTTCCATAACCTGGCTACTGTGACCTGTGCTGCTATAGGCAGTGGTATGCATGTATCACTATAGTATGGTGATTTTAGCCCTTTGGGATAAATAGTAAGGAGTGGAATAGCTGGATCATATAGTGGTTCCATTCCTAGTATTTTGAGGAATTTCCAGACTGTTTTCCAAAGTGGCTGTACCAATTTGCAGTCCTACCAACAATGAATGAGTATTTCTTTTTCCCAAAATCCTCACCAGCATTTATTATTTGTATTCTTGATGACTGCCATTCTTTCTAACCAGAATGAGATGAATCTCAGTGTAGTTTTGATATGCATTCTCCTGATTGCTAAGGATGTTGAACATTTTTTCATGTATTTGTTGGCCACTGTATTTCTTTTTTGAGAAATGTCTATTTAATTCATTTGCCTAGTGCTTTCTTTATATTGAAGGAACACCTCTGGTCAAAAGCAAGGTATAAATTAGAAAAGATAAATTTTAAATAGCTTTGCACCACAAATGAGTATTTAGTAGTAGAATTAAGACAAAATTGAAAAGAAAGAAAAATCTTCAAAGCTTAAATGTCAATTAAATAACAATACAAATTCAGGCTTTATTCATAAAAGAAAAACTTTTTATCAAGTTGTCTTGTGAAGAAACTCAGTGTCTTTATTCTTAATGCAGATTCCAAGTCACCCATTAAATGAAGCTGTTGAATCCCTTTAAACTAGGCTACTGAAAGTCTAGTTCAAGCATCTGTTTGGGCTAGACAGAATGGAGTAAAGGACACTAAGTTTAAGAGAGAAATCTGAGCTTCCCACAATAATAAATTTCTAGAAGACCACAGGGATAGATCAAAATAAATAAAGATGGCTTTAAGTTCAATTTATATTTGCAATTTAGTGTGCTATAAATATGACTACTTTTCCAATATACAATATATAAAATGAAGTAAATTTAAGTGGCAAAATTATATTTATAAAAAATGATCTAAAACAATTGCCTTCAAGCATTAGTATGTATCAGGATCATTGGACACTTTACTAAATCACATGCTGCTGAGCCTCACTTCTATAGTTCCTGATCAGTGAGACAGGGATTGGGCCTGAAAATTCCCAGATGATACTGATGCTGTTGGTCTAGGGAACACACTATGACAACCAGTGGCATGAAATAACTGCTTAGCATTCTTTAGCTTGTACATAACTGCTTCTTGAACCTATTCAACTCATACACAATTATATCTGTTCATTGTTAGGCACCATAGGCAGTTCAGAGATCAATCTATCATGTCCTACATGGGTGAAAATGTTCCATAGCCAAGTCTGTTAGAGTTACATGAGGTAAATGGTTCCCAACTATCAGAAGGCAATTTAGAAGGGTGGTTGTGATTTTTTTTTTTTTTTAAATAATAGAATGACCCAAGGTAGTACTGTGGAGAAAGAGACCAAAATGAATTTCTCATTTGTCTTCTAATGGCCAGATAGAAATGAGAAATAGGCATCTGAAGGTAAGAAGAAGTGATATAACCCAAGGGAATTATTACTGGCCACTTAGCTTCAAATAATTTTTAATTGAGAACTCTACTTTCACAATGTAAAGAAAGAGCTCTTTCTTTTTGTTAGGAGAACACTTTCTTTATATCTCATAGAATTTATCATTATAGCATTATTTCATTATATGTGGGTTTTTTTCCCCCTGTGACTATAAAATTCTTGAACACAAAAGCATACACATGCACTTTTCCATCTTATCCAGTAAGAAAGAGTGGGAATCACAACTGAAATGAACATAATAAAAATGAAATTCAGTTAAAATCCTTTATCTATGCTTGTGGAACAAAATATTCTGTTTCATTCTGATTTCAATTTCTCCATTATTTGGTGTCAGTTAAACCAAAGGTACAGGAATATAGCAAATTCTTTCACTCAGTAAGTATTTATTAAGCTCCTACTATGTAATCAAGACTATTCCATGCTCCCGCGATAACAGAAGTAAACAAAATAGTCCCAATTTTATGTTCTTCTTGCCAGGAAAACATACAGTACAATGTTAAATGATAAGCACAGGAAAGGAAAAAAAGGAAAGGCAGCATAAATTCATGTGGGGTGGGGTAGAGGGGGAAGGGGGACACAACACTCATGTTTTAGAAATGCAGATCAGAATTGGCAGCAATGAGCAGGTAACCTTTAAGCTTCACTTTGAATGCAATGCCAATCCAAAACACAGAAGGATCTAAGTCATGAACATTCCAGGTAAGGGACACATTGAGGAGGGCAGTGTGTGTGAAGGGGACAAAATAAGCAACGAATGAAGTACAGTGTTTCACTTAGTCTTTATGATTAAGAATAGACAAAACTTCTTCATCATTTCAACCAATAAAAGGCTGAATGTGTAATATTTAAAGAGGATTAATTTAAAGAGGACTAAAGGTTAATAACAATTCCTTCAAATTCATGAACATCCTTTAGACAAGATAGAACAGGCAATCAATATTTTCATCCCAACTCACTTGCACATTATAACTATAACTAGGTCTTTAGAGATGGAAAAGATGGAGTTAATGCTACGTTACCATGAATGATCTCCACACCAAAGCCTTTTGGGGAAGAAGGTAAAAATAGGTTTTATATCTGGAGGAGAGGGAAAAAGAGGCCAATATTTTAATAAGATGTAAAGAAGGTGAGAAATCTGAATTAGGATAAACAAAAGATATTAGAATAATTCAAAATTAGAATTATTTAAAATCAGAATTATTTATCCTGGGGAAAATAACATTTTATGTAGGATTTACTAGTACTGCTTGATTAGTAACTTATCTAACTATAGCAAATACTACTTCCTGCAATATTTTAAAAACAAATAAAATACTGTCATAATATTGCTGGTGACTCAACATTAACTTCCTGCTCTTGCCTAAGAATTCTCTTGCATTAGGAATGAGTAAAACCATTTGTAATGTCTAATCAAACAAGAAAGTCTTGATTAACAATACCACAAGTTAGGTGATCAATCTCTCCTCCTGACCTACTCCACAATTCAGGAATAAAGAAGTCATCCAGGACACTGAAAGTTTACTAAACACACCCTGATGAGTAAAGTATAGGGCTATCAAGTAGTAGTTTCCTTAGAAAGGAGATTCTGTGATCTTTTAAAGGAACCTAATCCTAAAATTCTTGCCAAGTTTGAAATTCTAATCTCTTGTATTTTTGATGAATCACAAACTATTTTTACCACACACAAGACACTTATCTAAATTCTGTTAGCAAATAGTAACTCATTTAACAACCACATGACATAGGTACAATTATTATCCCCACTTTATAGACAAGGAAACTACGGCAAAAAAAAAAAAAAAAAAAAAAATCACTCAGCCAGTTAGTAAGTGGCAGAGCTGAGATTCAAAACTTGTCAGTCTAGCTCTCCAGAAAACTGTATGACAAACAGCAATCAAAAGTTGTGTTGTTTTCAGCCAGGCACGGTAGCACATGCCTGTAATCCCAGTGACTCAGGAGGTTAAGGCAGGAGGATCACAAGAGCAGGGCCAGCCTCAGCAACTTAGAGGTCCTAAGCAATTTAGCACAACCCTGTCTCAAAATAAAAAATAAGAAGGGCTGGGGAAGTGGCTCAGTAGTTAAGCATCCCTGAGTTCAATCCCCACTACCAAAAATAAGATAAAATAAATTGTTTTGTTTAAACATGTCCTTTTCCTGAAAGTTTCATAAAATCCATGACTTCAATTATATAGATAGATAGATAGATAGATAGATAGATAGATAGATAGATGATTCCCTTATCTTTAATGCCTCTCACAGGGTCAATACTAGGCCTTTCCACCAACTAGACATTGACACTTTCACAAAATATGTCCTCTATTTTCAATGAGTTTTACTTAAAACATCATTTACATTTGTCCCTCAAATAAAACTTTCAAAGGAAAAATTCTCAAATCTTTAGTTGTTTATTGTTTATAGTCTTTATAACACTGTATAAGTACTGAAAGCATCCAACAACAGCCCAAATTCTATTCCTCGGTTATCATTTTACATCCCTCCTCATTCAGTATTCTTTCAGTTACCCAAATTTCTCCTCTTCCCTCCTGGTCTTTCACTTATGCAGGTTTTTGCTTAATTAGCACCTACTCATTCCTCCTCAGTGTGACTGCCACTTCCTCCTCATTAACCTGGTTGACAGTTTCTTCTCCTTCTCCATCAGGTACCTTCTCTTTGGTAAGATGATTCCATCACTTTAGCTATTTAGTCATCTGTTCAGCATCAGTCATCCCAGCAGCATGGCTTGTTTACTCCTGTCTTTCCAGTACCTACTAGTGTCATTCATATACTCTCTCCTCCTTGCCTTCCTTGTTCTTCATCCCCTGAAATTTTACTCTACTCTCATGTCATACTGTTGTGAAGCTTTTCTAATTCTGTCCTACTGAGGCTTTTCCCAACCTGTGAGTAGAAACTATATTTGCTTTCAATTCTTTGGTTCTTATGACATTATTTTATGTTAACTCTTCTACAGTGACTTTAACTATAGGTCATGTAGTAGTATTATAGGAACAATTTATCATTCTGCCCTAGAATACAGAAGAATTTGTCTTTTCAGTTGGGCGCTGTGGCATACACTTGTAATCCCAGTGGCTCTGCAGGCTGAGGCAGGAGGATCTCGAGCTCAAAGCCAGCCTCAGCAACTTAGCAAGGCTTTAAAGCAAATGAGCGAGACCCTGTCTCAAGATATAAAAAGGGCTGGGGATATGGCTTAAGCATCCCTGGGTAAAATACCTCCAGGTGTCTTTTCACACCCCTCCCCCTGCAGTGGGTATTCAAATTTTTGCACAGTTGCTCAGGACAAAGATGACAACATTTATCAAAACTACAGCCAGTTTAGTTTATAATACTTTGGGGTATACATACTTATGACTTCAAAACAGAAGGGGACTAAAATTATAATTACCTGACTCTTCTGGGGTTTTATTTACAAAAGTCTTCTGCAAACATAAATAGCTGAAATTCATGTGCTTTACCATGTAAGCCCTAAACAATCTCTCATAAAGTTCTGTCCATACTACTAAAGTTATGAGGCAGGCACAGTAGAAGCAATTATCATTTACAAATTTGAAGAACTTTAAATATTATCACTAACTTTTTTGTGGCTTCAATAAGTCAAACATGGAACAATAAATGCATTTATTGAAGTAAGAGCAGTTTATAAATCAAGTGTCCATCAAAGAGAGTTTTCTCTTGAGTTCTAGATTAACACCCCCCACCTCCCCCTCCCAGGTGAAAACTGACCTGAAGCATGCAGCTTTAAGTTATAAACACAGAAACTGTCTTTTTTTTTTGTTGAGATGGGGTTGGGAGTGTCTAGCTGTGTTCCTTATCCTGGCCTCCAGGATGTTCCTGTATTCCTCATCCCGGTCTCCTGAGCAGTATCATTTTTGTGTAAAGGCCTAAAAGCTAGAAACTAAAAATATTTTATACACACACACACTAATGAAAATCTGCTTTAGGCAAACAAATATAAGAGATATATAGCCAGCCCCACCACCACCCACTGGTATTCACCTAGGTCTTAAGTAGCTAGCTAAAAGACTCTGCTAAACTACTATAATATGTCGAAGATCCTCAATTCTTTTTCCTAGAATTTGTTCTAATAATATATTTAGCTTATTAAAACTCACATATAATATTCATTAAAAGGCAGGTTTAAATATGAGAGAATGAGATATTTGGGTTTCATAGGTCAAATGAAAAGATAACAAAAACAGAAAAATCATATGGAAAGACCCCTAGAGAACAGCCATGTTTTTAATGACATCCTGAATTTTTCAGAATAAGGCTCAAGCCTATAATCCCAGCACTTTGGGAGGCTGGGACAAGGAGAATCACAAGTTCAAAGCCAACCTCAGCAACGGCGAGGCGCTAAGCAACTCGGTGAGACCATGTCTCTACATAAAACACAAAACAGGGCTGGGATGTGCTCAGTGGTAGAGTACCCCTGAGTTCAATCCCTGGTACCCCCCCCTACCCCCTCAAAAAACAAAAACAAACTTACTTAGAGCTGGGGTGGTGGTACCTGCCTGTAATCCCAGCAGTTTGGGAGATGAGCAGTCTAAAGTCATCTCCTGAGGCAGGAGAATTGCAAGTTCAAAGCCAGCATCAGCAAAAGTGAGGCGTGAAGCAACTCTGAGACCCTGTCTCTAAACATCTGGGGATGTGGGGAAATCAATCCCCGGTACACGCCTCATCCCGCAAAAAAAACCTTACTTAGATCCATTTACCCCTGTTTAAAACCTAAACAACCTATGTAATAATATGGATTTTTTGTTACCTTTCACTAACTCTTCCACAGGACCATTTGATGGACCTGCTGTACTATGCATGGGATATTCCAGTCCTTTTCCCAAGATATGCGCAAGGCTTTCCCCTCAGTTCCTTCAGATGCTCCAAAGACATCAATTACAGGGGCCTACAATAGACACACTACCTAAAATACCAACTCTCTTCATCATCAGCCAATCACTCTAATAAATTTTTCTTCTTTCTATGTTTAACCATCTGAAACATTATGTATGTGTTTATAATCTGCATTCTCATGATTTAAAATAGTGTAGCACATATCAAATATTCAAGGTTGGCTGAAGGAATAGATGCACATTTGCTTCCTTAAACAAGTCCTCTCTACTTTCCTACCCCACTACTGATTCATTTGTTTCTCATACTTTCCTAGCACTCAGTGCACCCATCTGCCATGACATTCACTGTCATATATAAAAAGTCTGTTGTTACTATACAATCCCAGTGGCAATCACAGTGCCTAGTAAGAAAGTAGGACATTTGATATTTGTTGAATAATTCTTTTCAGAAAGAAAAAATATAATGTCTCGAGGTAAAACCATAAGATAGTTAAAAATCATTCTTCTTCGTAATATTATAGTTGGATGAACTTCAAAAAATATAAGCTCAGAAAATCAGGCAACTCGAGTCTATTAGATTTTAACTTAAAGAAATAGCTTCGATGGGCTAGGAATATAGCTCAGCTGGTAGAGTACTTGCCTCACATGCACAAGGCCCTGGGTTCAATCCCCAGCACTACAAATGATGATGATGATAATGATAATAATAATAAATAGCTTCAAGTTTTAGTAAGGTTATTTAGTAAGATTAATTTCTCTAAAGTTTTATTGAAGCAAAACCAAATAGCTCATTTAGACTTTAGACTGCTCAAATACAACAATCATCTTTCAAATTTTAACTTAAAAAGCAAGCTTCACTACCTTATCAGCCTCATTAAACCAAAATAAAATATTATTTTAGAATAGTCTACTGTTGCAGGATTTATTCCACTTCACTTATGCTGCCTATATATGGTAGTATATGGACATAGTTTTAAAAGAATTAGCATCTCAATCTTTCACACAAATATTCCTCCTATGAGTCACAAAATTATTGTAGCAATTGAGTAACCAGAAGAATTTATAAATCAGTGGGAAAGACAAAAATAATAGCCTAACACTTATCAAGAGAAGAAATAAAACAGGAATTTGATCTTGCTCTTAAATGTAAAAAATTTTTTTCACTCACTGTAAAGCTGAGCAAAGTTTCAAAAAATCTACAAATAATCATTGAAGAAAAGCTGAACACAGACATTTCTATTTTTAAGTCCTATTAACTCATTTTACTAAGAAAATTATCTAGTAGCAATGACATTCATGCATCTAAATTTTTTTCCTTATACAGAGTATCCTCTTATTCTTCTAAATTAGTTTTTTTTCTGGTAAAAACAGCAGATGTTAATATACTTTTCTTATTAGGCTCAGAATTTATACTAAAAATTTAATAACTCTCAGAATTATAATAAACTTTATTTTTAAAGACTTCTACATTAAAAAAATACTTATTACATGTGCTGTAAGATCAGTTCGAGAGACCAATAATATTGAGATTCTATTAATTTCCTCTTGCTTTAGAAGCTAATTCTAAAAGAAAGCAAAGAGGACAGGAAAGAATCACCTTACCTGAAATATTCAAGTATCTAATTAAGTATGCAAATGCAGTACTCCCCCAAATACTTGAGTGTTAGGTAGTTATTTTGGATGTCATGATTCTCAAAATTAAATGATCTTTTTAAAAAAATGCAACACTGTAAAAATTATTGATAATGCTATCTATACCCATTTCTCAACATAACTAATTTAGGTTTCTTTAAAGAAGGAATAAAGAAATTAATACTCTAAAAATGCCTGGAATCAGGTAACATGAAGAGTGATCCCCAGGAGAAACAGTTAAAGGCTCTTGCCATCAGAATAAAATAGAAGACACCAGCTACACTGACATGAGTAGCACGCTTCATTATGTACCAAATCAAGATCTATGATTTTAAAAGGTGTCACTGGTTGGCCATGATTGGCCAACAAAGACTTCAGAAGAACTCATATACTAGAGAATACCTAATGTCATCTGCAACTTGATTGGGCATTATCATTGTATAGTTTTTTCTATTTTACAAAAAGATTCTTTAAAATCTTCATATTTCCTGTATATTACTGATTTATACTTTTATTAAAATGAAATGGGGCCAGTTGAGGTGGAGAACACCTATAATTCCAGCCTCAGCAAAAGTGAGGCAACTAAGCAACTCAGTGAGACTGTCTCTAAATAAAATACAAAATAGGGCTGGTGGGGAGGAAAAGGAGGAGATGGACATGGGGGCAAGAAAGATGGTGGAATGCAAGGTACAATAATGCCCTAAGTTCATGTATGACTGCATGTATGGTGTAACTCAATACCAGAGAAGTGACAGGTTGTGCTCCATATGTGTACAATAAATCAAAATGCATTCTGCTGTCATGTAAACCTAATTAGAATAAATAAATGAAAAAAAAAATAGGGCTGAGGATGTAGGTAATTGGTGGAGTGCCCCTGAGTTCAATCCCCAGTACAGAAAAAAAAGGAAATGGACTGATCTACCATTTTAAATAGGAAAATGATGGCTGTTCCTTTATTCTAGGCACTCAATCATCATATAAATCAAATGCAAATAAACCAAGTTTTTATAGGACTGGTTATACCAATTCTTGATTATTTTGCTTTAGTTTTTATTATTTTCCTTTTCCCTCCTTCCCCACTTCCTCCCTCTTTTCTTTCTTCTTTCTCAGTACTGGGATTGCACCTAAGGCACCTCACAAACGTTAGGCAAGAACTCTACCACTGAGCCACCCACCCACCATCTTATTTTATCTGAATTTCCAGAATGGGGAGGGGAGTGTTAAAAATCTTTTAAAGATATTTGAGATAGGAGGTGAAGAGTAATAGAATACAGTCTCAGTCTCTTTACTGGCTTTGTTACTGCTTCATGTCTGATTTCACTTTAGTATAATCTTGTTTCATATATTATTATAACCTCAGACTGAGAAGTTTCATCTTATGATAACCAAGAACTTTCAGAAGAATCAGGAAATTTCTAACTATGTAACATATTTAATACTACACTGCCTATACCAGAAATAAAATAAATGAACCTGAAAGTCAGAAGAGAAACCCAATACTTAGATAAGACAATGTTTACAGCAGCTCAATTCACAATAGCTAAGCTATGGAACCAACTTAGGTGCCCTTCAACAGATGAAAGGCTAAAGGAAATGTGATTTATATATACACAATGGAATATTACACAGCCATAAAGAAGAATGAAATTATGGCACCTGACAGTAAATGGACAGAACTGGGGACTATCAGGCTATGTGAAATAAGCCAAACCCCAAAAGCCAAAGGAGGAGTGTTCTCTCTCATATGCAGATGCAAACTCTCAATATGGGGATGGGTGTAGGGAAGAATTTTAGAACTTTGGATTAAACGAAGGAGAATGAAGGAGAGGGAGGGGGAACTAGAATAGGAAAGACTACTGTGAATCAGATATAACTTTCCTATGTTCATATATAAATACACTAAATAAACGACCAATATAACTACACATCATATTCAACCACAAGAATGGGATCCTGGGACTGGGGTTGTGGCGCAGTGGTAGCGTGCTCGCCTAGCACGCGTGAGGCACTGGGTTCGATCCTCAGCACCACATAAAAATAAAATAAAGATATTCTGTCCACCTACAACCAAAAAATAAATATTTAAAAAAAAAAAAAAAAAAAAGAATGGGATCCTAATTAGAGTAAGTTATACTCCATGTATGTGTAACATGTCAAAATACACTCATAAAAAGAATTAAAAATTTTAAAAATAGAGTCAATGGCCCGTAATTGATGACTGAAAGCCTGTAAAGATAAACATACTCCCAAAGACAGTGTGGCAACTGATTTTTTATGGAAGGGGTGGGGGGCTGGGGCAACTGAAGATTGAACCTAGGGATGCTTTGCCACTAATCTATACCCCCAGTTCTTTATTTATTTTTACTTTGATACAGGGTCTTGCTGAGTTGCTGAGGCAAATATCAAATCACAGTTACTTTTCACAATATATTTATGAGTTTAGTGTTACAACTACTGCTATCCCAAGTGAAGAAACTGAGGGACAGGTAGATATAGTAACTTGTGCAAGATCTTATAGGCGATAAGTGAGAGCTAGAATTCAAACCCAGGTCTATCTGCTCCAAGAGCCCTTGCTCTCTTAAATCTTTATTCTGAACAGTTTCAAAGTTGAAACTTCAAAGCTTATGAACTGCAACACTAAAATAAGAACTGCCAACACCTAAAACTTGTCAGCTTTGTAAGTTCTCACATACCCTTGCCCTCTGTGCTTTTAAAAGTTAAAAACTTTCTATCAGTGTTTTGTTTTTCATTTCTACATTTCACATCTATTCTCTACCTTTCGTTTTTCTTGGTAACAAGTCTCTCCCATTTCATCTTTTGTGTTTTGAGAGATTATACAAATCAGGAGCATCGTTAACAGGTAAACGCAGGGCAACTCTATAGTACTCATTTTGCTTGCTTCTAAACATTTTCCCCAATGCAATGAAGGCATCACCTTTGATGATCAAGAGGAAATTTTTTCCTACCTATTATGAAGTATTTTCTAGGAATTCTACACAGTTATTCATAATAGGGAAATCTGATATTGCTTCAATGGTAGATCTGGTAATTAGTCGAATAAATACCCAAAATTTCTAACTTTTTAAAGCTCAAAAATAATGAATCCTTTACAATATACCTGAAATAATGTATTTTGGCATTGGACTGTTACCTAGTATACATTTTTCAAAAGTAGACAAATGGGACTGGGCATAGTGGCACAAGCCTGCAGTCTTAACAACTTGGGAGGCTGAGGCAGGAGGATCTCAAGTACAAAGCCATCCTCAGCAACTTATCAAGACTGTATCTCAAAGTTAAAAATAAAAAGGGCTGGAATGTGTCTCAGTGGTTAAGCGCTCCTAGGTTCAATCTCCATCAAAAATAAAAAATAAACGGATAAAGCAGAGAAATGGGCTGATTTTGCTTACTGTAAATCAAGGCTTATTGATTTTTAATAATCCTAAGTAGTTATCAGTCCTTTGGTATATGGCTATTTTTGAATCCTAAGTACACTTTCTTGATTTTATTGTTGTTTTAAGATTCACTAATCTTGCAGATCAGTATTAACAATCAACTATTTAAAAATTTAACATATCATACAAATAATGACAGTTACTGGAGAAACTAAGTTTAATAAATATCAAATAAAATTTCTGTTAAAAAAGAGTTAAAGAAGTATCACTTTGCTTTCCCTAAGTCCTTATTTTCTAATGTGAAACACAAATAACACTAAATGTTTACCTAAATCTCAGCGTGTAGAAAACTATTTTATATAGATCCAAAGCATGCATCAAAGTTATTAAGGTATTATAAGAATATTACTACTTATTTGTAACTTTTAAACAGGAATCACCTCAAGTAATTCAATAGACATGGCTCTACACACATTTTTACTAGAATAATGTAAAAGAGAACCATTACCTTACTGAATTATTCAAACTCCCTTTTACATTTTCTCTACCTCATCTTTCAAACTCCTTTCACAGGGCTGGAAGGGTAGCTCAGTGGGTAGAGCACTTGCTTAGTTAGAATGTGCAAGGCTGTGGTTTCAATCCCCAGTACTTCTTCAGAGGAGGTAATGTACTTTTGCTTCTAGAATCCTATCCAGATACACCTTTGTTTCTAAATAATTTCACAATTATATGTATTTGGACATTTGTCCAATTACAAACTACAGGTTTCCAACATTTCAATCTCATTATTTTGAATAAGGGCTTATAAAACCAAATTAAATTCTGATCATTTTGGTTAAACCAAATTAGGTCTAATGGGATTTCGTAAAATCTGAAACCTGAAGAGACTTGCAGAAACTTACTTAGACCAGTCAACCGTTAAAAACTACATTGAAAACAGGTTTGGGAGCTGAGAGCAAATGGCAGTGTAAGAAAGTCTTATCAGGAACAAGAAGTCAGAGCTGGGTTTGGTGGCTCACGCTTGTAATCCCAGCACTTTGGGAGGCTGAGACAGGAGAACTTCGAGTTCAAAGCCAGCCTCAGCAATGGCGAGGCACTAAACAACTCAGTGAGACCCTGTCTCTACATAAAACACAAAACAGGGCTGGGGAGGGGCTGGGATTGTAGCTCAGGGGTAGAGCGCTTGCCTCACATGTGTGAGGCCCTGGGTTCGATCCTCAGCACCACATACAAACCAATAAAATAAAGATATTGTGCCCATCTACAACTAAAAAAAATTAAAAAAAAAAAAAAATAGGGCTGGGGATGTGGCTCAGTGGTGGAGTACCCCTGAGTTCAATCTCCAGTACCAAAAAAAAAAAAAAAAAAAAAAAAGGAACAAGAAGTCAGAGCAGACCACAAAGGTGAACTCAAATTTTCAATGAAGAGGCTGGGCACAGTATAATCCCAGCAACTGGGGAGGCTGGGACAGGAGGAATACAAATTTGAGGCCAGCCTCAATAACTCAGCCAGACCCTCAGCAATTTAGTGAGATCTTGGTGCAAAATAAAAAATAAAAAGAACTAGGGAAAGAGCTCAGTGGTAACGTGCCTGTGGCTTCAATCCCCAGTACAACTCCCTCTACCCCCGCAAAAAAAAAAAGGTTTTTCATTGAAGAGAAATTTTTTAAAAAGAGCAAAACTATGCCGTTTTTGTTAAATTACTTAGTCATAAAAATGTAAATCAAGAGGCAGGATGATTCCAAGTTCAAAGCTGGCCTCAGCAACTTAGCTAGACCCTATCTCAAAAAGTGTTCCAAAAGAGCTGTAGAACACTGAAGGCTTCCCATGAGCAGATTCAGAAGGCATTTCCTTCAGGGTGAAGACTTTATGCAGACAGCTTGCTTAACTGGAAGTCATTTGATGCTTTGTTACAGAGTAAATGCCCTCAATTTATTTAAATGCCTTCACAATTCTTGTTCACTATCTCTAGGCTTCAAAACTTCCTTAAAATATGATTTTTGAAGCACAGAGGAGTATCATTTTTGATGCTGTTCACAAGGAGATAAAGTCCCATCTACATTCTGTATACTCCTTGAACAAGAGTAAAAAGCTGTTTAGGACACTGTTGTGTGCCTCACTAGAGGACACAGTCACCACACCTCAGGGCTGCTTTCTAGATAGAGAAACATTAAGTCCCTAGATTGAAATCTTATTAAAATGCCATTATGGTTATTATTTTATGTACCTTGAAATATATCAAAATTACAGCTACCATGAGGCTAGGGGGCATAGCTCAGCAGTGGAGGACATGCTTATCATGTACCAGGTTCTGGGTTCAATCTCTGGCACTAAAAAAAAAAAAAAGTTTCTGTGACACTCATTCCAAAGCATATCAACACCACATAGAAGTCCTCATTATTCTTAAAAATCCACTGAAATAGAAGAATGACAACAAAGAAGTTCTTACAATTCAGAGGAAGCCTGCACTACACAGATATACGAATAGTCTCAACACTTGATTCAACAGCAATGCCTCTACTTGTACTTTTGTGACAAAACTCAAAATATTGTGACTTAAATTTGTCTGATTCTGGAAATTTTCATATATGATTGGACCTCATTATCCATGAGTTCTGCATCTATGGATTCAAGCAGCCATGGACAGAAAATTTTTGAGGGGGAAAAACTGCATTTGCACTAAACATGTATACACTTTTTTTCCTTGTCATTATTTCATAACCAACATTTAGCAACTATTTATACTGTATTGGGTATAAGTAATCTAGATATGAGTTAAAGTATACAGGAGGTGATGTGCCTAGATATAACCTAAATACTGCACCATTTTATATAAGGGACTTGAACATCTGCAGATTTTGATATACATAGGGTGGGAGAGGCCTTGGGATCAATCATTCAGGGAAGACAAGGGATGAGTGTATATCCAATAAAATACCTCATTTTCATTGTGAAACTTTTGGTGACTCCTTCACCTTTTTAGGATTTTTTTTTTTAAAGCTTTTAGGTTAAGTACACATCATGTTAATTAGTCTCTTCCTTTCCTAGCTCATTGTACTGTCTGACCATCTCCTTTAAAGGTAATGACCTCAAATAATCTTGTCAAGTATTTTTTCCTCTTTAAAGGACAGTGCATTTTTATTAGAAACAGCCTCCTTAAGTAAACATCATGCCCACATCCCCCACCTTCTGGAGAAGTGTTTCCCTAGTACATCTACTAGTATTTTTAAAAAGTGTCTCCAATATATGAGGTCCTATAACTTTCTGCTTTCTCTGAAGTGTTTACTGTCACTTATCCTAGCCATGGTTCAGATACAGAGATAAGGGGCATGGGATCAGGAAGCCCATTATCAAATCTGAATCTGGCTTCTATTACTTTAGTTGTGTGATTTGGGGAAAATTACTCAAGGGTGGTCCCCCCCCCCCTTTTTTGTTTCTTTTTTGTACCAGGAGTGAACCAGGTACCACTTAACCACTAAGCCACATCCCCAGCCCTTTTCAGTTTTTATTTTGAGACATGGAATCACTAAGTTGCTAAAGCTGGACTTGACTTTACAATCCTCCTGCCTCAGTCTGAGATTACAGGTGTGCGCCACCATACCTAGCCTCAAGTTTTCTAATATATAAAAGTGTGAGTGATAATAACACCTAATAAATGGACATTATGAGGAATAAATGAGATAGTGCGATACGACTTTTGCAGAATGCCTGGCATAGAAATAGAACTTGTTATCATCATCATTATTATTAAATACCTCTACCACCATTTATTTAAACATGCTCAAGTCTCTATGAAGGTGGATTTCTGCATTTCAATTCTTCTTTTCAGCTCTACCCACAACCCTCTCTTCATGCTTTCTCCTTCTCATTTCTATGCCTTCATAGTTATTTTTTTTTTATTTTTTATTTTTAGTTACAGATGGGCACAATACCTTTATTTGTTTATTTTTATGTGGTGCTGAGGATCGAACCCAGTGCCTCACAAATGGCTAGGCAAGTGCTCCACCACTGAGCCACAACCCCAGCCCCACAGTTATATTTCTCACCACTTTCGTGAAACTGTTTCCAGCAAAGTTGTCTCCTTACTAAATACAGCTCGTAGTAAGCACATCTACTAATTTATATGCACAGTACGAAACATTTTAAAAATAAGAGAGTTGAAATAAAACATCCATAATTATTTAAAAACCCACATAGCTTTGATTTTAAACACTGAACATATATTCTCCCATTTTCTTAGACTATTACATCACAACATTTAACAGGAAAATAAATCAATGTTCTTAAAAAAAAAAATCACAACCCTGTTAAGACACAAACTGCTTTATCTTTTACTATTTTCCTCAATATACTTTTAGATGGTATACTTTTAAAGGAATTAATGTGAGTCATCTTTTTGGATCATAAATACAAGGCAAATGTTACAACTTTTATTTGAAAATTTGGTAATTAAAAAAACTACAAAGTAAAAATAAAAATACTTGCTTAATTTTGCCTCTAAAAATTTTAAGATTTAAATTAAATGCCACATATATAACACAAATTCTAAGAATAAATATGTTCATATAGTAACTGAAGACTTAAGGAATTAATTTTTCATTAAGAATAAATTTATGACAAGAAACAATCACAAATTTTGCCTTATTTTTAGCTCTTAACTTCCAGAATTCAAGTTTTCAATCCACCCAAACTAAAAGCAGAGTTATGAAACAGCACAAATATTCTCACACACTGGCATCATCTTCAGGAGCAAAAGCCACTTCAAGTTCTATGAGCACTCCTACCCAAGGAACCTTCCTTAGCAACCAGTAGGACCACTCTTCCTCACTCAGGAGTCCTTTTCCAAAGGTTGTTGTTTGAGAAAAATCTACAGTGCAGTTACTATTATTAGTATTATAGTCAATTTTTTGGATAGAAAAAATGAATAGTCTGTAAAGGAGAAAGCCAACTTAACCACTGGTTATTGCTACCTGTAACCAGAACCAGGCACCCAGCATGGGGATTAAGTGTGGGGACAGAAGAGTGATCAGAAATCCAGGCTAGAGAAAGAATCACTTTTTCCTATTATGCACAAAGGTGCACAATGAGCTACCTGTGACTTGGACCTATCAAATCTGTAAAAAGAGGTCAGACAGTACCTGACTGGGGAAGGTAAAGAAATGAACTTCCACTTAGTACCTATTCTATTACTTAGTACTATTCTTGGTACCTACAGAAGTATAATAAAAGCTTTACATATATTACATTATTTCCTTTAATATGTTCTTCTCTCTCATAAGGGGCATTATTATTCCCCATTATATAAATAAGAAAAACTGCAGATTCAACTAAGTTGCAAAATAAGAGGAAGAAAAAAACTCTGCAGACTCAAGTAAATTACCAAATAATTGAATCTGCGTTTTTCTCAGGTTTATCTTTTGTGAAAAAGGTAGACAAGTGTTTAACCTCAACACATGCCGGAACTAGAGTAAGAAAGGTTTTTAGGGGGTTCATAATTTACTTCCTTCTAGGTATCTTCAGGGTAGAATGAATATCTGTTAAGAGGTAGGTTAAGAACACCATAGCCTGGAGTCTAATACTCCCATGAGTTAGGCCGTGTAATGAATTTTGTATGTTCTTTTCGCTCTTTAAAAAAAAAAAAGGAAAACCATAGCTTGTTAAGACCTTAGACATCCTCTTAGCAGGAGAATAAAACACAAGCATGTCATGATTAACAACACTAAAAATCTGAGAATCTCACCTGAGAACAAACTTTAGTCACTACTGGCTTACAGTTACTGGCCTCCATATGGATTAATGAATAAATAAGATCATCATACAACACGTTTTGAAATAAAATGTCTCTAAATGAAACTGGATAGGCACTGGGTTTAGAAAACATCATGCTCCAGTTTCCTTAAAAGAATAATGACTACTTTCAAGAGAAAATTTTACCAATATATAAGTCTCTCTCTCACCTGAGGGCGTGTTCATCAAATTCTGCTGCACTGGTGGACTGGTTGGGGCTGTAACATTCATCTGAGACAGCATGGCCTTCCTGGGGTCTTGCCATGTTGTAGTCTGATCAATGTGACTGAGACAAAACAAACCACTGCATTAGATTAACAAATACAATCCCCTAAAAACAAATCCCCTATCAAAACACAGTAGATATTAGGACCGATAATCAATTACCTCACTGCTCCCACCCTTTCCTTTGCAATGTTTCTTCATCCTTAAGTCATTCAATATTTGCCTCTTAAGATTTTTTTAAGTGCAAGATTTGCAAAGGTTATCCCTGGAATTTTAAGTGAAGAAAAATAATTCCCAACTAGTAGACAATCATTTCTCACTTAAAGATTAAAATGCAGTTTGGAAATTAAGCCTCTAAAACAGTAATATGACTAAAACTCAAGATTCACAAGAGACTCACCTGCTTTTTTCTCCTAGAGCTAAGAGGGTCAAATATGATTTTTAGGTCTAAAGCCCCTTTTTAAAAATAAAGCACACCAAAAATACAAAAACAAAAACCCTGAAAGTCTAATTATAATAAATACTCTACTGCCAAAACATAATTTAAAACTTCACCTACAAGTTTCCATTTTCTCCTGTGATTTGAGTAACAACATCTCTCTAAATTTTTGTTACTTGCTAAACATTTCCTCCATATTGAGAACTTACTGTAAAATATATGTATCCCCCCAAAACCGGGGATGAAAACAGCTAAATTCTATGAAACATAAAAACTACAAAGCATCTAGCAGAGTGCCTGGTATATGGACTTTCAATAAACCTTAGTTTTTTTTTCCCAGCAAAGGTTCATTGTTTCAGTAAAACAGAAACTACAAATACTATACAAATGAAGCTACCTCAAAAATTTATTCCAAATAGCCAGAAAAGCACTCAAAGATTTGTGCATGGAAGTTCTCTTTAGAATCATTTTCAACAGCAAAAGTCTGAAGGTCAGTTAATGTCCTATGATAGGAGATCAGTTAAACAAATATGTTAACATACGAGGGACTACTATGCAGGTATTAGTATTTTAGAATATTTAACTGCATGAAAACATTCACAATTCAGTTTTTAAAAGTAGGTTATATAATAGTATTACAGTGTAAAGCTAACTGTTAAAAAGAACACAGAATACATGTGTGTGAAAAAACAACAACAAAAAAGATAAAATGTACATGTGTGCAGTTAAAGTATATGGGAAAAGCCAACATTAAAATGTTTTATTAGTGTTTATTTCCAAATGGTAAAATCATATTACAATTCTGCTGTGCTGCAGGTGTAGGTCAGCAGTAGAGTGCTTGCCGAGCATGTGTCAAGCCCTGCATTCAACACGTGGCACAACAAAAATAAATAAAATTAAGTAAGAAAATAGAACATTTTGTTTTGCTAGAGTTTTCTATTATTAAATAATCATGAATTCATTATTTTTAAAATGGGAGAGAGAAATGGGGTCATTTACCAAAAGGAAATCTCAAAATCATTTGTAGCTATTAAAATTTTAAATCTGAGTTCTTACTTCTTAAGTTATCCCATGATAAATAACCAAGAAAATCCTCAAAAAATGACACCTTGTGTCATTAACTATCTGGAAATCAAACTAGAATTCTACCTTATCAATAGCATTATTTCATTATTACCACAGTAAGAAAGGATCATTGACTCAGAATAGACCTTAGAGTTGGAGAAGAGTTCTTTAAGCTTCTCAGCAAGCAGAAAAGGGATGAATTAGGAAGGGCTTACATACTTAGGAATGACAATGGTGCCTGTCACTTTAAGGCTATTAATGTTAAGAAAAAATATTTATTTATTTAGTGGAATATGCAATTTCTCTTCCGAGCACCTCTTTTTTTTTCAATGGCTGTATCTGCTTTGCAGCAGGAGCACTACCCTTTGTTCAGGTCTAGACTATAATACAGGAAATACTTTGTTCAAGTTTTGTTATCTAAATGCCTTATTCTAAAAGACCAAGTTTTCATCAAGCTCAGGAAAGTCTGTTCTTCCTCTCTTTCAATCTTACATGTGAGCCAAGTCCTTAGACACATCACTTAATCTTAACAAATTGTAGAACCTGTTTTTCCTCCAGAGATGGAGAGGAAATCTAGGGCTTATGTATGCTAGTTAAGCTCTACCTACCACTGAGCTACACCCACAGGCCCTATCCTTCATTTTTAAGTGATTTTTTTTTTCAACTCTTCTGAAAGACTCATGAAACAATGGCACATCATCATCTTCCTTGTTGAACTCTAGTCCTGGGGTGGTAAGATTTCAGGTAGCATTTAATGGTTTCCCCTATTTGATGGCAATGACAGTATCATCACTTTTCCTAAGATCAAAACCCCTACATGTTGAAGGTCCAGGTTTGAGTTTCAAACAGAACTTACATCTCATAGGAGGATAATAAAAAACTCTTTAAATATTTCCATATACTGTAGACTTAATTAACTAGTGGGATCATGCAAAGTCATTGTTTGAATGATTTATTTTAGAGTCTCTGCCTTTTGGGGGGTTTCTACATTTTGCTAAGTCTTCCACTATGAAAGACCAAATTATACAATGTGAAAGATACAAAAATCAGTAGGGAAAGGTGACTGTACACAGGAGAGGCTGCTGCTGAACACAGACCTTAGTTCAAGTATGGCTGAGTGAGTTTTATCAGTTTTATTGTTTCTTAACCTAACAACAGAGTGAGATCACAGGGTTTATCTTGATTATATATCCAATTACCCTTTCTTTCCCAAAATAGTAGCAAGAATAATTTATTTATATATCTTGAAAGGAATGTAGAATTTCATAATTATCAATTAGAGTATTCTTAGGAACAAAATAAGGTAATCCTTCTAATTATTTTCTATTTTTAATTATGAAAATACTGATTTATAAGACAAGTAGTAAACCCGGAGTGGGCTTAAACAACCTGTTGCTTTTTTTTTTTTTTTTTTAAAGAAATCCTTTATATAGATTAACAGTGTTGTCAGCTTAATATCAATCTTTGATACTTTGGAAACATCTGCTATTACTTCTTGAAGCTCCTCATGTAATCTTTCTCCAACTGATCCACAAAAGACCTCATCTCTATTTAACTTTTTAAAGACCCAGGTGGCTAGAAGAACGTTCTATGGGAAAGTAAGGCAGATATATATTAAAACTCCAGCTCTGCCAATGACAATCTAGACTGTGCAGGCAAGTTTTATCAATCTACTTCATCTTCAGTACAATGGGACTGATTTAGCTGGATGTGTTGATGCACACCTGAAACCCCAGCAACCTGGGAGCCTGAGGCAGGAAGATCACAAATTCTGAGGCCAATCCCAGCAACTCAGCAAGACTCTGTCTCAAAATAAAACACAAAAGGACTGGTGATATAGCTCCATGGTGAAGTGCCCCTAGGTTCAATCCTTAGTACCAAAGGAAAAAGGAGGGAGGGCTGACTTCCCAGGGTTATGAGGATTGGATTCAGTAACACATATAAAAGCAACTAGGACTATGGCTCCTGGTACAGAAAAGTGCCTCAAATAGTTTTCCTGACTTCATTCCTTTGCTAGCCTGACATTTAGAATAGAAAAAACTTCATGGTGGATGGGTTAAGAACATATTTAAGAATAAGAGTTCAAGCTGGGTGCGGTGGCGCACGCCTGTTATCCCAGCGCTTTAGGAGGCTGAGGCAGGAGAACCGTGAGTTCTAAGCCAGCCTCAGCAATGGAGAGGCACTAAGCAATTCAGTGAGACCTTGTCTCTAAATAAAATACAAAATAGGGCTGGGGATGTTGCTCAGTGGTTGAGTATCCCTGAGTTCAATCCCTAGTACCAAAAATAAAAAAGAATAAGAATTCATTTAAGGGTGGATGAGAGATCCAGGGCTTTAAGAGCTTTAAAAGGAATTTGGGGCCAGAGTTCGTGCAGACCAACAGAAGCACAGGCCAAGGCCCAGGACCACCTTCAGGGACCACAGAAGGAACCCAGCCAAGGGCAGACCCGAGTCTGCTACCTGTCAGCCACAGGGGAACCCCGACCCAGAGTAAGGACTGCCTACGGGGACCCCTGTGGGAGACCCGGCCTAAGTGAGGCCCAGGATCACCCCCAGTTCCATGTCAGAGTTCCTGCCGACCAGTAGAGCACAGGAGAGGGCCCAAGACCACCTTCAGGGGCCACCTAGGGACCCCAGCCAAGGCCACTCCCACTGCCACCATCTTTAGTGGCGGTAGTGTACATCTGGGGACACCTGCTGGGGACTGGAAGTGAACTCCAGGGTGACATACACGTAATCTGTAGTGTCACTACAAGATTATAGGACAGAAACCGCAATACCTCAGATGGGCACTGCAAGAAAGGAAGATATACCATCAACAAGAAAAAAAAAGGGAAGAAAGTACCCCAAATAAACCAAGATACTACAATAATAGAATTCATTGACAGCACAGCTGATGAAATTTCAGAGAAAGAATTCAGAACGTACGTAATTAAAATGATCTGCGAATTGAAGAATGACAAGTGAGCAAATACAGGCAAAAATTGATCATTCCAACCAAAAAATGAGAGAGCAAATAAAGGCAACCATCAATCACAACAACAAAGAGATAAGGGAGCAAATACAGGTAGCAAAAGATTACTTTAAGAAAGGACTAGAGATTTGAAAAAAAAAATCAGAAATTCTTGAAATGAAGGAAACAATAAACAAAATAAAAAACTCAATAGAAAGCATCATCAGCAGACTAGATCACTTCGAAGACAGAACCTCGGATAATGAAGACAAAATATACAATCTTGAAAATAAAGTTGACCATACAGTGAAGATGGTAAGAAATCATGAACAGAAGATATAAAAGAAATGGATGCCAACCAAGAATCTTATATCCAGCAAAACTGAGCTTCAGATTTGATGATGAAATAAAAACCTTCCATGATAAACAAAAGTTAAAAGAATTTACAGCAAGAATGCCTGCATTACACAGCATTCTCGGCAAAACATTTCATGAAGAGGAAATGAAAACCAACAATGAAAATATACAAAAAGAGGAACTACACTTACAAAAAAAAAAAAGGCCAATCAAAGGAGAAACCAAGTCAAGGTAAAAACCAAAATGACAAGGATTACAAATCATTATTTCAATAATAACCCTGAATGTGAATGACCTACACTCATCAATTAAAAGACATAGACTGACAGACTGGATAAAAAACAAAGACCCAACAATATGCTGCCTTCAAGAGACTCATCTCACAGGAAAGGACATCCATAGACTGAAAGCGAAAGGGTGAGAAAAAACATATCACTCACATGGACCACATAAACAAGCAGGAGTTTCCATCCTCGTATCAGATAAAGTGGACTTCAAATCAAAGTTAGTGAAAAGGGATAAAGAAGGACATTTCATACTTCTTAAGGGAATCATACATCAACAAGACCTAACAATCTTAAATAACTATGCCCCAAACAAAGGGGCATCTACGTATATCAAACAAATACTTCTCAACTACAAGAATCAAACAGACCACAACACAGTAATACTTGGTGACTCTGACACAGCTCTCTCACCACTAAATAGATATTCCAAACAAAAACTAAACAAAGAAACAATAGAACTGAATAAAACAATAATTCACACCTAACAGACAAATATGGAGCATTCCATCCATCAACGACTTAATATACTTTTTTCTCAGCAGCACTGATTCCTTCTCCAAAACAGATCATATATTATGCCACAATGCCAGTCTTAGCAAATACAAAAAAACGGAGATACTACCCTGCATCCTATTTTACCATAATGAAATAAAATTAGAAATCAATGACAGATTAAAAAATAGAAACTACTCCAACACCTGAAAACTAAATAATACACTATTGAATGATGCATAGATAACAGAAGGCATCAGGGAATAGATAAAAAAATTCTTAGAGGTAAATGAAAACTCCGATACAACATATCAAAATCTCTGGGACACCACGCAGGCATGCTAAGAGGGAAGTTCATTGCATTAAGCTTATTCATTAAAAGAAGAAAAAGTCAACAAATAAATGACTTGACTCTACATCTCAAAGCCTGAGAAAAGAAGAACAAACCAAAAGAAGTAGAAGACAGGAAATAATTAAAAACAGGGCTGAAATCAACAACAAAAAAAAGGAAACAATTCAAAAAATTGACAAAACAAAAAGCTGGTTCTTTGGAAAATAAAACTGACAAACCCTTAGCCACTCTAATCAAAAGGAGAGAGAAAACCCAAATTACTAAAATTCAAGATGAAAAAGGAATAATCAAAACAGATACTACTGAAATACAGAGGATAATTAGAAACTATTTTGAAAATTTATACTCCGGTAAAATAGAAAACCCTGAAGACACTGACACAATTTCTAGGGGCACATGACCTACCCAAACTGAAACCAAAAGGTCATACACAACTTAAACAGATCAATTTCAAGCAAGGAAATAGAAGATGCCATCAAAAGCCTGCCAATCAAGAAAAGCCCGGGACAGATGGATTCTCAGCCAAGTTCTACAAGACCTTCAAAGAAGAATACCTGTACTCTCAAAACTATTTCATGAAATAGAAAAAAAAGGAACCCTTCCAAACTCATTCTATAAGGTGAGTATCACCCTGATACCAAAACCAGTCAGAGACACATCAAAAAAAGAAAATTTCAGACCAACACCCTGATGAACATAAATGCAAAAATTCTCAATAAAATTTTGGCAAATCACATACAAAAACATATTTAAAAAATAGTGCACCATGATCAAGGGAGGTTCATTCCAGGGATGCAAGGTTGGTTCAACATACGGAAATCAATTAACATAATACACCACATCAATAGACTTAAAGATAAGAATCATATGATTTTATCAATCAATGCAGAGAAGGCATTTGACAAAATACAGCACCCTTTTATGTTCAAAACACTAGAAAAACTAGGGATAGTAGAAATATACCTCAACTTTGTAACAGCTATCTATGCTAAACCCAAGGCCAACATCATCCTAAATGGACAAAAAGTGGAAGCATTCCCTCTAAAAATGGGAACAAGAAAGGGATGCCCTCTTTCACCACTGCTATTCAGCATAGTCCTTGAAACATTAGCCAGAGCAATTAGACATATGAAACAAATTAAAGGGATACGAATAGGAAAAGAAGAACTCAAACTATCATTATTTGCAGACGACATGATTCTGCACTTAGAGAATCCAAAAAATTCCACCAGAAAACTTCCAGAATTAATAAATGAATTCAGCAAAGTAGCAAGATAAAAAATCAAAATCCATAAACCAAATGCATTTCTATACATCAGTGATGAATCCTCTGAAAGAGAAATTAGGAAAACTACCTCATTCATAATAGCCTCAAAAAAACAAACAAACTTGGGAATCAGTTTAACAAAAGAGGTGAAAGACCTCTACAGGATACTAAAGAAAGAAATCGTACAAGACCTTAGTAGAAGCTGGGCGTGGTGGTGCATGCCTGTAATCCCAGCACTTTGGGAGGCTAAGACAGGAGAATTGTGAGTTCACAGCCAGCCTCAGCAACTGCGAGGCACTAAGCAACTCAGTGAGACCCTATCTCTACATAAAACACAAAATAGGGCTGGGAATGTGGCTCAGTGGTCAAGTGCCTCTGAGTTCAATCTCCAGTACCAAAAAAAGACCTTAGTAGATGGGAAAATCTTCCATGCTCTTGGATAGGCAGAATCAATATTGTCAAAATGGCCATACCACCCAAAGTGCTACATAGATTCAATGTGATTCCCATTAAAATCCCAACATCATTCCTTATAGAAATAGAAAAGGCAATCATGAAATTCATTTGGAAGAATAAGAGACCCAGAATAGCCAAAGCAATCCTTAGCAAGAAGAGTGAAGCAGGAGGCATCACAATACCAGATCTTAAACTATACTACAAAACTATAGTAACAAAATCGGCATGGTACTGGCACCAAAATAGACTTGTAGATCAATGGCACAGAATAGAAGACACAGAGATAAACCCACTTAAATACAGTTATCTTATACTAGACAAAGGTGCCGAACACATGGGAGAAAAGATAGCCTCTTCAACAAATGGTGCTGGGAAAACTGGAAACCCCTATGCAGCAAAATGAAACTAAACCCCTATCTCTCACCATGCACAAAAATTCAACTCAAAGTAGATCAAGGACCTAGGAATTAGACCAGAGACTCTGCGCCTAACAGAAGAAAATGTATGCCCAAATCTTCATCATGTTGGATTAGGACCTTACTTCCTTCATACGACTCCTATAAAGCAAGATGTAAAATCAAAAATCAATAAATGGGATGGATTCAAACTAAAAAGCTTCTTCTCAGCAAAAGAATCCATGAAGTGAACAGAGAGCCTACATTCCAGGAACAAATTTTTGCCACATGCACATCTGACAGAGCACTAATTTCCAGGATATATAAAGAACTCAAAAAACTTCACACCAAAAAAACAAACAACCCAATCAATAAATGGGCTAAGAAGCTGAACAGACACTTTGCAGAAGATCTACAATTGATCGACAGACAGGAAAAAATGGTCAACATCTCTAGCAATTAGAGAAATGCAAATCAAAACTAATATTTCATCTCACGCCAATCAGAATGGCAATTATCAAGAATACAAGCAACAATAAGTGCTGGAGAGGATGTGGTGAAAAAGGCATGCTCATACATTGCTGGTGGGACTGTGAATTGGTGCAACCTATCTGGAAAGCAGTATGGAGATTCCTTTAAAAACTTGGAATGGAATCACCATTTGACCCAGCTATCTCACTCCTCGGCCTATTCCCTAAAGACTTAAAAACAGCATACTACAATAATGCAGCCACTTCAATGTTTATAGCAGCACAACTTACAACTGCTAAGCCGTGGAAGCAACCTAGATGCCCTTCAATAGATGAATGGATAAAGAAACTGTGGTATATACACACAATGCAACATTACTTAGCATTAAAAGAGAATAAAATCATGGCATTTGCAGGTAAATGGATGGAGTTGGAGAACATCATGCTAAGCCAAGTAATCCAATCCCCAAAAAAACAAAGGCCAAATGTTCTCTCTCATAAGTGGATGCTGATCCATAATGGAGAAGAGGACACAGGAAAATGGAGGAACTTTGGTCTAAGGGGAGGAAAGGGTGAGGGGGCATGGAGACAGTAAAGATGGTGGAATGAGATGGACATCAGAGGTCTAGCTTCATGTGTATGACTGCATATATGATGTGATTCTACATCACGTACAACCAGAGAAATGAAAAAATTGTGCTCCATCTGTGTACAATAAATCAAAATGCATTCTGCTATCATGTATACCTAAGTAGAATAAATTTTTAAAAATGAACAAAAAAAAGGAATTTGGTTTTCATCTGGTAGATGATAAAAAGATGTATTAAGTAGACACTTTAGGTTTTGATGCAGGGAACAGAAAGTGTTTCTGAATGATCAGTTCAATCTACACAAAGCTATCAGGTTAGAGTTAGGAATGAACTAGAAAATGAATCCAGCATGTTTAAACATAGGAACTCCTAGATGAAGAGCTGTAATGTAAGCTGAGAATAAAATAATCATCTCACTCCTACAACCAAATATTAAGATATTAATTGTTGGAAACTTCTCTGTACAAATATTTCTTAAGTCAGAAGATGATCAACCCTGTCAATTTAAACCAAGGCAGAGAATAAGCAACATTTCTAAGTACCAGCTCCAGATCATCCCAGTGAGTTCTAAAACTCAAATTCTTGGATGTTTTATTTTCAAGTACTGAATCCATAACTCTTATTTATAGGACATTAATTAACATAATGGAAAATGGGTTTTATCGTAACAGGAAAATGTTGAGACTTCTTACATGTACCCTCAAATTTTAGGATTAACTTTATGCTGCTAATTTGTGAAAGTACCACAGAACTAAGGTAAAGTTAGCAAAATAAAATTTAGTGATTAATATTGATTCTAATAGTGTGATAAAGGTTGCAAATCTCAAAGAATGGATAACTAACAATTTTCTTATATCCCTGTTAGTAGGGCCCGCAGCACTGATAGCACCTGAGAGCTTGTCAGAACCACATAACATCAGGCTCCATTATAACCACTGATGAAGATCTGCAGTTTAATAAGAGTCACAGGCAATCTGTGCATTAAAGAATAAGAAGTACTGCTTTAGAGACTTTGAGACTTGTTCAACTATACTTTTTGAAAACGATGAAAAATTCCTGGAGAATAAACACTATGCACATAAATAACTATATAGTTTAAACATTAGACATAAAGAGGGCAGAACCAATAATTTAAGAAGGTAAATACCCTCTAAATTCTCAATCTGTAAAATACTGCAAACTTGGTTAAAATCTAGAACAAGTACCAGTAAAATGATGCTGTTATAAATATAAATCTAACTATACTGGATATTTTATCCAGTTTTCATAGTTCACTTTTGGAAATGTTTTTCTTCTAAACAACACAACTTGTAAAATCTAGTTTCACAAAATCCCAGGAATATAATTTTATATTATTTGTACCCTTTCATAGCTACCTTTAAGGTAGTTCTTCCCAATTCTGCTAAGATTCTGTGATGTCTGATAAAAACTGAATAATTATCACCTATGAACTTTATAAACAGGAACATTTTTAAAATGCAGCTATCAAGAATTGAAGCTCCTAACACACTTTCAAGACTTTCTTCAATGTACTGCTAGAAGAAAAATGAAACTGAAACCAAAACCAAAACACACCAAACCAAACACTTATGGCAAGAACCACCAGCTCAGACACCATGTTAAATATACCTTTGTGAGCTCATCTTTGCTGGCTAGATTGGTCATTTTGGCTGTATTATGGGCACTATTTGAAATTTCTAATTTTTTCCAATAATATAAAGATAAAATGAAAGAAAATGTGCTCTGCTTTTGTGCCAGACACTTAGAGCAACCAAATCACCCTAATCCAGCAGAAAAGTGAGAAAGTTTAGACTTGAATTTATGTAAGACCACAAAACTTAATTAGCTATTGAGAAATCAAGTGACCTAACTGAAGATCCTTTTTTATTAAGAAAAGTTTATTTGACTTTCAGGAAAACAATGTTAAAAGTGGAAAACTAAAAATAAACAAAATGGGTGTGAAAAATGTTTTAATTTTAAACTTCTTGTTGTCTGGCCCTCAAAATACTATGATGGCAATATTGGGAGTGGGCAGTCAGCCCAGATTTACTGCTCACTTATCAAGCCCATGTTTGTTGTGCAAGTGTTATTTATAGAGTCACATGCTAGAGGCTGTTCCCAAACCAGCTAACCATACACGCTTAATTGACTCTATGAACAATGATACATTGTTCAATCTAATCCTTCTATGAGCTACAGTTCCTAAGCCACAACCATATGCTTTTTATATTTGTATATGTCTATTATGGACTATTTTTAGAACCTTCAAAAAGTTCAGAGGTATGCACATTATAATTCCTTGATAAGGACGAGATAAACACTTTGGCTATATGACAACAGTTTTTATATCACCGAAAATCAAAATCTTAAATTGAAATTTAAATGACTAGACTATTGCTAAATGCTTAAAAATGAGCTAAAATTAGAAACAAGTGTGGACAAAAACATTAAAAACAAATGTGACAACTGATTATACTCTGCAAATTACACACCACACTGACTTTAAAGTCTTAGATTGAATAAAATTAATATTTGCTCACAAGCTGAAACTTAATCATAATTTAAGCTGAACTTAATCATAATTTAACCATGTTGCCATTTAAGAGTGGCATGCTTATATACATCTCCCCTTGGGAATGATTTTTCCCTAAGGAAGGAATGAGTACAGAGCAATCATGAGAATAATGCCAAAACTCAAGTGGAGATTTCCTGAAACACACACAGTTCTCTTCATCTTGAACCCAACTGACTTTTATCTGAAGTTAATATTCAATAATGTTCTCTTCATAATGCCATAATGACTGAAATAATTTCTCTCTAAAAGTTCAAAAAGTGTATTTTTTTATGACATAGAAAATGACAGATGTCACTATAGTATGAATTGAGAACAGAAACCAGAAAATGACACTTTCTTGATTCCCCAGAATAATGTCTGTATAGCTGCTTTCACAAGTCACTTTAGAAGAAAAAGAACAAAGAAATGCCAGAACTATAAGAAACAGCTCTGAAAATATTTAAGTGTCAGAAATTCTACCATAAATGTTATTCAAGATGTGGTCCTCAATCAACCTACATCAGAATTCCCTGGGAGAGGCTTGCCTATGGTTAAGTGAAGCCCTGGGTTTATCCCCAGAACTCCCTCCTCCCCACCCTCAACTACCTGGAAGACTTAATTAGCTCATGGATACTTTGAAGAACAGTAAAAATTAAAGAATAAGCTGGGCGCAGTGGCACAAGCCTGTAATCCCAGCACTTAGGGAGGCTGAGACAGGAGAATTGCGAGTTCAAAGCCAGCCTCAGCAACTGCGAGGCACTAAGCAACTCAGTGCGACCCTGTCTCTACATAAAACACAAAAAACAGGGCTGGGGATGTGGCTCAGTGGTTGAGTGCACCTGAGTTCAATCTCCAGTACCAAAAAACCAAAAATTAAACAATAATCAACCTAACCATTTTAAACGTTCACTCACAATCTGAGACCTTTAGATACAATAAGACATTTATTTACCCAAGAGTCAGATTAGGAATTCAACCACTTCAAAAGATGGTTCTCATAATCCATTGTTTTGCTTAAATTGATATTCCTGAGTAAATACTGTTTAAATGAAACTAGTACATGTCAGATGTCAAAAAGAAGTGAATTTTTTTAATATAGGCTAAAGACCTTGCCAGTATCATCCTCTCATTTTATAACTGTCCATCTAGAAGTTATAAACTCTGTGAAGACATGGAAACAATTGTGTTGAAAACCAACTCTGACCTAATTTGCCATGACATGACTTAGGCCTAAGGCCTTCAATCAAGGCCCAGGAAGGAAGACAGCTTTGGGCAGTCAAACAATGTTATAATCAGCTTTCTGTGGCCCTATCAGTCACCATTAGTTTCCAAATAAGGATCTGTTCAGTTTTCTGGCTCATGTCTACTGTGAAGGTATCACATTAGCTGCAAACCTGGAACCATATTCATTACATATTTATGGCTACATTCACATTTTCTGTTGTTATCAACACAACATGTATTCAGCTACCCAAAATATTAATATCAGATCAATCTAATAGCCTGGGAAACATTTAACAAATTGTAAATCACCAGGAAGATAGTCAAGAAAATCCATACTAAACACTTCTGAGCAAAGGAAGCAAACAGCCTTCATCAAGCTAAAGCATGTATGGAATTTTTAACATAAACGACTACTGATACCCTTCCCCATACCAGACCATTTTGATGAAAATAACACAGTGAAAAGAATCCTAGATATTTTCTTTATTACTTATTTTCAACAATAGTTGGATAACACTATAAAATGTCTTCAATCACGTAAAAAGATTTATATCAAAGTTAGCAAAGTAACTTGGAGAGTAACCTGAAAACCTTAAATATTCGATTCCACATTTTTAGGATGAAAAGATATATGCATATCAAACCATGAGATTGCCTCTATGCAAGCAAATACCAAGCATAGTCTTACTGGATCTTAACTACTTGTTAAAAGGTATATAAAATTTATTTTATTTGTATGTTTCATTGTTAGGTATCATGTTAAGGAAAGTTATTTGGATAACTTTAAAATATTGACAATGTCTTCAGGAGTTCCACAGTCAGAAGGGAAAACCGAACACTGGTGGAAAGGCAACAGATTTATCTGAGAAATAAGTTACCCAATCTGTTAAGTCATTTGACTTTCCTGAACCTCAGTTTTAGCAGCTGTGATATATGACAGGCCTACATTAAACAAGAACAAATACCTCATTTAAAAGATTGCTTGCTGGGCTGGGGCTGTAGCCTAGTGGTAGAGCGCTTGCCTAGCATGCGTGAGGCACTGGGTTCGATTCTCAGCACCACATATAAATAATAAATAAATAAAATAAAGATCCATCAACAACTAAAAAATATTAAAAAAAAAATAAAAGATTGCTTGCTGAGCTAGCATGCAACCATTGTTTAAGTAAATAAAGTAGTATCTGAAGTCAACATTGTTCAGTCTTTTAGCTCATATTCAGTTACAAACTTGGAACCACATCCATTGCATATTTATGGCTACGTTCAAATTATCAATACATCGGGGCTTAACAAGTTACAAATAAGTAATAAATTAATGTAAAAGAGGGGATGGAATCAGGTCAATTAAAAGTTACTAGTGAAAATAATAAATAAATAATTTGTATACCTAAGACTACTGCAGCTATTAAAATGGTTTGACTGACTTGCGTATTATGTGCAGCAAGGGTAGAGGAATTATTTCATTCATGGCCAAACAGTCATACAACATTCTTCAATCCACTGAATTATTCTGTATGATCACATCATTATGCCTTTTTTGTTTGTTTTCCTTTTTAAAGAAAATGAATGCTAGACACTTCCAAACCAGATTTATAGGCCTGGCCTACTTAGAATAAATTAGGAATCTATCAACACTACATTTTAAATACAGATTAAATGTCTCCTTTCTGTCGCCTATAGGTTTTACAAGTTCATTTTAAAAAAGTGAGAGCTGGGGATGGTGATTCATGCCTGTAATTCCAGCTTCTGAAGAGACAGAGGCAGGAGGATTTCAAGTTCAAGGCCAACCTGGGCAATTTAGCAAGAACCTGTCTCAAAATAAAAAAGGGCTGGGGTTGTAGCTCAGAGGGAAAGTAAAAGTGGGTTCAATGGTACAATACCCAGAAAGGGGAAGGGGAAATGAGGGTGGGGTGGTAAAGAGAGAGAAATCCTTTTGTAAATTCTCTAGTTCACCAGAATCAGTACATTTGTTCAGATAGAAAACCAGGATTCAACTTGCTTTCTACAAATTGCAACTAGAATGTAATCCTGTCACAGGTAAAATTAACAGCTTTCTTCTTTTAATCTTTCAAGTAAAAAGCTATGAAATTTAATTATACTATGAAATACACTATCACCTTTTTGAGGGAGAGTTTTATGGACAATGGTAGAATATGTTACAAAGACTCAGAGTCAGGGCATTAAAAAGAAATTAATAAAAAGGCAATACTGTAAACACTAAGTAACATGATCACTTAGGGACATTCTCAATGTATGAAAGAACCAAGCTAGAAGTTTGAATTTTCTATGTTACTTAAAGTGTTGCCCATGTTTCGGGCTCTTAGGGATTTTTTTTTTTTTTTAAAGTTCCTTTTATGGACAGGGCATGTCTCTAGTCTCTCTTTAAAATGACAAATGAATATAACCCCAAGTAGGAGGATTGCAAGTTCAAGTTATTTTGTCTCAAAATAAAAAATATAAAAGGCTAGGTATGTAGCTTCGTGGCAGAGCACCCTTATGTTCAATCCCCAGTACTATTTTGTAAGAAAATTTAAAAATAAGTAGAAAGCAAATAAAAAGATGTCAAATACCCAGTATCTAACCAAGAAGAAAATCAAGCTCTGGAAATCTAAAAGTGAGTGAAAGGGCTGAAATCTACAAGTGAGTGAAAAACACATGACTAAAGGTAGCAAATCTATAAGGAGTTTCAATGAAATTCTCTTTAACTAAAAAAAATGAGTAACTGAAAAGGTTTCTGAAGACTTAATGTTTCTAGAAGGTTCATTAAACTTCTAATTCACATTTAATATACATGTAGAAAATAAGTGATTCTTTAATAATTTATCAGAAAATACTTAGATTTTGAAGTGAGAAAACCAAAATACCTAAAGAATTTTAAAAATTTCTTTGAATTCTTAAAAAAAGGAAACACACAAACTTTCTGCAAGAGCTTTTGTAAGATATTTTGCCACTGTAACTTTGATGGAAAAGAACAATGGCAGAGTGGTAGAGATGGCGGTTTATTCTTGCTCATTATGAATTACCCATATCTATGATATTGTAGAACATTTTGGTCACTATTGCTCAAGTCTGACATAATATACCAGTTACACAAAGATAAATTATTAAAATGGCTAAAGGGGGAACTCAGACTAGGCCTAGTTGGACTTGGAATGTCTCAATCAAAAAATATTAAGCCCTTACAGGACCCCAAATGTACAAAATTACAACAGACCCATATCAAGGCACATTATAATGAAAATGCTCAGCATACAGAATAAGGACAAAAATTTAAAGACTGCAAGAGAAAAATATCAAATTACATATAAGGGGAAACCAATTAGGATCTTAGCTGATTTCTTAACCTAGACCTTCAAAACTAGGAGATCCTGAAATACATATACCAAGCTCTGAAAAAAAAAAGGATGCCAACCAAGAATCCTACATTGAACAAAATTAAGCTTCAGATTTGAAGATGAACCAAAAACCTTCCATGATAAACAAAAAAATAAAAGAATTTGCAACTAGAAAGCCTGCACTTCAGAATATTTTCAACAAAATATTCCATTAAAACGAAATGAAAAAAACAAGGTGAAAACCAGCAAATGGAGGAACTACACTAAAGGAATAGTCAATAAACGGAGAAATTAATTCAAATTTAAAAAAAATAACCATAAACACAAATCAGATCTCAATAATAACCTTGAACATTAATGGCCTAAACTCAACAATCAAAAGACACAGACTGGGGGCTGGGGTTGTGGCTCAGTGGTAGAGCGCTTGCCTAGCACATGTGAGGCACTGGGTTCGATTATCAGCACCACATATAAATAAATGAAAAAAATAAAGGTCTATCAACAGCAACAACAACAACAACAACAAAAAGGACACAGACTGGCAGATTGGATTGAAAAAAAAAAAAAACCCACAAGAGATTCATCTCATAGGCAAAGACACCCACAGACTGAAGGTAAAAGGATGGGACAAAACATATCATTCACATGGATCACATAAACAAGCAGGGGTTTCTATCCTCTAGAACAGACCAAGTCACATAAGCAATATAATTTTAATTATATAATTATAATACTGACTACCTGAATACATTTTTAGCATTTGTACTGTTGTTTAGATAGCTCCCTTTCCAGTGATATTTTTTTTTGACTGGACTTGTTAGATTTATTAACTTTTAGCTATATTATTCCTATTTCACGTATTTTTGCTCCTACTCTTTTCCTTCCTACTACCTATATTGAAAATAATTTGATTGTTAATCTAGCTTCTAATACAAATACCTTAAGTTATAAGTATTCATCTGAGTACTATATTGTCCCAGAGATTGATATTTTAAGCCTTTATCATCACTTAGTTCAAAGCACTTTTTAATCTCCTTTTCTTCTGCTTTCTTCTTTGGTTTGTGCAATATTTATAAGTGTGCCATTTAATTTTGAAGTAGTTTAGACATGGGGGTGGGGTGCTATATATCTTAAAGTGACTGACTTCTAATGTGATAATCATGAAGGAAAGTCTGCATAATTTCCCATTTTTAAAATTTCTCAAAGCTAGCCAGGTACAGTGGCACATGCCTATAATCCCAGCACTCTGGGAGGCTAAGACAGGAGAACTGCGAGTTCAAAGCCAGCCTCAGCAACAGTGAGGTAATAAGTAATTCAGGAAGACCCTGTCTCTACATAAAACACAAAATAGGGCTGGGGATGTTGCTCAGTGGTGGAGTACTCCTAAGTTCAATCCCCAGGTACCAAAAAAAAAAAAAAATCTCAAAGCTTATTTTATGACAGAATATAGTCCATCCTTATTAATTTTCTACTTGTCATTTTTGTGTATACTTCTCTATAAATAACACATAGGTCAAGGGGCTGATAATGTTGTTAAGCCTTCTATATACCATTATTCCTTCCAGCAAAGTGAGGGGGCTTAAAAATCTCCAAATATGATTGTGGATTTGCCTTTCTAGTTTTATTAACTTTCACTTCATATACTTTGAAATTCCGTTAATACATACACATTTAGAATTGTTATACTTTCTTGAAGAAATTAACCCATTACGGTTATGAAAATGTTCCCCTTTATCTCTGAAAATACTTTTTCTTAAAATTTATTTTATATTGATAGATCTACTTCAGATTTCTTATGCTTATTTTCCCCTTTTGTCTTTTAACCTATTGGTGTATTGATAAAGTGTTCTATGTATAGAACATATAGTTATTGTTTGCTTTTTACACATGTTGAACATTTATACCTTTTAATTACAATACTGTTGGAAAAAAACAACACTTGACATGAAGGTCAGTGAAAAATTGGGCAAATGATAGGTTTGATGATGTAATATTTTAGAAAACAAGTCGAATAGTCCTGCTGTCTCAGAAGATTGTTGGAATGCTTTTGTTGCAATTGTTCATTCTCTCATTTATCATATGCTACACAGCAACAGATTTGTTTGTTAACACTTTTTTATTTTGCAAATAAAAAATAATATATACATATATACAAAAAATAGATAAGGAGTCAACTAACATTTTCTGTAAAGCCAGATACAAAATTTTCAACTTTGTGAGCAATATGATATTTCTACTATTCAACTCTGCCATTACAATTTAAACCTGAATTGTCTTCCTTCTCTGAATCTCCAGAACATTTGTACCTAATAAATCTAGTCTTTTTTTTTTTTTAATTTTTGTTATTGTTGATGGACCTTTTTTTTTTTTCAATATGTGGTGCTGGGAATTGAACCCAGTGCCTCATGCATACTAGGCAAGCGCTCTACCACCAAGCCACAACCCCAACCCAAATCTAGTCTTATCTTGTAGCTTCAAAATTAAAAAAGAAACCCAAGTGGAGATGTGATTAAAATCACATGTGGAAAATGGGATGGGATTGTAGCTCAGTAGCAGAGCACTTGCCTTGCATGCATGAGGCACTAGGTTCGATCCTCAGCACCACATAAAAATAAATAAAGATATTGTGTCCATCTACAACTTAAAAAAAATTGTTTTTAAATCACATCTGGAAAGGGAAAATTCTAAAATCCTTAGAATAGGAAAAACACTTCACACCTCAAGGAAAATTTCAACTATCAATCACTACTTCATGTCTCCATGCCTTTGTTTACATAGTATCTCTTCAATTCCTTTCCTTCCCCACTCCTCTCCTCTCAAAACTCTTTGAAGCCAGCTCAATGTCCACTCTTAAGAAAGCTTGCCTGGGGGCTAGGGTTGTGACTCAGTGGTATAGTGCTTGCCTAGCATGTGTGAAGTACTGGGTTCCATAGGAAGGAAGGCAGGCAAGAAAGGCAGGGGAAGGCAAAGGAAGGCAGAAAGGAAGGTATCGTGCCTATCTATAACTAAAATATTAAAAAAAAAAAAAAAAAAAGAGATGCAGGCTTGCCTGATGAGGTTGTAGGGGAAAAAGTACACTTGTACACCATTGGTGGGACTGCAGACTAGTACAACCACCCTAGAAATCACTATGGAGATTCCTCAAAAAAAACTAAGGATAAAACCATCATATGACCAGCTATTCTACTCCTTGGTATTTTCTCAAAACATCTAAAATTGGAATCAACCCAGATGCCCATCAATAAGTGAATGGATTAAGAAATGGTGGTGCATACATATACACACACAAAAATGGAGTTCTATTCAGCCATAAAAAAGAATGAAATTATGGCATCTGTTGGCAAATAGATGGAAATGCAGAATATTATTCTAAGCAAAGTAAGGCAAAGCCAGAAACTCAAAGGTTGAATGTTTTCTCTCATATGAAGAAGCTAGAGTAAAATAAAGGAAAGGGGAAGAGAAGGATGGGATAACGTAAAGATGAAGGAATGATCAGTAATGAGGAAGAAGATCAAGAGGCAGAATGGAGGGATAGGTAAGGTGAGGCAATTCTTTTAAAAATCATGTTATATGCATATATAAATATACCACAGGGAACTCCACCTTTATGCACAGAAAGAAAGAATGAGAGGAAAAAGGGGGAATATGAACTTAAATTCTGTGCATGTATGAGTCTGTCAGGATGAATCCAACTACTACATATCACTATAAAGCTTTAATTTAAAAAAAAAAAAAAAAAAGTGGCAGTTTGCCTGAGCCCTCCCAGTCCCCACTCAGCCCCTAACAGATCGAATGCAATGTTTTCACAGAAATTTCTTTACAGAGCTACCAACTATCACTGATCAGAGGGTTATACATATTTATCTTTTAACTACCACCATACTGTAAGCTCATTGATGCTCAAAATGCTCTGTGTATAATATATATTCATACATGTTTTAAGAACAAATAAGGAAGGTTAATGGAATTTTCATGGAATTTTCCTATAGATTTATGAAGCTCTATGGAAGTTTGAAGCTTTGTGAAAAAAGTATTGCACTACAATAAATCATAAGGCAGAGAATACAACTAAGGATCGAAAACTTTTGTTAATAATACACCAAACCAATTTCCATTATATGAATCATTTCAGATGCATAAATTAAAACACAACCATCTTGATCAAGAGGGTTTTTACAGCATTAGCCAAGTGGCATGGGTAGGGGTCTCAGGATTTGTTAGAATGAATTTAAGATTTCAGAAACATACTCATATCACAAATTAGGAAAATGATAAACAAAACTGACTTTTTTTAAAAAATAATTTTTTAGTTGTAGATGGACACAATATCTTTATTTTATTTCTTTTTATGTGGTACTGAGGATTGAACCCAGGGCCTTATGCATACAAGGCAAGCACTCTACCACTGAGCTACAATCCCAGCCCCCCAAACCGACTTTTTCTTGTACAATTCAAAATGTCCAAATAAGCAACATGATAAGTTTCTGGTGCTGGGGAGAGTAAGGAAAAGTAGTAAAAGGAAAAAAAAACAAAAGCAAAACAAAAAAAACCCTGCTAGTTTAGGCAACCTCCAAAACCAAATAAAAGCTATGGGGAAATCTTCAACATAGGAAGCAATAACCTGTTAATCTGTTCTGGCCTTTCTTAAAAAACTTTCTTAACGACTATAGTCATCAATGACTTTTCCAAAATAATTATGGTAGTTATAGTGTGTTATTTGTCATCAAATCATTCAAACATTCAATTTCCTAACACTACACATAGTATTAGGTACAGGGAAACAAAGATGAATAGAAATATTTCAGTTTTGAAGGATTCTAAGCCTACTATGAGACAATTGGTACGGTTTATCTCACCATTAACCTTCATCAATAAATTTCACTTGCCTTTCTTTTATACTATGGCAAGGAACAGAGTAGCAAACTCAAGCCATTGGTTAAAGGGGGAGGAGGGACACCCAATCCCAGAATACGCATTCAAGTAGTAAAGGCCCTATCCAGAGATTTTGCTTTGCAAGATTTCAGTTATCTGATCATTAGACTGGCTCCATGATACTCCTTTTGATGTATGATCAGGTCCTTTTGATGTATGTAGTTCTTCTCTGCAAAGGGGAATACATTCCTCAACCCCCAGTGGATGCCCAAAACCACAGATAACACTTGACCCTATACTTCAATACCTTTTTCACATTAACCTGAGCACTTATCATGCATATTGGCTATAAACTGAGGGGCAACAGTAAAACTAGCTGGAGATTCTTTCCTCACAATCTCAGCATATACTTTTTTCTTTCCTTATTAAGTCAAGAAATTCACCTTTTCACTTATAAAAAGTACTTTACAGATTCTCTTCGGCATAACTGAATTGCTGACATCACTACTTTAGCACACTGGGCCATTATTAAGTAAAGTAAGGGTTACTGTGATGGTCTGATACACAGATGGCTATTATGTGACAAACAGCATATACAGCATGGATGTGCTGGGCAAAGATACAACCGATACCTAGGGTATGAAGGAATGGGACAGCAAGAGATTTCATCATACTACTGAGAACAGCATAACTGCAAACTGATGAAATTCTGGAATTTCTATTTGATAATTATGGACCACAGGTTGATCATGGATCACTGAACAGGCCAAAGGCAAAACAAAACAAAAAAAGCAAAACCATAGGCAAAGGGGACTACAGTAGTAGCCTAATGTTACATCACAATGTCTACATCATTCATCTTCCTTCATTTCACCATGTTAGCACTGTATCATCTCACATTATCACAAGGATGAGTCCAGTACAAAATCCTGAGAGACCATACTCAGCTTACATTTGAGTGTATTACATACTATGATAAAAATATAATTATTCTAACATTAGTTATTGATCTCTTCCTGCGCCCAATTTACAAATTAAACTTTATCATAGATATGTAAGTATAGGAAAAAAGTAGTGTGTGTGTGTGTGTGTGTGTGTGTGTGTGTATGGGTGAGTATTATTTGCAGTTTCAGGCATCCACTGGGGGTCCTGAATTGTAATCCTGCAGGTAAGAGGAGACTACTGTTATTACCAAAATGGGCTGTTAATATTTCTCTTTAATTACCCAGAGACAACATAACTTCCTTCTATCCATTGATGAAGACCCTGAAATATATTCGGATTACTCAATTATTCCTTAGGCATAATTTGAATCTTCTGAATCACTTAATGGCTTAATCTTTTGAATGGCTTAATTTGGTGATTAAGCCAAGAGAAATAAAAGAATTGCTGAAATCAAAGTGCAAACTATATAGAAGAGTATGATATTAGAACTAGAAGGCAACTTGGAGACCATCTGGCCAACAGTTTTGTTTTATAGATGAGGAAATAACTTAATCATTTAAATACTTACAATGAGATTATAACACATATTTTCTGATTGAGTAGCACAGCTTTCCTTAGGCAAAACCCAGACAGGCATCTCAAATCAAAGTCTGGTGTACAGAGACCAGAGTGAAAGGTGCAAAGGCACTTTCTGTCACTTGCTCAACTGTACTGGCAATGTTACTGGCAGATGCATCTGCAACTACTTCAATGCTAATGACTCAGATGTTGAAAAACAACTCAGAACAAAGCCATTTCATTAGCATTTTAAAGCTAGTTCTTCATTAGTCAGGTGAGAAATGCTTACTGAAGACTATATTCAAACCAGATGGAATACAGTAATACTTTACTTATCCAGGTCATCAGTAAAGAAGAAAATATACTCCCCCAAATTCCTTCACAAATGAAGGGACCTCTTCATTTGGATGACCATTGCTTGGTGTTTACTATTATTTCTAATCTATTGCCTTAAACTATGGGGAACACATCTAGCAATTACACTGAGGCCTCTTATGTTTACTCCTGGACACAAAGCTGTGTTCAGTAAGGTTATCTGGTCTCAGGTAAGTGGACTGTGATATACTTGAGTGCTCTTCTCGGCCATGTAATCCAATCCTCCCTCACTCTGGAGGAGGTGCCCGTGATGGTCATTCAACTGTGGCCTGAGGTCATGCATGACACTAGTGGATGGCAGAGCCACAACTAGAATTCAAGTCTGTCAATCAGCTTTTTGTGTAATAACAACATGTTAAAATGGCAAAGTCACAGGGGAGATACATTCGGAATGTATAAATCCCCACTAAGGAGGAATACCCTGGGGAGCCCCAACAACACAAAATATATTTTGTGAGAAAAAAGTGTTTAACTACTCAGCACTTTTATTGCATTGTTATCCAGCATATCCTAGTCTATCCTAATATATAGTACAGAAAAGTGTCACTTATATGATAGACCTATTCAGATGTTTAAGACATGAGGGAACTTCCTGAAGAACATTTATAGGTTCTAAACTCCTCACATATCACATGGAAAAAAACAAGAATTCAAAATTTTCATAGTGAATACTAAATCTGGTTTAAAAAGGTAAGACAGGACTCGATTAAACATTCCTCCAAAGACACAGAAATGGCCAATATGCAGATGTTCAACTAGCCACTGGAGAAATGCAATAAAAAAACACAAGGTAGGGCTCAGGTACAGCTCAGTGGTAGAGTGCTTGGCTAACGTGTGAAAGCCTGGGTTCAATTCCCAGCACCACAAATTAAAAACAAAAGGAAAGCAAGAAAATATCCCAGAAGATACAACTTCACACTCATTATGATACCTACTATCAAAAACTGGAAAATAAGTGTTGTCAAGGACATGAAGTCATTGCAACCTTTGTGCATTGCTTGAATGTAAAATGGTACAGCCACTGTGAAAAAGTTTGCTCAACAAAAAACAAAATCACCACATGATCCAAAAATTTCACTTCTAAGTACAAACCCCAAAGAACTAACAAGCAGGGACTCAAGATACTTATACACCAATGTTCATAGCAGCTTTATTCACAACTGCCAAAGAAACAAACCAAGGAGCCATCAATAAATGAATAAACAAAATGTGACATACAAGTATAATGGAATTCAGCAAATAAAAAAGGAATTACATTGCACTACAAAAAACAACACACACTGTGTTATTCTACTTATGTAAGACCACCTGGTTAGAAAGTAGGAAAAGTTACCAGAGGCTAGGGAAAAAGGAAGAATGAGGAATTACTATTTATTAAAGTAAGTACAGCGTTTATATTTGGGATGATGAATAACTTCTGGAGATGGATATTGGAATGGTTGTGTAACACTGAATGTACTTAATGCCACTGAATTATGTACTTTAAAATGATAAATTAATGTATCACAATTTTTTAAAAAAGATAAATAGGCTACTCATGCAGAATACATGCTTCTTTTTCCTTCATAGCCTAAGACCTGGTGAAAATCCTTCTAAATGTGCTGCTGAACCATATTTTCAAACCTTTCTTTCAAGAATTGCAACCAAATGGAATTCAAAGCAAGTTACTGCCTATAGGTATAGGGATTATTCAAAGAAAATCAAGATTTCTGCACAGCTTCTATTCACTTCATAAATCCATCTGACTCCACTAATAGATCTGGGCTTTGGCAGTTATAAACACTTACAACAAGCGAGGCAGGAAAAATTCCTGAGGAACTAAGGCAGGGCCATAACCAGTGAGTTCTAGCCACAAAACTAGAATGACGAGCAGACCAGCCTTGTGAACAATCAGTAATGGGATATGCTCTGTTTAGGTAAAGGCTTCTGGCTTATTTCATATTCCAAAAGGCACAATCTTAATTGACTCTGGAAATAATGGTACAAGTAGAATATTAAACTGTTCTGGATGGAAGACTGCTTACATGTCTATGACACTCCTACACAATCATTAAAACTAAGTAAATAAGGGGCTGGGTGAAGCTCAGTAGAAAAGCATCATGCTGAAGGTCCTGGGTATCATACCTAGCACCTCAAAAAAAAAAAAAAAAAAAAATCAGGCACACATCTCCTAAATGGAATCCTAAGCCATTAAAAGTGACAGAGACTAAGTACACTTTAATTAAAGTTTGATAATTTCATTAAGGTAAAGAAAATAATATTTTCCCACACAATGATTACAACACAGTAAAATGCTATTCAGTTACATGCATTTTTCTAAGGAGATGCAGACAGAAAAAAAGTAATATTTACATGTATATAAATTTTCCATCATTCACAGTTCTATTACTATTCTTTTTAAAAAATTTTTAGTTGCAGATGGACACAGTATCTTTCTTTATTTTTTTAATGTGATGCTGAGGATTGAACCCAGTGCCTCACACATGCTAGGCAAGTGCTCTACCCCTGAGCTACAACTCTAACTCTGTTACTATTCTTAATCTTATCTATGAAATAAAAACATTTTAAGAATTAAAGCATAAATTAAACTGGTATACACATATTTTTAACTTATTATAGGCCATAACAATTCTATAGACATGGTAGAAACTAAAAAATAAATAATACAAAATGACTGTAACAAAGTAAGTTATAAACTGACCCTCTTTAGGATGCCACCCAAAAAGAGACAAAGATTTGAGTGTAACTATTAGATAACCAAAAAAATTATATAACTCAGGCTTAACAACTAAAGCTATCTGCCATTAAATTTTATATCTCAACAATTTGCTATGCCACATAGCTGAGCACTATGCCATCATTTTAATAGCTCCCATGATACTAAATGGCAATACTTGGCCAAATATCAAAACTTTTAGAGACTTTAGACAAAATGCAAAGGATTTTAAAATGATACCCCTAATTTCTGTGTAAGAAATGAATACGGGGCTGGGGTTACAGCTCAGGGGTAGAGCACATACTTACCATGCCTGAGGCCCTGGGTTTGATCCCCAGTACCACAAAGAAAAGAAGGGAGAAGGAAGAAAGAGAGAAAAAAAGGAAAATGGAGGAGGGAAGGAGGAAAGGAGAGGAAGGTAAGGGAAGTGGAGGGAAGGAAAAGGAAGGGAAGAAAAAGTAGCACATTGCTCACAATCTCTTAGCAAATAATACTAGAGGAGCTGAAATGTATCCTCCAATAATCTATATCCTTTATGTAATTAATGAATGGTTCTGAATATCTACTATGGGCAAAGTCATCGTTGAGGTAATATGAAGTATAGAATAAGGGAGATCCAGTTCCCTCTTGCAGATTAATTTCTTATTCAGCACAAAGGTCATATTCATCTTGTTCCTTCTCCTGAAACAAACCATGCCTCTTCCTTCTCTTATCCTATTCTGGCTACAAAATACATCTTGTTTGGAAAGTTGTAAACTGACTCCACTGGCTGGTGATCTCCTATCTAAATGTGCTAGGGTTGTATACCATTAAAATACTTTTAATTTGTTGCTTTACAGAAATAATCTGTAGTTTTCATCTATCTTCCAGAATAGAATTTTGCTCAGAGGAGTCACTTTAATAAACCTAAAAGAACACTTACTTTAAAATGTGATAAAGTAAGACATAATGAAGTAAAAACAACATATTAGAATACCACAAAGACAATAAAAAGGTCATATTGTAATATGCTCTATCATATACTGCTAATGGGAAGTCAAAATAGTTGTCTTTACTAGAGAGTTGTTTGGCGATATCGAGACCTTAAGGCAAACAGTTTGAAAATATATGACCGACATGTTATCAATGATTGATGCGATAATGAATTATTTATTGGTTCATTTGGCCTCCCTATGTTTTCCAACTCCCTCCATTAAACCTCTCTGCAATAAAAAAAAAAATACAATTTAATTCATTTTTAAAAGTGAATTGATAAAATAACCAGAATGTACAGAAGATGAGTAAAAACACTTGAGACATTGGGCATATTGTCTAGAGAACAGTTAAGATACTATTTTAAAAACATACCAAATACTTTATAATAGTTCTAGCGCTATATGGTTACCCCCAAATTGAAACCAATACTGAGTATCATTAAGTTCTTTTGAACTTTTAAAAGCTGCTTAAACTTGCTACATTAATACCATCCAGAAACCATCAACATGAACATGCAGGACTTACAGAACTTAAGGAATTACTGCTAAAACATGTTGGTCTTGGTTGTATGTCTTGATTTTTTAGTTCTTGAGTCATACACAAGATACTGAATCCAAACCCACTCTCCTTCTACAGAAACACAAGTTGTTACGAATGTATACTTATTTCAGCTTTCAAATCAACAATCTTAAGTTCCTCAAAAGCTCTACAGCCATACATTTAGAGACAAACCCATTGTTTACTTGCAGCATAGAGATCAAAGCTCCATCTCCTGTCCAACTCACCAAAAAAACACCATTTCCCAAGTTTAAACATACTATCAATTTGAGGTTATGAAGTGAACAAGAGGATAGGAGGTGAGGAGAGAGGGGGGAAGTGCTAGGGAGTGATATTGGCCAAATTATATTGTTATATTTTGTGTTGTGTTCTAGCACGAATATGTAACAACAAATCCCATCAGTCTGTACAACTATATACATTATTTAAAAAGTAGGAGGAAACAAGAAAAAAAAATTAACAAGAATTTAAGCAGAGTAACAACGTTCAGTATTCTTAAGGTACAACTGCTAATTATTCTAAATAACCAAAGGCAGTCATGAATTAATACTCAGAAAATTCACAAAGATGTTTTTTCGTTTTCTGGTACTGGGGATTGAATTCAGGGGCACTTTACTACTGAGCTATATCCCCAGTCCTTTTTATTTTTATTTTTATTTATTTATTTTTTTTGTATTTTTTTAGTTGTTGATAGACCTTTATTTTATTTGTTTGTATGTGGTGCTGAGAATCGAACCCAGTGCCTCACGCATGCTAGGCAAGCGCTCTACCACTGAGCTACAATCCCAGCCCCCCCTTTTTATTTTTAATTTTTTTTTTTAAAAAAAATATTTTGTTTCGTTGTAGATGAACACAATATCTTTGTTTATTGTATGTGGTGCTGAGGATGGAACCCAGTGCCTCACGTATGCGAGGCAAGGGCTCAACCGCTGAGCCATAGCCTCAGCCCCTTTATTTTTAATTTTGAGGCAGAGTCTTACTAAGTTGCCAAGGCTGGCCTTTAATTCACAACTCTCTTGCTGTAGGCTCAAGAGAAACTGGAATAATAGGCATGAGTCACTCCACTCCTCACAAAGAGGCTTTTAAAATCTTTTCTAAAGCTTTATTTTGTAGAAATTCTATACTAAACTTAAATAATTTCTAAAATCTACATAGTAAATATTCTTTCTTTTCATTACTATCATTCTAATTGCTCTACCCCAATTTTTAAAAAATCCATGGTATAGTTAATGATGAAAAAATTATGGCTCACATTAACTTTTATTTTTTAAAATTTATTCTTTTTAGTTATACATGACAGCAGAATGCATTTGATACATCATATATAAATAGAGTATAACTTCTTATTGTGGTTGTACATGATGTGGAGTTACACTGGTCATACAATCACATGTGCACACAGGGTAATAATGACTGATTCTAAATATAACTATATAAACTTGTAAGATTATGAACTTTTTGATAACAGCTGTTGAACATCAAGTTACATCAGAAGCAATAGAGAGCAGATGATTTTTAGGATAATTCAATGCTAGAAAAAAATGGCTGGAAAAAAAGACTTCCTAAATAACCTAAAAATAAGAAAATAAGGCCACAGATATCTTGTTTAGCAATCATCCCTGAAGGCAGAGATTCAATGCTGAAGGTGAATTCTGCCTGAGCTTTTTATTGAATCAGTGGGTCAAATTATTTCATCTCCTTGAAATATTTGAATTTACTTTCCACAACTGTAAACTGAGATAATGTCCTTTTCCCTTAAGGAGAAGGATAAAAGATGCTCAAAGTTAGTTCATTTTCTGCAGAATCCAGATTAATTTCAGCAGTTTGATTTAGTAATTTCAAAACGTAGAAGATATCTAAAAGATCATCTTACCAACCTTCATATCCCAGCATGTACATATAGGAACTTATTTGTATCTTCTGTATCTCTCTATAGTATCAGAATAGGTATTAAAATTATATCTAAGGATGACTTGTGGAGTAGTGTATTACATAGCAATATAAATCTTCATGAGGTTGTGAGAAAAAATAAATAAGAAATGCAACTAAAGCAAAAAAGTATACAGTAGCTAAATAAATATTCAAATATATCTTACATGGTTATAAGCATAGACTCTGAGGCCAGGCTGACATAGCTACAATTCAGACTGTGCCACCTATTAGCTATGTCAGTTTGGTTAAATTATGCCCTAGTGTCCTCATCAATAAAATGTCGACAAAAGAGTTATTGTGAAGATTCCTTCAGTTACTCCAGATAAATAACTTACTCTAAGCCAGGCACAGCGGCGCATGCCTGTAATCCCAGCACTTTGGGAGGCTGAGACAGGAGAATCGTGAGTTCAAAGCCAGCCTCAGCAATGGCGAGGTGCTAAGCAACTCCATGAGACCCTGTCTCTACATAAAACACAAAATAAGGCTGGGGATGTGGCTCAGTGGTTGAATACCCCTGAGTTCAATCCCCAGTACCAAAAAAAAAAAACCTATTCTAGTACCTGGCATTTACTAAACAGTCAACAAATGCTAGTTATTATTGTTGATATATTTCAGAACCAATCATGCACTTGAAATTTGCCTGAAATATAATAAAAAGACCACAACGAGTTTAAAAATTCCAAACTAGGGGCAACCACAGAAAGAACTTGAATTCTTTATAGAGTATACCAGATCAGAGGTTATCTTAGTCAAAACTAAGATCACATGAATTTTAAGTACCCTAATGTCAGAGGTTAAAATGTGAAAAATATACACATCAGAATTGAAAAATACTATAGGAAAAAAAGTAAGGTTAATGCCACGAGAGGTTCAAATATTATCAGTGCATGCTATAGAAAAAAAACTGACATCATCTGAGCTAGAACTAAGCCTTAAATCTTAAATGATAAATGAAAATAGGAGGAGGATTGAGAGACCTTCTCGGGGTAAGCAGCCCAAATAGTAGGAGCATGTGCAGCCCAAACAGTAAAAGTATGTGCAAAGTCACAAATGTGCAAACATTTGAGGACCCTTCAATGCACCTGACTGGTGGTGTCTGGTGGGCTGGGAGAGAAGAGTGAGTAGAAGAGATGACAGATAAAGATAAGGCTAGAAAGATGATCTGGGACTAGGCTATGGACCAAAGTAGTGGTTGTACTGACTTACGAAAGCACATTACTTATCCACCGTTTAACTAATTTAACAAACTGAACTAATTCTTGATATAAATGATTTAACTAACTTGACTTAACTGAATTTTAATTAACTATTTAGGTCAAGTAAGCTTTTTCTTCTATTCTCTTTTGACAGACAATAGCTTTATAACCACTACTGTCCCAAAAGACTCCCAAAATATTCAGGCATTGAAATACTGATAATTCTGAAAATGTGCAAAAAACAAGATGAGTGAGCAAAGGAATTGGAAATGTAAAAATACAGATCAGGCAGCTTGGATCTGAAAATTGGAACCCTCAATTTATTAAGTATTTTTAACCCTGTCCATCAAAAGAAGACTTGTAAGGGTTACTGTGTTTTGATTTTGAACAGTTTGAACTAATAGGCTGAACATTATGGTCAGCATTTCACAAAAATTTCATGTCTCACAGATGCATAAGAGACCTAGTTTAATTCATTCTTACATGCTTCTTTTCAAGTTGGCTAACATAAAAATGGACATTTCTTTCCACACTTTATAACAGTTTCTATGGGGTAAGCCTACGTATTGGTGTCATTTCTAATGCACTAGAACCTGTTCATGAATGCTTTGAAGAAATGATTCACATTTTATCTCCCCTCCTCCATATTTAAAAAAAAAAAAAACTTACGGGCTGGAGATATAGTTCAGAAGAACATTTACTTAGCATGAGCAAGGTTCTGGGTTTAATCCCAATTTAAAAAAAAAAAAAAAAAAAGACAGACTTGCTTATCCATTCAGAACACACACAGAAGAAACACACGCATCTGGGATTCTGACCAATTGTTGGATAACACCATAAGCACTGAGTTGAACTCCAATCATTAAGCAAAGAACTTCTATTCTTAGGAAACAGCAGGGTTTGGTTCAGTTGCCAATATTCCTAGCCTCTGAATCAAGAGGTCACAGTCTCATATTTCACATAGGAACTCTTTACAACCCTTGCTAACACTCCAAGCAGAATAATTCAAGAAGCATTAAATGATACACTCATCAAAACCAGGTTATCTTATAAAACTTCAAATCCGTCAAATATATTATAGAAAAAAACTGGACACACTAATCCTAGTTAGAAACAGTTAAGGAGACATTGTGTATATGTGCATGTGTATATGTATTTGGGGGCGAAAGGTAGGATAAATGAATTTTTATATTTCATAACTATACTGATACATGTTTTTAAACACTGTCCTATTCTAAGATGGATTATATCTACAATATTAGAAGCAAGCTTATAATCTGTAAATATTTCTATTAAATAATTTAACTTCATATCATGGTGGTGGGCTAAAAATACAGGAAAAAATTTTGCAGAAATGGGAGACCATATCAAGTGATTTCATGTAGACAATCCATAAGCACACTACTCAGACAGGGTGGCACCAAGTGATTAACAGCTCTCTACAAAAATAGATAAATAATGTTGCAATACATGAGCTCTCATTTGAAATACTAGGCTGAATTCCTGAAAGCAGAAGCTTATTCTGTACTTTAAAAATAGGCACCCAGTAAAATCAATAAGCCACATTTAAAATTCATACAATAGGTGACTGATTTTTAATAGTATCTAGAGGTCCTAAAGTGTCATATGGTAAATTTCCTTAAATAAAACTACTATATTCTCTATATAACTTTATGATGAAATATTTGGCCCTAAGATCATAACAAAAACTATATAAATTGCCAGGCACAGTGGCGTATACCTATAACTCCAGCAAGTTGGAAGGCTGAGGTAGAATCTCAAGTTTGAGGCAAGCATCTGCAACTCAGTGAGACCATCTCAAAAAAAAAAAAAAAGACTGAGATGTAACCTCAATAAATTCTGTATGTAAAGATTACTAGGATTTCTTTGTGTGCAGATATAAATAATCTTTTCTGTATATGAAGAATTTTTACTTCTTAAAAAATTAGTGGGCTAATCTGAACCACTATTTTCAGTGTTCAAATATTTCAGTCATGGACTCTTGATGACAGGTGTGAAACCAGGAGGCACCCAAGAAGTCATCCTGTCTCTTCTTAGGCTTGCTTACCAAGAGTGGACAGATCTCCACAAATACACCTGCCAGTCTCCATATTTATTTAGTTGTCTTTACATGTCATCATATGAAGCCCACTTCATCAGCTAATATGAAAGAAATCATTCCAGTTGGGTATGGTGGCACACACCTGTGATCTCAGTTATTAGGGAGGCTGGGGAAGGAAGACTGCAAGTTTAAGGCCAGCTGGGACAATTGAGCAAATAAACTCTGTCACAAACAAACAAACAAGGGTAGGGATGCAGCTCAGTGGTAGAGCACCCCTGTATTTAATTCCTGATATTGTAAAAAGTAAAAAAATAAAATAAAAAATTAAATCAGCAGAGTGTGGTGGCACATGCCTTTAATTGCAGCAGCTCTGAAGGCTGCGGCAGGAGGACTGCAAGTTCAAAGCCAGCTTCAGCCATTTATCGAGGCTCTAAGCAACTCAGCAAGACTCTGTCTCTAAATAAAATATAAAAAGGGCTGAGGATATGGCTCAGTGGTTGAGTGCCACTGAGTTCAATCCCCAGTACAAAAAAAAAAAAATCAAATTTTAAAAATCCCTCTTGCTTATCTCTTCACAAATGGAAAATTCCACTGGGACAGATCCATCAACAAAATTATAGGTGACTCACAATTTGAAATTGCTATTTTCTTGGTTATCATGTAAAAGCAGAGCAACACAAGCCTAAATGAAATCTTCATCAAATTCTAACCTAATATGGAAGTATAACAAATAATTTGTCCAAATAACTATGTAACCTCTTCTTCAGTATCTGTACCATGGACCTGCTGTTGTCAATAACCATTACTAGGTTATAAAGGATATTTGTACAGTTCTGTCACACATATAAAATAATAAAGAATCTATTAGCAGAACTTGAGGGTTGGGCAGAAAGGAGAAAGGTTGGGGTGCTGGATAAACTCCATGAATATTTCTACATGCACCAAATGAGGATCTACCCATCTCACAGCTTGATGTATGTGTTTGATGATAGGAAAGAGTAACAAGTATATGCTGAATTTGAAGTATTTTCAATTCATTCACCAACTTTCTGATAAGAGGATACATATTATCCAAATCACCTGAGGAGTATTTGAACCAGTAGTTAATTCATTCTTACTAAGACATTCACATACAACCAAGTATCCAAGACATGGTTGCTCTCATTCTAAAGCAGTAATAGTAAATGCAGCACACAAAACAAGTTTTGCATGTTCCAAAGAAGTTTCTTTAATATCCAAATATTAACAAACTGAAAATTATATTTTATTAACTGCAGTGATTTTCTTTGAAATTAAATCAAAGTATAAATTATAAACCTGCTCAACAAAATATAAACATTCTTCCCTACACCTTAATGAATAAAGCAACTAAACAATCACCAGCAATTTGATGACTGCCTATAATGAGTTAAAAATAATTCTAAGTTATATTTGACAATCAACAGTCCAAAATTAAAAATGATTATGAAAAACAGATTCCCAAAGATATGGAAAGCATTTGGTTCTGACACCAACCAATAGCTCTTCTTCCAGAAGACTGTAAAAAGTCTTTTTCTGGCACTGAGGGATGGTGGCTGCCTCTTAGTTTTTGTGCTAACACAAGAGGTACAAATGAAAACCAAACAGAAGTTTAAATCTCAAAGTTTATTTCTTGTTTACAGTTTGAGATAGATGATAAACAATTGGTGATATGCTAGTATTTTCTCAAACAGGACAAATATTTCTTAAAATCAGTTTGCATTCTTAGCAAAACTACACCCAAAACAGATTGCTGACTCTCCAGAAAGGGCATCACTCTTTCCTAACTCAACCCTATTAGGTCCATATTAATTTCTACCTAGACCCTGAAATGTCATCTTTAAGAGCTTTCACTTTTCATTTTCCTCCACAAGTTAAATTAGAAAAAGAAAAATTCCTCTTCTAAAACAACAGCTCCATTTGCCAACATTACTGGGGTTTTTGTTTTGTTGTTGTTGTTAAAGGATAATAATTATGTATTAAACAGTACTACTTTATTCTAAATGAAAAGCACTGCAAATACAATATTACCACAGCAAACTTATTTTGATATTTATATAGACAGCTGGTAATTCACAGGAAAATTTTTCATTAAGCTTCACAGCATTTTAGAGCAGGAAAAATTTTATAAATCATATATTCCAATCCACTAATTTTACAGATGAGGAAACCAATCCTCTCAGTCAGAAAGCAGATATTATTATGCCATGTTATATGCTACTATATGCCAGATATTGTGCTAAGTGCTTGAGACATAATGGTGAACCCAATGAATGAGTCCTGCAATATCCAGTGGAGACAAGCAGTCAGGCAGCTAAAATTCAAATAAGAGGGAAAAGGAAAAAGGGAGTAGTGGAGCACAAAGTAAGGCAGAAAGTCCAAAGAGCAGTATTCAAAAGCCACCATTTAGCTAAATTGAGATTGAGAATGTTTCTGTTTAAGACACAGAACCAGGAAATTTCTCCCAATTATAACTACCATGGTTAAAAACATTATTTCACCCAATCTGAGTGTAAACTCAAGAGGATTATTCAGGAACTAGGGTGCCAATTTTAAAAGGTCTAGTAATTTGGGGGGACATGAAAGACGTGCAATAATGACACTGTTCTTTTCATTTGAATCTTGCTATTATTTTTGTTTGTTTTTTTTCCTTTGGAGTGGGATAGTTAAAATTAAAGAGTCATAGTAAGGAAACACTTCTCTCTTAGAGATAATGCCCACAGGGCTAAAACATCATTTTCTAATATTGTATAGATTATTATAGTTAATCAAATGTCAATACTTTCAAAGAACATGAATTAAAAGCTGATTTCAGTTCTTATAAAATATAATTCCTGATCTTATCTGATGCTTTCTTGAAATTAAAATTATAGCTATTGGGCTGGGATTGTAGCTCAGTGGTAGAGCGCTTGCCTCGCATGCGTGAGGCCCTGGGTTCGATCCACATACAAAGCAATAAAATAAAGACATTGTGTCCATCCACAATTAAAATATATATATATTAAAAAATTATAGCTATTGCTAAAAATAAATTTTCTAGTAGTTATTTAAAAATTTCCTGCAACTGAATCCAGAACAAAGGAAAAATAGATTTTTTTAAAAAACAGGGCTAGAGAGTACCATGAAATAACACCCAAATTTTTTAACATAAAAGCTATTATGTTTTAACAGTTTGACACCAAAGAGAAGTTGTAAAATTCACAGGTTAAAAGTGCCCTGCTTAAGAAAAAACCATTATTAATTTTATTCTGAGCGACTCAAGCTCACTGGTTTTTAGTTTATTATGTGCAAATATCATATGCCAATTTCATCCCTTGATGACAACACAAATGAAACCAATTTGATTTCATTTTCTACACTATTTTTAAAAACAAAAACAACAAATCTACAGAGAAAACGATGTTTTCATAGGTAGGCAACAGTTACCTAAAATTAAAAAAATCAAACTCCTCCCTAAAAACTAACTTTAGGTCTAAGAGATGTAATTCCTTTGATAGACAACCCAACACCTGTTTCTATGAGCTTAAGCAAAATTGGTGCACAATGTCTACACTTGATAAGATGACCTAATTTTAAGTAACTAAAAGGGAATAGGGAATGGAGGCATCATTGTATTCTTGAACACTGAATGATTTCCTTAAAACCCCCAATTTAGCTTCTATCCTATAACCACCCACTTAATATAGCTATTAACAAAGTGGGTTTAGGATGCTTGAAACCCTTTTGATCTTCAAAAAGTAAGTAACAAAAAACTGAAGAGGACAAACTTTGCAAAGCAGTAGTTCTAAACTCATTGTCACTCCACACAGGCCACAGGGTAGGGGCCTCAATGACTGCTAGCCTGCAATCACTGACTTGCTCAGCAACTTTGCTATAATGGCTTCAAATTGCAGGTCTGAGGAAATGCTCCATAAATAGCTACTCTTTTTTCTTATAAAGCCTCTTCATAGATCCAATACAACTCCACTACCAAAAATGGAGGAGTCACCATGAACTACCTTTTTTTTTAGTCAAGAGAACAACTAGGGATATCCTGCTAATCGTGTTACTCATTACTCATTTGGGGAGTATGAATCATAGTGCTGAAATCTGATTCACTGTTTAAATTCAACTTTTAGGTAACAAAATTAGTGGATCAAATCGGTCTTTTAATTATTGAATTAAAAATTGAATAATTTCTATAATTATTCAATTTCAGGAAGAGGAAAAAAACTGTCATTTTTATAGATATATATGCTTAGTTTGGAAATTAAATGAGCATGCCTTCATTATCTTCCAGTGAAAGAAGATAAGAGTTCATTCATAAGAAATTTGGAACCATGGACAAGCGTGGTGTGATCACAGGAAGTCCTTCTGGGAAGCAGGAACAACATAACTAAGCAATCATTCTGAAGTCACTGTAAGTATTCACCTCCTACATTATTTACATATAGATACATAACTTGATAATTCCAAATAACTTACAAGTCTCTAAAATAACCCCAAAACTCAATGAATAGTAAATTAATAAAGACTAATCAGTACTAAAACACTTTTTTCTACTTATTTGAACTGGCAATTCAAAGCAACTGAATGACATAAGTCCTAGGAATCCAGGTTCCATTTCTGCTGTTTTCCACGCGAGTTCAAGCCTAAATTTATCTAAAGATAAGTAACATGAGACAGTTTGGGGGGCTGTGTGTGTGTGTGTGTGTGTGATCAGAGTCAAGTTTTACAGGTAATTACAATTAGTTGTCAATCAGAATTCATGTTCATGAACACAAACAATGAACTGTAGCCAAACAAGTCTATATTCTGTCCAATCTAATGAATAGCCTAAACTTATCTAACTAATCTGATGGCACCTCAAAAGGAAATACCTACCAAAGTTATCAGTTACACTACTCATAAGAAATGAGATTTTGACAGTATAAATTGACATCATGTTCTGTGTTCAAGTTTTTAGAGCCCAGATAATTTCTCTACCATGAACATTATTTAATTAAAGTTTAAATCCAAGTGCAATCAATTAAAAAACATGGTCACAATCTTCTGAAGTTCCTTAATTCAACAGGCAGAGTCATTCCCCAGTCCCTTAAAACTGGCCTAACTTGTCATTTGCTTTGATCAACAGAACATAGGAGTGACATTGTATAGTGACTTTCAGAGGCCTTAAAGCTTCCTCTATCACCCTTTCAGAATGCTCCCACCAACATGTAAGGAAATCTGTAGTAGATATATGAATGAGACCATGTGAAAACAAAGGCTTAGGCAAGAGCCAGCACCAAGACCTAGACATCTGAAAGACATTTTCTTAGACCCTCCAGCCCCAAAGTAGCTGCCAAATACAGCTGCATGAGTGACCCCAAGTAATACTAGTAGAAAAAATGTACAGTTGAGCCCAACTGAGAAGACATAATCATTATTTTAAGCCACTAATTTACCGCATAGATACTTAACACATCAAAGAAAGAACTTGATTCAACCCTTTCACTTCTCCAAAAATCAGAAGATAATTATGAGACAGGTTACAAACACTTTAAGAAAATAAGGTTAACAATATTAAGAAACCTCATGACTCAAAAAAAACAGAAACAAAACTCAATGACTATAATTTAATTTGTGAAATATTTAGAAATACAGCAGCCCACAAGAATACGTGTGTGGTGAGGGATGTAGCTCAGTGCTACAGGGCTTGCCTAGTATATATAAAGTTCTCTGTTCAATCTCAAATTTGCCAAAACAAACAAAAAGAAACAAATGTGTATTAGTATTTCAAGAAAACCAGCTAAAGAAAGTCAAATTTAACTTTTCCTTATTTTGACTTCACCAGAAAGAGTTGCAGCAAATTCTTTTAAACATTGTATTTTTTTCTTATTTTCCTCAAATTTTTATTATAGACATTTCAAACATTCAGCAAGATTAGAAGAATTTTACAGTGCATATTTATATACCCATCATCTTAATCTAACCATATACACCATGATGAATCTGTTACACCAATAAGCTTAACTTTTTAAATATCAAGAAATGATATTATACAACATGATAAAATTTGGGCATACTTTTTCTTCTATTAGGCATAGGATCTCTGGTCTAGTTCCTGGGTCCTCAACTCATTTGGAGTTGAGTTTTGTGCATGGTGAGAGATAGGGGTTTAGTTTTATTTGCTGCATATGGATTTCCAGTTTTCCCAGCACCATTTGTTGAAAAGGCTATCTTTTTCTTCAATGTACGTTTTTGGCACCTTTGTCTAATATGAGATAACTGTATTTATGTGGGTTTGTCTCTGTCTTCTATTCTGTACCATTGGTCTACATGTGTACTTTGGTGCCAAAACAAAGCAGTTTTTGCTACTATAGCTTTATAAGTGTAGTTTAAGGTGCGGTTTAATTTAAGGTTTTGTTACTATAGCTTTATAAGTGTAGTTTAAGGTCCTACTTCACTCTTCTTGCTAAGGATTGCTTTGGCTATTCTGGGTCTCTTATTTTTCCAAATGAATTTCATGATTGCTTTTTCTATTTCTATAAGGAATGATGTTGGGATTTTAACTGGAATCACACTGAATCTGTACAACTTCCTTAACAAGACTCCTAAAGCTCAAGAAATAAAATCAAGAATCAATAAATGAGATGGATTCAAACTAAAAAGCTTCTCAGCAAAAGAAACAATCAATGGGGTAAAGAGACAGCCTACATTTTGGGAGCAAATTTTTGCCACATGCATGTCAGATAAAGCACTGATCTCCAGGATATATAAAAAAACTCAAAAAACTTAACACCAAAAAAACAAACAACCCAATCAACAAATGGGCTAAGGAGCTGAACAGACAATTCTAAAATGAAATACAGTTGATCGATACATGAAAAAATGTTCAACATTTCTAGTAATTAGAGAAATGCAAATCAAAACTACTCTAAGGGGGCTGGGAATATAGTTCAGCTGGTAGAGCACTTGCCTTGCATGCACAAGGCTCTGGGTTCAATCCCCAGCACCAAAAAGAAAGAAAACAACAACAACAACAATTAAGACTTCATCTCACTCCAGTCAGAATGGCAGTTATCAAGAATACAAGCAACAGTAAGTGTTGGAGAAGATGTGGGGAAAAGGCACACTCATACATTGCTGGTGGGACTACAAATTGGTGCAATCTATCTGGTAAGCAGTATGGAGATTCCTTAGAAAACATGGAATGGAACCACCATTTGACCCAGCTATCTCACTCCTTAGTCTATACACAAAAGACTTAAAAACAGCATACTACAGTGACGCAGCCACTTCAATGTTTATAGTAGCACAACTCACAATTGCTAAACTGTGGAAGCAACCTAGATGCCCCTCAATAGATGAATGGATAAAGGAAATGTCGTACATATACACAATGGAATATTACTCAGCAGTAGAAGAGAATAAAATTTTGGCATTTGCAGGTAAATGGATGGAATTGGAGAATATCATGCTAAGTGAAGTAAGCCAATCCCAAAAAACCAAAGGCTGAAGTTCTCTCTGATAAGTGGATGTTGATCCATAATGGGGGTGGGGAGACAGGGAGAAGAATGGAGGAAGTTTGGGCAAAGAAAGGGGTTTGGGGATAGGAAAGATGGTGGAATGAGATGGACATCATTACCCTAGGTACATGTATGACTGCACATACACTGCAACACTACATCATGTACAACCAGAGAAATAAAAAGTTTTTTCTGTACAATGAATCAAAATGCATTCTGCTGTCATACATACCTAATTAGAATAAATAATTTTTTTTGAAAATACAAAAAAAAGATATTAAAATCACTGACCATCCAGCTGGGCACAGTGGCACATGCCTATAGTCCTAGTGGCTCATGCCCATAATCCCAATAGTTCAGCAATTTAGTGATGCCCTAAGCAACTCAGTGAGACATTGTTTCAAAATAAACTATAAAAAAGGGCTAGAGGTGTGGCTTAGTGGTTAAGTGCTCCTAGGTTCAATCCCTGGTACAAAAAACAACAATAAAAACTCACAATGAGATACAAGTAAAACACAGAAAACTAGCAAGAATACTAAGCACTGGAATTCTTTTCTTCTTCCTCTTCATCTTTTTGCAAGGCGAGGCATAGAGCCCAGGGCCTCAGGTATGATAGAGAAGCATTCTTTCACTAAGCTACATCCCCTGCCTGTTAAAGATACATATAACTATAATGCATGGCAATTACATTCTTTGTATACAACCTAGAAAAGCTGTTGTACACATAAGCAAACAAATCTTTACATAAGCGTATGAATGTTCACTAAATATCAATTATATAACAACCCAATGTTCCTCAACAACAGAATGGGTTAAACTGTGGTCTAATTCCATAAAAGGGACATACAGCTATGAAAAAATCTATACCAACATTCATGAGTCTCACAAAGTTGATAAAAAGCTGCATATTATAGGTGCATGCTTGCAATCTCAGCTATTTGGAGGGCTGAGGCAGGACAATCATAAATTAGATCTCCAATTGAGAAAAAAATGGAGCCCTACCATTTGTAGACGAGATTACAAAATTGGAGGCATGCCTGGGCAACTAAGCAAAACTCTGTCTCAAAATAAAATAGACTAGGGGAGTAGCTCAGTGGTAGAGTACTTGCCAAGCATCAAGAGGCCCTGGGTTAAATCCCCAGTACCATCTCAGTCTCTCCCTACACAAAAAAGCAGCAGCATATTATAAAAATATTTGCAGGATTATTTTATTCATATAAAGTTAAAACATAAGGGGCTGGGATTGTAGCTCAGCGGTAGAGCGCTTGCCTTGCATGCGTGAGGCCCTGGGTTCGATCCTCAGCACCACGTACAAAGCAATAAAATAAAGACATTGTGTTCATCTACAACTAAAAAAAAAAAAAACGTAAGGAAAATTGATTTAAGGACTGAGGCAAATTAATAACAACCACCAATTCTTTATGAATGAAGTCTATCTTGTGCACTGGAAAAGAAAAAACAAGTCTCATTCATGTGACTTGGTTTATTGACCAACTGGCCTAACAGAATGGAATGTACAAGATTAGGCTCTAAGAAGCTAGAAACTTTGGCCTGAGCCTCTTTGTCTCCTCTCCAGGAATCTTCAGTTGCCATTTAAGAAACACAACCACCTTGAGAATGAAACACTAGAAAGGCCACGTAAAGACATTCATGTGGATAGACCTACCTAATTCAGCCTTCCATCCACACCCAAGCCCAAGCCCTGGGAGTGATGCCGTCTTTGGATAGTGTGGCAGCTACATGACCTCTCAATACAACATAGGATAAGAATCACTCAGCTATGTCTTGACTGAATTTCTGATTCACAAAATTCTAAGACATAATTTGTTTTAAGCTACAAAGTTTTAGGGTAGTTTGTTATTCAATAGCAGCTAACTGAAAAGGATACAGATGTAGAGAGTAAACTAAACAGTAAAACAAAAGTCAGAACAGTGGTTACACCTCTCAATGGAAAGAGATATAATTAAAGAGCAGCATAGAAGGTTTCCAAAAAATTAGCAGTATTCTTATTAACCTGGATATGATTATGTTAAGTATTTGCATCATAAACATGTTAAGTATGTTTTATACACTCTTCTCCCAATGTATTTCAAGTTTTTCATAGAATAAATAAAAGGAGCATATCAGCACACAGTCTATACCTCTAAGTAATATAGAAAGCAATACTGAGGTGTAAAAAACTGAATTCTCACACCATACATTTACACATAATGTATATGCTGTGTATAATACCTGGATAAATCAGGAGTAGTAATATTTAAGTATGGCAGTAAGTTGCTAGTCTGGTACCTTCAAGTGAAAAAGTAAAAGGTTTCCCTAATAAGTCAATGCCAAGGAAAAATTAAGAGACCCTTAATACTACCTAAAGAGCTGGCCCTTTAGCTGACCTAAATAGTTTAGGAAAATAATTCTGGCTGCTATGTATTTGTTTTATTATAAATTAAAATTATATCAATAAATTTAAAGTACTAGAAGCCAGGTACAGTGGCACATAACTATAATCCTAGCTGTTCAGGAGGCTAAAGTAAGAAGATCCCAAGTTCGAGGCCAGCCTGGGCAACTTAGTGAAAAGAAATAATAAAAAGGTCTGGCATATAGCTCAGTGGTAGAGCATGCTTGGGTTCAATCCCTAGTACTTTAAAAAAAAAAAAAAGAACAAAAATAAATAAATAAAATGTGTACAGGAAACATTATATTTGACAAGTTCATATAACCCATGATCCTCATTTTTAAACAATTTGTTTCAACATGTGAATAAAACCAGGTCATTTATTGTTTCTTTCCCCTAAGTATTTTAATATCAAAAGAACTGTTTAAAAAAATGAAAAAATTGCCAAAGTCAAGAGCAGAGTTAACCATAATCAACAGCATCATGGAGGACTTTCAGTTGGGCGTGGTAGCATGTGAGTAGTCCTAGCTAGCTACTTGGTAGGTTGAGGCAGGAGGACAGCTTGAGCCCAGGAATCTTGAGCCATCCTGAACAGCTATCAAGCCCCAATCTCTGAAAAAACAAAAGGACTCTCTTATGACACAGTACCATTCAAGGTCATCAGAACAAGCCCTGTGGTATTACCAGAAAACCTTTTTGCACCTCTGTCTTCAACTCTCTACCTCCTCTATCCCTACATTAAGCCTGATGTAAGTACTACCTCTTTGCATGGATCCCATTGTTACTGCCTCATTACTTCCCCCTTGGACTCTAAGTGTCTTCACATTTTTGACAGAAATGTTAATTATCCTGATCTAATCATCCCACACTGTTATATATGTATTGAATTATCAAACTGTAACCCCAAATATATGCACTCTTCATGTGTCAAAATTTAAAATATTTTTTGGGGGGAGGGTACCCAGGATTGAACTCATGGGCACTCGGCCACCGAGCCACATCTCCAGCTCCATTTTATATTTTATTTAGAGATAGGGTCTCACTGAGTTGCTTAGCACCTCGCTTTTTCTGAGGCTGGCTTTGAACTCACAATCCTCCTGCCTCAGCTTCCCAAGCCACTGGGATTAAAAATAATTTTATCTTTACTTATTCTAAAGTAGTCAGACACTATGCACATGACTTGTTACACTTTATGGTAGAGCTATCAAGAAGAAAGCAGTATCTTTGTGTGTGTGTATGTGTGTGGGACAGTACTAGGGATTGAATCCAAGGCCTCATACATGCTAGACAAGGGCTCTACCACTGAGCTACACTTCAGCCTTCCAAGTAGCTGGGATTACAGGCATGCATCACCACACCCAGTCAGCAGTATTTTTATGTATATACACACACACACACACACGTACATATATACTGGGGATTGAACCAGGGCACTATACCACTGAGTTATATCTCTAGTCCTTTTTATTTTTTATCTTGAGACAGGCTTTTCAGTTGCTGAGCCTAGCCTTGAACTTGCAATCAATACTCCTGGCTCAGTCTCATGAGTCACTAGGATTGCTGTGTATTTTTGTTTTGTTTTTATTTTTTCTTTTGGATTGCTGGGGATGATCAAATCCAGGGTCTTAAATATGCTAGGCATGCACTGCTCTACCACTGAACAACATCCAAAGCCTAAGTGGTGCAAATTCTTGTCTGCAGTATCACAGGCACTAACTGAAAACTTAAGAATAGACAGGCAAACAAAGGGCATGCTTTGTCCTCAAATATAGATGATAATAACATTTAGGTATCAATGTGAAGAAACAATGACTATTTTCTCACTTGTAAGAGATCTGGAACTAGTCCTAACAGGAAAGTCCACATACCCTCCAGCTAGAAGGGGTTAAAAGTGATCCTATTACATCATTTAGAGCCTATCCAAACTACATGATTTCGGAAACATAACCTGTATCAGTCTGAACATGTGTAAAAGAAAAACAGAAACATCTGGATTTGGATAACTCTTCATCAGTTTGTTTTTTAATCTTAAAAAAAAAGAGTTATCCAGGAGAGCTTGGTAAATTTAAACTGTGACCCTATCACAGGTAGGTATTATTTCCCGGTAGGGTCTCAGAAATCTCCATTTATTTAGCTCATTTCTAACTTTAAACCTTGGCTACTTTTACACATTTCCTTGTTCTACATGTTTAACTAAAATGTATGGATTCTAATCCTTTCTTCCCTACATTATTCAATATTTTAGTACCTTTTAGAACTTAGAAGTATCCACTTTTGGGGGAGGTGGCATTTAACCCTTTTATCCAGTTGCTATTTAGTACTCTGGTCTGGTTTTGTTCACTAAAGATTTTATGCAGTTTTTCAAAGGTTTGCTTTCTTTTTCTCCACTAGTAGATTTCCATATATAACAGATTTTTACCTGAACAAAAAGGAGATTGCTTTTGAAAAAAAGACTTGGAAAAATTCAACTTGAGATCAACAACAGCAAAGAGTCCTAACACATGTAAGTCACAATCTACAGGTGAACATATCTTAACCTAAACCCAGTCTTCCTGAAATTCTAGCAGTCTAAAAATGCTTACATAACCACAGAATGATATACAAGTAGAAAAATGTTATTCTATAACATTGACAGTGGTCTGTTAAAGATTGAGCACAAGGGACTTTCCTCAGGTATTAAAGGGAACTTGCCAGGGAAAGCAACAATATAAACTAAGATAAAACCTCTCCAGGTTAACTTAACCAAGTATACTATTACTGAGCTAATTTAAATATGGAAAAATATTATCTACTATCATCTCTACTGAATAAAAAATGAAAAGAAGGGAGGAGGGTTGACCACTAATTCCATAAAGCTATTTTACTTTAATTACTGTCTGGGGCTTAGAAAACTGGCAATTTATGTAGTCAACTTAAATAAACTGGATCCATTCAGCTTACATACAACTGCCCAGCCCACACAAGATATGGGATGTATGTGTGCCAGACAAATGGACTTGGAGATTCTCATTCAGTCACCTGGCACACCCACTGTCCCTGATGTCCTCTTGGGAAGAGACTGGCAGATTTGTATCTAGAGAAATTGGCCAATATAAGAAATAACTAAGATGTTGATGTTTAGGGCTCCCAACAACTTCAGGGGTTGGTCCCACATTATATCACCAGTGAAACCCAGCAAATGAAAATATAAAAAGAAACACCTAGTATAATATCCTCAGATACTATATTAACACATCAATAAAATAAGAATAGTATATTATTAAAAATAACAAATGAACACTGAGCTCAAAAAAGGACCACTGGAAATTAAGAATGATAAATAGCTTCTTCAAAAAAAAATCAAATAAAACATTTAAATGTCAAAGTTGAAGATATCTCCCAGAAAGGGCAAAAAGCTAAGTGAAAGAAAATAGGGAGAGGAAGATAAGAATTATCAGAATTATTCTGACAAGCAGGAATTACAGAAAAAGAGAACAGATAAAACAGGCTAGAAGAAATTGTCTAGGAACTTATGAATGTTTTCTAAGATTAAAGGACAATCAGGGAATCTGCACTGCAAAACTTTAAGGAGCATCATTCACACTGAAGACCAAGTTTCCACACCATGCATTCTTTATAATGAATTTTAAAAGGTCCATACCATGGCAGATGAATTTTCAGAACCCAAGGAAAGCAAACTGGGTTTAACTGCTCAATAAGAAAACTGGAAAAGGCGGGGGGGCATATCCTTCAAAATTCCAGGGATAAGTAACTTAACTTTGAACTCTACAACCAAACTGCCTATCACATGTTAACAGATAAAGATAATAAAGATACTTTTAGACACAAAGAACTTAATACAGTTAACCTCCCAAATACTTTCTCAGCAAATTTCTCAGAGATGAGCAAATTCTAAGTGTGAACAAATCAAGAAAGAGAAAAACAGTCTTCAAACAAGAAAAGAGATGCAGGAACTATCAGGATGAGAGCCAAAGGATACCCTAATGGGACAACTCTGAAACAACAAGTCCGCCTACTCCAGAGTAAGAAACACAAAGGATCCTTAGGTAAATGGGGAATTGGGGGGAGAGGGTACAAAAAAGCAACAGATGTGCAAATGAAAAGGCAATTAACAATTCCAAGAAATATAAGTTTTCAAGAAAATCATAGTACTTACACAGCTCAAGTGGAGAAAAATGCAAAAATAACCACCCTACAAAATTCTAGTAATTCTACTGGGCAGATTAATGAAACGAGGATTGTGAGGGGTGAAGGAAATAAATAAATAATAAATAAGCATATATCAAATATTAACAATTTCATAAAAAGTATGGAATTTTAAAAAGTATCAAGGGGAAGGGGGAATCTGAAAGGACTGGAAAAGTGTTTGCCTCTGGAGAATGAAAGCCAAAGATTAAAAAGAGATCATTGTTCTTTTTTGTCTTTTAAAACCTTACAGTAGCCAGGCATGGTGGCACATGCCCATAATCCCAGTGAGTTGGGTGGCTGAGGCAGGAAGACTGCAAGTGTGAGGACAGCCTCAGCAACATAGTGAAAGCCTCAACAACTCAGCAAGACCCTTTTTATTTTGAGACACAAAATAAAAACGACTAGTGAAATGGCTCAGTGGTAAAGCTTCCCTGGGTTCAATCCACAATACAAAAAAATACTCTTTTCTATTAAATAAAATAAAAGTCATAATATTATTGAGCTGAGCGTGTAGTTCAGTGATAGAGTGCTTGCCTAGTATAGGTATAGGCTCCAGGCTAATCTCCAGTACCGGATAAAACAAAAAACAAAGATCCCATAATATCGAGGGATTTTCTAAATCAATATGTTACTCCTTTAAAATTAAATTTCAAAGTATGTGTCTGTAAATGAAATGCCAAAAGCAAGTATTTCAAACACCCTTCATTGGTAGGATCCACGTGCTGCTTCTCTTTTTTCTCCTTTCTACAATTTTCTGATACTTCCTAATGAAAGTGATACTTCTATACTAAAAAACAAACCTTATTAAGCCGGGCACGGTGGCGCAAGCCTGTAATCCCAGCACTTAGAGAGGCTGAGACAGGAGAATCTTGAGTTCAAAGTCAGCCTCAGCAACTGCGAGGTGCTAAGCAACTCAGTGAGACCCTGTCTCTACATAAAACACAAAATAGGGCTGGAGATGTGGCTCAGTGGTCGAGTGCCCCTGAGTTCAATCTCTAGTACCAAAGGAAAAAAAAACCTTATTAAAAGAAACCCAGAAAATCAAATTCATGAAGAAGGAAAGTGAGGGAGGATAGTTTTATAAACAAAAACAAAAGAACTTCACATTCATGTCTTGTACAAAATAAAATAATCCACATCTGGGCTGGGGTGTGGCTCAGTGTAGAGCACTTGCCTAGCATGTGAGAGGCACCGGATTGGATTCTCAGCACCATATATAAATAAATTAGTTAAACAACAGTCCATCCAAAACTAAAAAATATTAAAAATAAATAAATAGCCCACATCTTGTTGCACCTCCTAGATTGGAGGGTTTACTTCCCAAGAACCTATTCCACATTATAATTGCTTCAGGATATGTGAGTTCCAACAACTTTCTAATCTACATTTGATTTTGTCAAAGCATATACTAGTACTCCAAAACAGGTTATTTTTACTCTAAACCCCTAATAAAATATTCTGTTCATGTATTTATCAAAAAGCCTATCTCTCTTAATATATTTGTTGGCCAAATAAAGCCCCTATATAACAAACAAAAAACCCTCCTCAAGTTAAATAAACAAAATTATGAGGAGGAGGAAGGAGCTTTTAACAAAATGTTCCCTTACCTATCCCTCCTAAGTCAGGACTCAGCTGAAGAATTTAGTAAGTCTACTAAAATTATTCCATGAAGAGACAAAGAAGCACATAAGACAGAAGTAATAAGTAATAAAAGCATTAATAACAAATAAAGCACTGAAAATATTTAAGAACCTGGCTTATTTGCTTTGGGTTTGTTTTTTATATTTTTTGGTTTTGAGGTTTTTATGTTTGGTACTGGGAACTGAAGGCAGTGCTAAGCAAGTACTCCACTACTGAGCTACACCCCCAGCCCTTTTATTTCGAGACAAGGTCTCATAAAATTGTTCAGGATATCCTCCAACTTGTGATCCTTCTGCTCAGCCACCTGAGTAGCTAGGATTGGAGGCCTACACCAAGGCCCAGCAAAACCTGGTATTTTAATCGATACTTCCATTTCCATTATTTTGTTAATTTGCAACATTATATGAGAAAAAATAGCTTATAATTTAATATGTTAAGAGCCAAATAAAAATTAAACTATTTACTACTATTCCTCATCTAGAATATGAGGGGGAAAAAGAAGGACTGTTGTGATTAATACCAAACTTCTTTGTTTTCTTTTAGAAGGGGTCAAGCCCTACATAAATAAAAGTGCTTCCCGGGTGGCATTACTTATTCCTGGGAATCTTGGTGCTACAGTACTTGAGCAACCAGAACCATGAAGCAATTCTTCTTCATAAAAATAGCAACGTCCCCTTCACGGCTTAAAGTTCTGATTAATCCTAGAATCAAAAGCTCTTTTTGTAAGAACTTTATCACTTAGTAACCACAGCTATAGAATGACAGTTTAAGACCTCCCTTTATACAATGCTACTCAACTCATTAAACTTTCAAGGCATAATTAATGGCTAAATTATACTATTACTATAGGGAGCAAATTAAATTTTGAATAATTTTAAATCTTAACCAATTTCTAAAATGACTTCAATTTGATTTTGTCTAACATACATTTTGTCCAACATACATTCTGGTAACTAAAAGGTTATATAAGTTTAGAGTTCACTTCTCCCCAAAAGCCTTAAGGTAAAAGGCAATACAGAATCATGACATTACTATGTTAGGATGCTAATTTACATTCTTTTCCCAACTATAAAGTAATATGTACTTTTTTATATTACTAAAAAACTAATCTCAGGGAATCGAAAAGTTTTCTGGGCTTTTTTTTTTAATTTCAATCACTCAAATACTATCTAGATCTTTTACTTTTTTATTATTTAAAAAGTAGTTAATAAGAGGTTGGGAGTACTTTGAATGTTATATTTAGAAGAAAATTAGCTTACCATCTTGCAACAGTAGGTTGTGGTATTAAATATCTAGTTTCTTAATTAAATAAATTTCTTAGTTCACCTCAAAAATACTCATTATTTTCCCCAGGAAATCAGTTTATCTTTATGTTCTATTTACTCTGTCACATTCACTATCTTCCGTTTTTCTTCTGCCATTGGTGAATACTGTTTCCTCTAGAGTTTTCCTCCCTAAATCAGTGTGGCACTGGGGGGCCATCTTCCCAGGGACGCCCACCCACTGAGCAGAAGCAAGCACTTTTTTTCTGAGAGCTGAGGGTATACTTTAATCTTCTCTCTCCACTCAGTTTAATAGCAAGACAAACAGGCAGAGACTGGCCTTCCCCTCTCAAACAGGAAAATACTCTGATTGCATTTGTTTTTGGGTTGTTTTTTAGCTTTTTATTATTTATTTATTTGTTTATTCTAATTAGGTATATATGACAGCAGAATGCACTTTGATTCACTGTACACCTTTAATTGCAATTTGAAATGTTTTTGTTGTTTTATTGTGATTTATGTATGTAGCTTAACTGATGTTAAAAGGCAAAATTAAGAGCTTTTCATTTTTAAATGGAAATCATTTGAATGATATTAGCTACAGCAAAAAAAAGCATAGTCATTCTTTATGAACCTGTTCCTTTTAAAAAATAATCTAATCTTTATTATGATAGTATGCACCACATGTTTATGATTTCCCACTGGGCAAGTATTTGAGAACGGTATGTATGGTCAAAAGAGTTTGTGATCAAAACAATTGTGATTATGGAAGATTTAATGAAGGTAGTGGAGCATTTGTTTCTAAAATAGTTGTAGCAGGAAGAGGGATCAGTCAGATCCTCCAGGCAAATTTTATTTAATGTTGGTATCCACCTAAATTATGTGCTACACAGTGTCAAAAAAAACACTGAAAAAAATACCCTTTATAAACTATGGATATCAAGATACTTCAGAATATCTAGGCTGGGGTTGTGGCTCAGTGGTAGAGTGCTTGCCCAGCATGTATGAGGCATGGATTTGATTCTCAGCACCACATAAAAATAAATAAAAATAAAAATAAGGCGGGTACAGTGGCACATGCCTGTAATCCCACCAGTTCAGGAGTCTGAGGCAGGAGGATCCCAAATTCAAATACAGCCTCAGCAAAAGCGAGGTGCTAAGCAACTCAGTGAAACTCTGTCTCTCAATAAAATACAAAGTAGGGCTGGGGATGTGGCTCAGTAATTGAATGCCCTGAGTTCAATCCCCAGTAAAAGAAAAAATAAATAAATAAAAATTCATCCACAACTTAAAAAAAATTTATATACATATGTGTATATATATATGTGTGTGTGTGTGTGTGTGTGTGTATATATATATACACATGTATATGTATATGCATATGCATTACTCAGTGTAACTTTTAAGTGAATCCCAGCCACAAGAAATCTTAAATCTTAGCCAGGCACGGTGGCACACGCCTGTAATCCCAGCACTCTGGGAGGATGAGACAGGAGGATCACGAGTTCAAAGCCAGCCTCAGCAACCGTGAGGTGCTAAGCAACTCAGTGAGACCCTGTCCCTACATAAAATACAAAATACGGCTGGGGTTGTGGCCCAGTGGCTGAGTACTCCCGAGTTTAATCCCCGGTGCCCCCCAAAAAAACAAAACAAAAAAAAAGAAATCTTAAATCTTCAAGGACTACAAACATTAACACCAATATCTGGAAGATAATAAATAAAAATGAAATAAAACTATCTTTTAAAAGTTATTAGAACAGCGATATTAAAACAATGCAAATATACAAGCTTGTTAAATCACTGGATTACATTTTTTAAATCGAATTATAACAGTACGTTATGTACAAAAAGTTCATTGTATGTGGTAATAGTTAACAAGGTATTATAGTCAATAAAATAAATCAGAGAGGTAAAAACACTCCTAGTAACCAAAGATATTATAGAATACTAATTCAGGAAGTTATTCAGAAGCTCATAAAGAAATAGGAAGTTGCTGACCAACTACTTGAAGAACTATTTCCTGTAGGAAAACTATAAGACAGCTGAAGAAGGCAGTAACTGAGTTGTAAAGTGAATTTATTCTTTTAAAATAAAACCCAAGGTACTATGTTGAAGAAATTAGTTTCCAACAGGAAGTTCAGTAGGAAGGGTATTATATGTAGTATATAATGACTAATCTTTTTCACATATATCACAATCTTCTCAAGTTTGAATATGTTATGGTTGATAACTGTCCTAGTACCATATTTCCATTATATCACTTGCCAAGACAAGGATCAAGTCTTCTCCAGAAGGTCTCACTGACCCAGGGAGGGCTTTAAAAATACTAATGATGGCTATAATCCTTCAGTATACTGCCTTCAAAATGGAGTGTTGGCTAACTGACTTGAAAAATGCATTTATCTACAGTCAAAGTTAACAATTAGTGTTTCCAAAGTCAACATTTCTAAGTGTTCTCTCAAATTACATCACTTTGCATGTTTGACCATTTACAGTCAAGAGTTTTTCCTGCCAAGTATAAATCTCAATTAATGATATACTTTGTAACGTAAAAGTTCTATCAAATATTTAAAATGATGTACAGTAAGATAAATTTTTCACTGTTCAAATAAATGTAAAGAATACAAGTTTAAAGCTTTATTCTACATCCAGCTAACAATAATCTTTAGACATAAAATACATAATAAACATTAATTGCAAAGAGAATCTGATTTTTTGGGAGGTGGTAGTATGGGGGACTGAATCTGGGTCCTCACACATGCAAAAAAAAGTGTTCTACCAAATTGCATCCCTAGCCCTTTTTTCTATTTTATTTTGATACAGAGTCTCACTAAGTTGCCCAGGCTAGCCTCAAACTTTGAATCTTCCTACCTCAGCCTGCTGAGTAGCTAGAATTACAGGCATTGGCCATTATGCCTAGCATGAGAATCTGATTCTAAAACATTAAAACTAAGACAAAAATAAACTTTAAGTTTAGCTTATCATCATCTTTTATTCAGTGAGGATATTAATTCCATTTAGCTGTTTAATATACAAAAATAAACTGTTCATAATAACTATACAGCCCATAACATAGCTAACAACTTGAGAAATTCTTTAAATTGCATATTGTTCACAACTTCTTTAAATTGCATATTGTTCATAAGACAGATAATCTTTTTAAAAATATGAAATTTTATAAGCCCATTATCTGTCTTCCACATACAATGCTTAGAGGCCCTCTTTATATACAATCCCAAAAAATATCAACTAATTTATCTCTCCTTTTATTGACCAAGATTTACTTCTCAGGGAAAAGCATTCTATTTCTGAAAAGTGATATGAGAAAGTTCTTCAGAATCAAACCTCATGATTATCATATAATAAGCCTAATCTTACTTTCACATGAGAGTCTCTCAAAAATATGGAAAGAACATTCATGTCTAACCTCTCCTCTTGCCAGTTTTTCCTTTCTGGGGGGAAGCTCTTTCCAGTCCTGCAACCATTCCTCATATAGGGTAACTCTTACTTTGGCTTGGTTTACCTTCTTTACAGACCCCTGGACAGGAATGAAATAAGATGAACAGGGAAGATGTGTACACCCTTAATCACTCCACCTACATATCAGTATCCTTAAGAGAAACATTTCTTCTCAAAGGAAGACTTACTGGGAATTTTTAAAAACAAGTATCTAGAATCTTTATTTCAGCTAAAAAAAAAAAAAAAAAAGATCATTCAAAATAATGAAAATATAGGCAGATGTCACCTACAATTCTAAGGTACGAAAGACAAAGAACGTAAATGTTGCTCTTTTAACCTTACACTTTCAGCCACAGCATCAAAGAAAGAAGGCAAACAGGCTATTAGGCTGTTTAAAAACCTCCCAGGTCAGCATGCGACCCAGCAGGGGGAGGTTCAAAAAAGTACAGCTTTTTTTTCCCTAACAACCTGGTTTGTTTCCACTCCTCTTCCCTTCAAGACACCCCTCACAGCTAGCAGCTCTTTCAATCATTTACTTTGGACGTCTGCTTGAGAACAAATGATCTTGCTCATGCAGATGAGTTTGCCAGACTTGTGTGTACTTTCCAGTCTCAGTCCCTTTATTTTTCTGGTTGAAACCTGACCCTTTGAAATAGATACCAGGACACCAGAAAACAAATTTTTAAAAAGAAGAAAAAGTTGCAGGAAAAGAAACAAAAAATCTGTAGAAACTTTCCAAGATCAAACCTTTTCCTCTGCTCTTCTTAAAAAGCCTGTCATAAGGGGGCTGGGGTTGTGGCTCAATGGCAGAGTGCTTGCCCCTCACATGTGAGGCACTGAGTTTGATTCTCAGCACTATGTAAAAATAAATAAAATAAAGATGTGTCCATCTATAACTAAAAACAAAAACAAAAATTTTTTTAAAAGTCTGTCATAAAACTCTATATTTTACAATGCAAAGTAGCAAACTAGCCCAAAAGAGTCAATATAAAACACATTTTAAGGCTCACAGAATAAAACAATTATCATTAACTGCATTATCTACTAAATATCTTACATTTGCTAGAAGACTATCAAGTTAAATCTGAATCAAAACATGAATTTTCACTTTATTTCTACCTCATCATTTAAAAAGAATTTTTAAAGAGCAATTTCAGCCTCAAACAACTAGTTTTCAACAATATTATGTGTACACTTGATCCAAACAACCCAGACAAAATTAAAGTCTTAACGATAATTTCAAAATTAGAGAGGATAAAATTCTACTTAGGTCTTTTCAGCCTAATGTAATTTTGCCATTTTGTTAAAGACAGAAAGACTGATAAAAACAAATAACCCAAAGGTCTTGTTTTCCCAGAGGAGAGACTGTTTTGATGACCTTGAAAGAAGCTTGCCACCGACTGTACATCAAACCTAAAAATTTATATTGCTCTTCATGTTTGGGGAAAAAATTGATAAATCACAAACTACAGCTAAAATGTCTGTCATATAACAGTTTAAAATACTGTACAAACAGACTCTCCCAAAAGTCTTACTTATTTTATAATAATTCTCTACCAATAAAATATATATTTACAAAAATATATGCAGCTAGGGTACAGCTAAGTGGTAGTGGGTGTGTTTGGCATCTGCAAGGCTCTAGGTTCAATCCCCAGAACCAAAGAAAAAAAAGAAAACAATTATATAAATAGTACCATACATATTTCATATGACTATGACAGTCCTTTAACTCACAATTATTTTGTGCTAGGCCAATTAGAACGTTTGGCACAAACTCAAAATAAGACTATCCAAACTGCCAAAAAAGATTGTAAAAAGGCTCTGAACCAAGAATCAAGCAAGCATTCAATAATAACAACCATGCTAAAGAAGGTATACAGATTATTTGGTATTTTTTACCAATCTGGGGGGAAAAAACATTATGGAAGACAATTGAGCTTGATATAAATATTAAGTAAAATATAAAAAATAGTATTCTGAATCTTGACACTTTAGTATGTTTTCTAATACATGCTTTTAGATAACTACCTCCAACTATTATTTTCACTTACTTTAAGAAGTATCTCTGACCAGAAGACGTCTTGGCCATCTCCCAGCCTGCTGGCAGAGGTACATCATCAGGTATCTCAAAAGAAGACTGCCGAAGATGTTGAGCTGTAGGTGAGGCTGCTGGGCCAGAGACTACTCCAGTGGGGGTCAGTGTCCCAGGAGAAACTGCTCCTAGCTGCAGGGAAGCTGGAGAGGAATGAGCTCGAACATGCTGTGGAGTCAGGGCTCCTGCAGTGCCTGCATCAGTACTGGCCTATTAGGAATATTAAGATGAAAATTTACAAAACAAGAAACATCTTAGAAAAAAAATCCTTCAAATTTCCTAGGGAGAATTGTATTGCAACCAAAAATCTAAATAGTAAAGGCAAATTTCCACATTTAGTATCTGACACTAAGGAACACAGGTTTTCAAATACATACTTTAAAATCATGTAATTTTAAACCAGCTGCAGTGGTCCATCCCTGTAGGTCTAGCTACCCTGAAGGCTAAGATGGGATGATCAATCACTTAAGCCCAAGAATTAGCCTGGGCAATACAGTTGAGACCATCTCTTAAAACACTTAAATGATGCAATTTTAATACACACTATAAACATATTGATGAACAGTTCATCTAAATGAATTTCTACCTACTACTAATTAAACATGGCTTCTACATCTTTTAGAGACAACTAGTACAGTATGAAAGATTGCTAAATAATAAATACTGAATTTTAAAATCTAATTTCTAAAAGGGCAAGGCAAAGGCTGGAGGTGCTAACCATTTGGAGGTCCTGGGTTCATTCCCCAGCACCAAATAAATAAGAAAATGAAAGGTCAAAGCATTGTGGGTGCTTTTCCAAGTACTAAAATATTCCAGGTGTAAGCACAACCCAAAGAACCATGATGCATTCCTTCATTAGGTTGTAAAGTTACTGTTTCTTCCTAGGTCTAGAAAAAAAGTCACTATGATCAAGTTCATATTTTTCACTATGAACAAATGCCATCAATAAATCAGTCATCAAAAGTTGTATGAATTCAAAAGATTCAGAACTGTCCAGAAATGAATGGAATGAAAAACCAATCCTCTTTGTACATAGCAGATATTATCAATTCAATTATGATATAACTTAAGAATTTACACACATATTTACAACTATGCAACAGTAGGAAAATTCTGCACTCAAGATCCCAAAGATGTGAGTTCCAAGTCCAAGTGGGATGGTGTGAAACAGAACAAATATCATAACCTCTCTGAACCTCAGTTTTCTCTTTTGTAAAACAGCCTTTTTCCATGATGAGAAAATGAAGATATGAGAATTTATTGTTTCAAATTTGTGGACAGTATTTGCAACCAGATTCATACCATCCATTGTATATTTTTTAAATTCCTTTATTAGAATTAGGGTTTGGTCATCAAAAACTTAGAATTTCCTAGATTCATATAGGCAAGGAAAGGAAACTGTAAGGAATCAGTACTCACTTACACCTTAAGGCAAAGTCATGTACATTTCTGACTTTCCAAACAGATTAAATTTTAATGAAGAAATAATTTTTTAGATGCAAAAAAACAGTTTAAAAAAATTAAAAACAAACTACAGGGGATTATGAATAACACGTAGATGCAAATTTCTGGATATAATTCTTGTGAAACCATGTCCTGAAAGAGTAAGTACACTTTTCAGTTGCAATTCTTTTTTGGCTTACAGATGCCACAAAACGGGTAGTGAAATCTCCTGTGTATACTTTCAAAGGCTATTATGTAACTAACAGCATCACTGCCTTGTCTATAGGGTGCATGCCAATATACATTTACCCATAATGAGTCCAAAAACCCACTTTCAGGGGTATAGAAAAAAAAAGCCTACCCAAGTCTACGTCTAACAAATTGTTTAGACAAGCAACTAAATAATTTTTCTTTCCTCTTCCTTAACCCAAGTTTTTGTCATCGGGTTAAATGAGCTCTTCTGTGTTCCAAAAATCCCTTGGTCTGCAATAGAAAATACAAGAGGCCTGCAAAGAGGAGGGGAATGGGAGTGGGGGCGGTACCTCTTCTTTCCACTCAAGTTACAGCCCGAGTGGGCTAATTTCATTGCAGTATTTGGAAAACCAATTAACTCTTGGGCAAAGTTCCTTACTAGTTTAGCCTGAAGCGAGTTCTTAAAAATAAAGAAAACCCTACACTAAACAAATCTACTAGGGCCTACCCGAGTTTTAATCGTTTCATTTCAATGTTCAATCTAGTTGGAAAATAATCGTACGATGTGTATGTAGAAAAGCAGCCATGTTCATATCCTCAATAGGAATAGAAAAGCAATGGCGATTCTAGAATTAGTCATCGCTTCCCAAACATTAACTTTTAATCACAGTTGAAGTAGGCAGGACTCGGACTATGAGTCAACCTGCAGTGTATTATCAAAGGCTTGTGTTAAAACCTCCGTATTGTAATGCGCAACTCAGTTCCTGCGCAACGTACAGATGTGGCTAATTTAAAAAGCATTTTGGCAGACTGTAAATAATAGTCTACAATTTGGGAAACTAACACGTGAACTTACTAAGTTCGACAGGGGTGAGCCTGCCCGAATTCCAACGCATAAAGGAAGCGCAGGGATTTAAAAGGGGTGGGGGGGGGGCTCCATAAACAACTTCCAGGAAAGTCTGGGCAGGGGAAGCCCGAATCCTGTATTCTGAAAGCGCTGGGCCGCGAGAAAAATGCTTTCGGGAGCTGGAGGCGGAGGGGAGGGAGAGAAGGAGCAAGAAACTAAATGGACCGGTTCAACCCCCACCCCTAATCAACACTGGAAAACAAGAGAACAATTATTTGACTCCCCAGGAGACAGAAGTGGACCGAGAGGCCCCGAAGGGAAAGGGGGCCCAAGGCTCAACTTCACAAACTCTGCCGCCGCTGGCAACTCACCCACACACAAATGCCAGAGGCCCCCCTCCCCCCTCCCCGGCCCAGCCCCGGCGGGAGCGAAGGTGCAGAGCGCGCGGAGGCGCGCGCATTGTGCAAGCCCACCGCAGCTCGGGCCCGACTCTCCCCACCCCCTTCCTTCCTCCCCCACATCCCCCTCCACTCCCGCCAACCTCCCGGGAATCCCGGGAAGAAAGAAAGGAAGAAGGGGGAAAGCACGCCCCCCGGGGCTGCAACCACAGAGAGAAACTCCAAGGGGGAAAACAAATCTCGGCTCGGGACTCTGGGAGGAGTGGCCGGCAACCGCGGCTGGGCGCCTCCAGTTCCTCCACTTCACCACGAGACACCCCCCCACCCCCCGCTGGAACTCCGGAACCCCCTCCCCGGGCCCGAGCTTGCGGCCACGGCTCCCGAGCGCCCCCCCAGCCTGGGGCCCGCCAGACCGGGAAGGAGGGAGAAGGGCGACGAGGTTACCTGTCGGGAGTGAGATTTGGGCTCCGGCGGCTTGAAGAAGGAGTCAGGCAGTTTCCGGAGCCTCATGGGCACGGTCTGGGGCACGTTGGCCGTCTTGGGGTTCATGACGGCGTTGAAAAGTGCCTCCAGGTCGGTCTCCGAGTCCCCCCGGACGTGCACGATCTGGTGCCCGGCGGGGGGGGCCTGCGGCGCCGCCTGGGACGCCGGGGTTGCCGGCTGCCCAGGCCCGGACGGCGGGCCCTGCCCCTGGGGGGGCTGTGCGGGCGGCTGCCCTTGGCCCTGGGGGGCCGGCTGGGGCTGCGGTTGCTGCCCGGGATCCATGGCTTCTGCCTCCCGCGACGCGCACCCCCTGGCCAGGCGGCGAGGGCTCCGCCCGGACGCCCCGGCTCGACGGGCCAAGACGCGAGAATCGGCGAGGGCGGCGCTGGGCGGCGGGAGCGGCGCTATCCTCGCTCTCAGGGCCGGGGGGCTGCGCCGCGGCCCCGCATCCCCCGCCCCGGCGCCTCCGCCCCCGCGCTGCGCCCCGGCTCCACTGGTCTGGCGGCTGCGCCTCGGGAGGGGCTGCGAGAAACTCGGACCTGCGGCGCCTGAGAACTTTTTCCCTTCAACTCCCTTTACTGAGGCCGGACAGCTAGTTGCTTTTCCCCTCCCCCTTTCTTTTATTTCCTTTTCTTGTTCCTTCCTTCCTCCCTTTCTTTTTCCCGGCGGCGGCTGAGCCCGACTGAGACAGAAACTCGCCTCAGACGCCAAAACTAAAGTTGAGAGAACCGCCCGCCCGAGCCGCTTGCGGGCTCCGCCTCCTCCCGGCTCTTCCTTCCTCTGCGCGCCCGCCCGCGCCGAATCTGCTGCCGGCCGCGGAGGAAAACTTTCCCTGCAAGTTACTACATTCCTCCAGACTCCCGGCCTCCAACGCCTCTCCCGGTCTCACGTGACCAACTCGTCCTCAATCCAGTCTTCCTCCAGCACTTCACCCAGCAGGGACCTGGAATAATAATGCTCCTCGAGGAACCTTGAGTTCAGACCCCCCCACCCCCACCCTCTCAGATCTCTGCAGAGGACTGGGCCGCCCTTGGCCGCAGGAAGTCCTCCCAACCTGCCTTCCCGGCCAGTGGTCAGGAAAGGCTTTTTGAGCGCGCCTGAACATAAGAAATGACCAAGGCCGAAAGAAATCGGGAGAGAATGTGGACATACACTTACACCCATCCGGCGCAGTGGCTGTCCGGGATTAAAGGCGCAAAGAGGTTCGAGTTAAAAATAGATACCATTAGCAGGCAATTTTTAATAAAAATCCATTTTAAAATATTAATTTTGTCATTTTTTCGCTTACTTTTTAATTTGAAAAAAAAACGAATAAATGATTGCTGTAATTAAAACTTTGGAACTAGGTCTGAGACCCAACGTATCTTACTAAAACAAAAACATTAAGTTGAAAATCGTTTCAGCTTTTTTAAGCAGTGAAACTTGCAACGTAGTCACTGGAAACCTCAACGCACAAACATCCAAAATCAGTGTTTAACTTCAGTTACAAGCATTCCTCTGTACTTATCTTTCATCCTGGAGGCGCTGGGAGCCTACCTCTTAGATGAATTTCTAATGTGGACAGAATACGAATAAACGGGTGAGGAGGTCACCGTGTCTTACATGCATGGAATCCATTTGGAATCTCAAAAACAATGAAATTTTATTTTTTTTAAGTTATGCACTCCTTTTTGGAAAGTAACTTTATGGAGATAAAATCACATACTGTATAGTTGGTCTATTTAAGATACTCTGTTTTTTCTTAAAGTATATTTGCAGAATTGCGCATTTTTAAAAGTGTATTCACAGGATTGTACAATATCACTCTAATTTTAAATCCACTAATCCTTTCTAAAGAAACCTCGCTTCTTATTTTAATGATTTTGTCTGCAATGCTAGTGAAACAGAGGTATAAATAGGATTATGCAAGGAAAGGGCCCCTGAGCAAAAAGATAATCTTCTTCCAGCCAGGACATGCCCAAGAGAATTCTGAGGAGAAATCCTATCACTTGGTGTGGTAGAGCTGGGTGAACAGGCTTCAGACACACAAAATTAGGAACTGCTCTGGACCCCCAGTTTCCCCTCTGAAGAAAAGAATTGGTGTAAATGCAGGCTGGGATTGTGGCTCAGCGTTTGAGCGCTTGCCTGGCATGTGTGAGGTACTGGGTTGGATCCTCAGCACCACATAAAATAAAATAGTCCTAGCTTTATGTATGATTGCATGTATGTTGTGATTCTACATCACATACAACCAGAGAAATGAAAAGTTGTGCTCCATCTGTGTACAATGAATCAAAATGCACTCTGTTATCATGTAAACTTAAATAGAATAAATAAATAAATTTTAAAAAATAATAATAAAATAAAGGTATTGTGTTCATCTACAACTAAAAAAAATTAAAAAAAAAAAAAGAATTGGTGTAAACGACCCCCATGACTGCTTCTTCATTCCCACCCCTGCACCCCAAATGTCAAGTGCATTCAACCACAAATTTGCAGGTTCTGAAGTTTTGAGCTTGTTTCCCAATTCTGTCATTTACTAGTTGTAAGACAATGGACAAGTTACTTATTTCCTGTTTTTTAATATGGGCGTCAGGGGTAATAACACCTACCTCATACATTGTTGAGGCATTAAATGAGTCAATGGATATAAAGTGCTTAGCCCAGTTTTTGACATATGGTGAATTCTTTTTTTTTTTTTTTTTTTGTGGTACTGGGGATTGAACTCAGGGGCACTCGACCACTGAGTCACATCTCCAGCCCTATTTTGTGTTTTATGTAGAGACAGGGTCTCACTGAGTTGCTTAGCGCCTCGCTGTTGCTGAGGCTGGCTTTGAACTCGCGATTCTCCTGTCTCAGCCTCCCTAAGTTGGTGAATTCTGAGTAAATGTCAGCTATCATAATTGTCCCTTGTTTACAGGTTACTTCATAAGTCTCTCCTTTGCAGCCCTTTCTAACACAGTCTCAGGAACCCTGTAGGCACTCCCTTCCAGTGATCAATTCAAACAAAACCTTTGGGCAAAAAGCATACATTAAACACTTTGAAAGAAAACTTCAAGAACCAAAATGTTTAAAATACTGAGGTTGTAATGGAAGCTGTCCCTTAACTAGAGCATTTACTACTATGAACACTATAATTAAAGGGATTAAGATACAGCAGAGTTTTGCTTTGCTTGATATTGGTTCATCTAACATTAAATTGAGAACTAAATTACTTTGATAAGTGGGTCAAAAGCCTTTGGGGAGTGATTTTATGTTCTATAAGTGCCTCTGTTTATCAACCAAGATTTTGTATCTTACTGTTCGTTGTCTATAAAATTTCAGTCACATGTAAGGGATAAAGACAATCTCATGTGATTCTTTGTCCTCTTTCTCCCTTATCCCCACTTGGAGTAATTATCAGTTTGAGGCACCTTGAAATGGAGAGGCATCTTGTTCACACAAAGATGCACCTTTATCCTGGATCATTATCTAAATCTATGCAGATCATTATCTGAAAACATTATTCTTAGAAAATTCCTTGACCTCTCAACTACAGTGGACCCTCATCCCTACTTCACTTTAGCTACTATATCTAGTCCTATATCTGCTCCTATATCTAGTCCCTATCATCATCCAGAACTACTCCAGTTGTGAAATCAGACTGTTAAGACATTTTCTTAATAGTCATTGGATTCTGTTTTCATTACTCAACCTTATTTTTTATTAACCTCTCTCTCCCTTTTGTACAATCTATCCTTTCCTCCTCTTTTTGTTCTGTTGTGGTTTGAATGTTCGTGTCTCTAGAAACTGAAGTTGAGATTTAACCCATTAAGTCCCAAGTTTTCAATTCTGTGAAGATTTAAATGAAATTGACACAGATGCATTAAAATAAGTTGGAAATCGTAATCTAGAGTATATGTATAATGTTATATTAGCTAATAAAAGTACTATATATTCCTATTATATGTTACATATTATATAATCATATGCTATATACCATACTTAGTTTTTATAGGTGCTCCACCTCTGGGACAATGGGACAAAACGAGTTAATTTCTAATGCATTAATATTGAGAAATGGAGCCTTTTGGAGGTGATTAGGTCATGAAAGCTCCTCCCTCATGTATGTGATTAAGGCCTTTATAAAAGGTCTATTACAGCTCCCATCACTTTTTGCAGCACCTACAAAATCATATTCCTGCTTCTAGTGTGATTTGGCTCCATCAAACTTCTATTCTGAAGTCAGAATGATCTTTCCATCATGCAAGTTTGATCATGGTATGGTACCATTTAGGACAAATTTGGGTTACCCCTGCAGTGTAGCATGGAAGGCCTTTAACCATCCTAGTCCTTGCTTCTCTCCCCAATCTATCTTTTACCACAAATCTTTTTGTTTTGTTTTCCAGGCATACTGAATCACTTGTGTTTCCTTGAATAAGCTGGTTTGCCTCTCACCCTTTTGCCTCTGCAGGTTTAATTACACCTGTTTGTATCTCTCTTACCTGCCTTTCACTTGGTTTCCCTTGATACTCGAGCTTTAAGACTTAACTTCTAACAGGAAACCCTCCTTGGCACTCCCCTTTTTGGTGGTCACCACTCCACAGTAGTCAAGAGGCTTCCTTTCTGGGCTCTAACAGAATCTGGCCATTGCCTTCATCATGGCATCTACCAGTTGGTTGTAATTATTTATATGTGTCTGGTTCCCCAACATTCCTCTGAGTGCTTCTTCAACAGTTGTCCCCCATTTCTTTGTCCCGATGACAACAATGCTTAACAAATAATGTGCTCAAAAATGTGGAAAAGCAAGAGAAGAGAAATTAAGGAGAAATCTGAGAGCCCAGAAGTGAAGGAAGGTATGGGTTTGAATCTCAAACAACTTCTTGTTACTATGAATCTAATTTTGAGAATTCAATCTCCACAGCCTAGACAGATGTTTCTACACCACCTACCTGAAGACTTTACAACATTTACTAACTGCTAATGAATTTTGCCTCAATTTAAAAAAAAAAAATGTTTTTCAGTGCTAGGGATTGAAACCAGGGTCTCATGCATGCTAAGCAAAGCACTCTATCACTGAGATATACTTCCAGCCCTCAAATATATATATATTTTGGCACTGGGGATTGAACTCAGGGGCACTTGACCCACTGAGCCATATCCCCAGTCCTATTTTGTGTTTTATGTAGAGACAGGGTCTCACTGGGTTGCTTAGCACCTTGCCGTTGCTGAGGCTGGCTTTGAACTCATGATTCTCCTGTCTCAGCCTCCCTAAGTGCTGGGATTACAGGCTTGCGCCACCGTGCCCAGCTTCAAATATTTTTGATGGAATAAAAGTAACAGTTAATATTGTGCCAGACACTCTGCTAAGTGTTTTAAATGGAGTATCTCATTTAACACTCACACAACTCTTAAAAATGAAAAATCAAAATTTAAAACAAGCTGTTATACATGAGGAAATTGAGGAGCAGAGGTTAAATATTTGCCCCCAAATTGTACTGCTAGAACACGACAGAGCTGAGTTTGAACCTACATTTCTGATTTCAGAGCTCAAACACTGCATTTGTAGCATGTTTAATTTCATGCATTGAGTAAAGGTTATCAATAAACTTATGCATATATAAGGATAAAGGAGTATAGGAAACCTGTAATTAAGGAGTACAATTTTTTTATTTATGTTAACCAATAGTGTTGGTTTAAGGTTATATAATCTTAAAGTTAAACATTAAGGACAAAGCTGGGTTGATCTCTGGGAATTCAGAATGAATGAGTGAAGAGCCAAAAATCTTTCTTCCAAATAAGGTGTTGTTTAGAAAAAATTACTGGATAATATAAATTTGGGTAGTTTTCATACTGCAACACATATAGATGACCTCAGTTAATGAGGATCAACTTAAGAATTCATAGAAAGAAAGGGAAAAATAGTCCTAGCAACTATCCTAGCTGCGTCTCATGGAGCTCTGTGTATTGCTCAGGACTCAATGTAGCTCTAATTATGTTGGAAATGGTTTATAATAACTCTGAATCCAACCCTATTTTGAGTGTCCCTATCATGGTGAGCCACAAATGGGACTCTGCTTTCCTTTCTGCTAAGACTGGAGAACACTGTCTCCTTTCCTTTCTTGTGATTTGTTTATTCATGGCTTCAGAAGCTCATGATGCTTATTCCCTTCTGCTTCTGGGTCTTCCTACTATTTGCTCACTACACATCTGACATTGGGTGAATGAAACTAAGGTGAAACACTTGTAAAAGCACTTCTAGAGTGCTGATTTTGTGCTGGGCATTGGTAGTAATTGTTATTATGATTCCTATTTCAGAGGGTAATAATGAGGATTGAGTAAAAAGTTTGAATGAGGTTTTAGTATTGTATCATGAGATTAAGAATATCGAAGATATAATTGATTTAGAATTGCATGAAGAGAAGGGACATTACTTCAGAATCCTCCATTTTTATATTTATATTTATATTTTTGTTTAATTATTTTGGTGGTACCAGGGATTGAAACCAGGGTGTTTAACCACTAAGTAAGTGCTGAGGCTGCCCTCAAACTTGTGATCCTCCTGCTGAAATTATAGGCCTGTACCACCATGCATGGCTTAGAAGATCTTTTGTGTGTGTTTGTGAATTAATAGAGTCCTGAAGTTATTTATTCTTTCATTCTAACTCATGTTCTAAATTCTCAAATATAAAGTGTTTATTATTACAGATTTCCTTGTTATGCATGTTACACGTTAGATGATAATTAATAATTATGAAATAGATTTCTACTTGAAAGGGATACCCTTGCAAAGAGTTAGAAACAACTGTGAACAATAAATGCATGTAATAATGACCAGGAGCCTTGCTGATTTTGAACACTGTTTTTCAGTCTGTAAACAGTCCCTGACATAAGATGGTTCAACTTAGTATTTTTTGACTTTATGATAGTGTAAAAAAGATAGTATTCAGTAGAAAACATACTTCAAATTTTGAATTTTCATCTTTTCTAGGTCTAGCAATATGTGATATGATACTCTAGAGATGCTGGGCAGCAAGCAGTGAGCTATGACTCCCAAGCAGCCACAAGCTCACTAGAAGAAACTACATACTCTATAATGCACTATGTTGCTAAATTATGTTGTTCAGCAGATTAGATGTTCTCAATATAGTTTTGTCTTACAATACTTGCAAATTTTTATGGATTTATTGGGATAGAACCTCATCATAAGTTGAGAAACATCTGTAGTTGTAAGTAGAAGGGAATCCTAAATCTCATAGTTCTACCTAATAAACTACCTAGTCTTTAAAAAGGGAAAAAAGAAAAAAACAAAACAAAACAAAACAAAACAAAAAAACTCCTACAGCTAGGCATGGTGGTGCACGCCTGTAATCCCAGCGGCTCAGGAGACTGAGCAGGAGTTTAGCAAGTTAGAGAGGCCCTAAGAAAATCAGTGAAACCCTGTCTCTAAATAAAATACAAAAAAAGGGCTGGGGATATGCTTCAGTGATTAAGTGCCCCTGAGTTCAATCCTCAGTACCAAACCAAAAAAAAGCTACTACAAATTAATGATCTTATAAATTAACAGATAGTAGAGTTGGAAAAGGGATTAAGCACACAGATTTTTGAAGACGGACTAACCACAAAGCCACTGAGGGTATGTATTAAGAATCATGACTTTGGTATCTGTCACAATTAGAAGTGGTATTATTCTGATGTTTTTACCTTGGTTGTAATTATTTATGATATACCTAAGCAAATAAAAATACACAAAGTCATTTGTTTATCAGTTTTAGAGAACAACTTGAAAGCAATTTTTTAATGTTATTGTATTTGTATACCTTTATTTTACTTATTTTTTTATGTGGTGCTGAGGATCGAACCCAGGGCCTCACACATGCTAGGTAAGCACTCTACCATTGAGCTACAACTGCAGCCCCTTCAAAGCATTTTTTTTTTAAATTTTTTTTTGAATATTTTTTAGTTGTCGATGGTCCTTTTATTTTATTCATTTATTTATATGTAGTGCTGAGAATCAAACCCAGTGCCTCACACATGCTAGGCAAGTGTGCTACCACTGAGCCACAACTCCAGCCCCCCCTTGAAAGCATTTTAAAAATGGATTTTATATGCAAGTAAATATTTTTAAAACTACAACCATGTTCACTCATGTTTAATTGTTCAGTATCAGTTGGGATGGGAGCCAGGGATCAGAAAAAATGTTACCCACAGTATATAACAATAATATTATTTCTTAAGAAAATAATTGTAGGGCTAGGGTTGTGGCTTAGTGGTAGAGAGCTTACTTAGCATGCAAGAGGCACTGGGTTCAATCCTCAGCACCACATAAAAATAAATCAATAAAGATATTGTGTCCACCTACAACTAAAAAAGTATTTAAAAAAAATAATAAATAAATAAATAAAATAAATGTATTGTGTTCATCTACAACTAAAAATATTTTTTTAAAAAAACTATAATGCTAGCATTTTACTTATATAAATTGACTTCCCTAACACTAATTTGTATGGTGAATTAATTGGCTCAGTTCTGTTCTTTTGTATGTTGGAGACATTACAGGAAGGTCTACTTTCTTCAAATATATATTTTTATATTATTCCAACTATAGATGCATTTTGGTTAGTAGACTTATAAAATATAAAATCATATATACTGCAGTGAAAATAATTTTCAATTATATTTTTCCTCTAAAATTCAGCTACAGTTGTCTATATGGGAGAAATTAAGTTTGGTAAACAGAGGTCTGGTGGTGTCTGAGCTGCTGCGGCCGGAGAGTAGTGACCGGAACTGCTTGGTTCTCCTAAGTTGCTGAGGGCCTCACTAAATTGCTGAGACTGGCCTTGAACTTGTGATTCTCCTACCTCAGCTGAGTCACTGAGATTACAGATTATCTACATTTACATTTCTGTGCCTGATAGAATTTTGATTCATCATGGATAATCTGTCATCAGAAGAGATTCAGCTGAGGGCTCACCAGGTTACTGATGAGTCTCTGGAAAGTACAAGAATAATCCTGGGTTTAGCCATTGAGTCTCGGGATGCAGGAATCAAGGCCATCACACTATGCTGGATGAACAAGGGGAACAACTAAAACGAATAGAAGAAGGCATGGACCAAATAAAGACATGAGAGAGGCAGAGAAGACTTTAACAGAGCTCAACAAGTGCTGTGGCCTTTGTGTCTGCCCATGTAATAGGATGGAGAAGTTTGAGTCTGGAAAGGCCTATAAGGCAACATGGGGAGATGGCGGAGACAATTCACCTAGCAATGTAGTATCTGAGCAACCAGGCCGAGTAACAAATGGTCAGCCTCAGCAACCTACTACAGGAACAGCTAGTGGTGGATACATTAAACGTATAACTAATGATGCCAGAGAAGATGATTTGGAAGAGAACCTGACTCAAGGGGGCAGTATCCTAGGAAATCTAAAGAACATGGCCCTGGACATGGGCAATGAAATTGAAGCTCAGAGTCGACAAATAGACCGAATCACAGAAAAGGCTGACACCAACAAAGATCGTATTGACAATGCCAATGTCAGAGCAAAGAAACTCATTGACAGCTAAAGCTACTGCTATACTTCTCCGTCATTTATTCACTTCTTCAGTTCTTCCTCCTAAATTATTACCTTTTCAGAGTTTGATATTTTGGTTCCATACTCTTCTAATCTGGAGATAATGTGGAAGAAGGGCCAGAAGAGTAACAGCCTGCCTGATTTTTTTATTTCTGTTTGAGGGTAGACTGTTGCTCATCCTTCCTTCTAGTATTTTCCTTCTCAGTTCATACTGTTAGATTGGTTTTCATATATCACACATATTGTTTTCATCCTCATTTACTTGAGCAGTTTGCTTTCAAGATTCTGAAGCATTACCAAAGATGGCCATGAAGAAGGGAGCTATAGAGGTAGTTTTTGTTTGGTGTTGTGGTGGGTGGAGAACAAGCGATGACAGGTCATCACTTCAGTAAAAACCTGCAGGCCACAAACAAGTTGGATAGCCACAGTAAAGATCTAGTTGGGTTTAGTTTTTAAGTTGCAATTTTTGCCAGTTAAGGCTAATGCTTAGTTTTAGAGCTTTTATTTACAATATTTTTGTCATACATCCCTATTTTTGCAACCGCTGCTCCAAAGAGTGTAATGAGTTTTTGTTAAAGTGAGCTCAATTTCTGAACTCTTAGTGATTCATATATTTACATAGATTCTGTGATCTCGTTTCATATTGCAGATTCACAAAAGCTTTGTATAAATGGCTTTTTATTTTCATATTATTAATAATATCATGGTCCCATTGCTGGCCTATTAATCTCATAAATTTGTCATTAGTCTTTGAAGAAAAATATAGTTAAATATATATGTGTAATAAAAGAATTTCTCTCAAAAGCAGGGCTTAAGATTTTTGTGGAAGTTTGATAAAGTATATCATGTGAATTCAGATTTGCCTCAATGCTAAGAATTATGTTTAGATAGGAAAAAAGGAAATTTATTTTGATCTCAGGTAGAAAAATAGTTGGATTGCTTTGAGTTTTATGTAGCTTTAGACAGTGATTAAAAGTTAGAATTTACTCTTGTCCTACTAAAAGTGGTTTGGAAAATTACATTGGATTTAATTATTGGTGATTGCGCTGTCATTCTTTTAGCTTTGTGTATTGAACTATGTCCAGAATCAAGTTGATGTAAATCCTGAACAGTGTTATGAGAATCTAAAAAAAAAAAAAAAAAGTTTGGTAAACAGCTGGGGGTGAGGAATTTTGGAGTATAGGCCCTTCAGGCTTAGGACAGAACTGAGTGGGACGTGTATCAAATGAGTCCCTAAATAACCTCTCCAGTGCTAATATAGGTTATCATATACAGGCTTGTGCTTTGCACATCTAGGCTTGAAAATAAAGCATAGTTGATCTATTTACTATAATTTACTAAATTATGCTAAAAATGAGACAGTGTTTCTAAAAACTAAAAATGTTATTCTCTCACAATGGTTCTCAAGGTGTGGTACCCAAACAACAGCAAAAGCCTCACTAAAAACTTGATACTGTAAATGTAAATTCTTGGGCTATAACCAAGACAAACTAACTCAGGGACTCTGCAGGTGGACACATCAGCAATCTGGGTTTTAGTGAGTTCTCTAGGTGACTTTGACACATACTAATTTGAGAACTGCTACTCTATATTCTGCATTCTGTTTGTTCTATATATAATGTTATTTTTGTAAGCATTATGCATCAAAGCAAATGCTTTGTTGTATTAATCCTTTAATTTTATTTATTCCAGAAATGCCTGTATCTGCTACATAATATGTATTTTGTTGATAATATAAAATGTCTACTTCCTAACATGTTGTGTTGTAAAGGATCTTTAAAAGTGATGTCTTAAATCTTATGTGAAAGTTGACTGTCCTATTTTTAAAGATTCTTAACCAGTGATTCCAATTTATTTGTAATTCTTTGTTTTGTTTTGTTAAAATTTTTAAAAGCTGATGTCTCATTATGTTGCCCAAGATGGACTTGAATTCCTGGGCTCAAGCGATCCTCCTGCCTTAGCCTCCTGAATAACTGGAGACAATAGGCAGCGGGTGCCTATTGTTGTTTTAACATCTATGATTTCTGTTTTGACATAAACATAACTTCAGCATGACATGTGGCACAGAAATATTTTTAAAACCATTAAATTAAAAACTAAATTTCCTTTGAGAATTTAATGTACCAAATTATCTGGAAGTGTCCTTTAATACTTAACTCAATTCCTAGTGTTCTATTAAATGGAGAACAGCTGGATATCATTTCTGTCTAATAACCTCTCATATGTTTGAATGTAATTTTTAAATCTTCCCTTAGTCTTTTTTTCTAAACAACCTCAGTTCTTTAACTTTTACTCAATCTTCTCAGCTCTTTAATCATCTTCTTACAGTCCTCTGAATCCTCTCCAAGTACTCCATGTTCTTCAGTTTTAATGTCACAATATATGCTATATACAATTATTTATATTTACATAGTTAATTAAAATGTGTCAAGATTTCCTATATGCAAAAAGTGTCTAATTTATTCTTCTTTAACAATATACTGTGTTTCAAAAACTCAAAATTCAGACAGTATTTCAGAACTAAAAGGCAAAGGAAAGCACTTGACCCCATTTCCCTTTTTTACAGAAGACTCTGAGGTCTTGAAGAGTTCATCTGCACTATACAATATAATAGCCACCATCCACATTTAAATTAAAAAATCTATTCCTCAGGCACACTAGCCACATATCAAGGGCTCAAAAGCCACATGTGTTGTTAGTAGCTATGGTATTCGATGGTACATCTATAGAAGAATCTTCTTATCACAGAAATTTCTATTGGGTAGTGCTGGTTTAAATGACCTTCCCTGTGGGTGCCATGCAACTCAGGAGGCTAAGGCAGGAGAATCATGATTGCTAGGCCAGATTTGGCAATTTAGCCAAGACCTTGGTTCAAAAAACAAAGCAAAACGAAAGGCTGGGGATGAATGCAAAATATAAGATGATTTCTCTAATATACAAACATTTCTTATGTACAAAGGACTTGTGCTAGGAATGAATCCTGATCCAAGTAGATTTTTAAGAAGACTATTAATTTAGGTAGTATTGCTGCCTAGACAGAAAACGATAGGTGGTGTGGTCACGTTTTGCCTTTTGGCCAGAGCTATTTAATGTATTTATGTATGTGTATGTGTTTTACTTAAATATTTCCAGTTCTGGCTTTCTCAGGGACATCAGACTCTTCTCAATTCACACTTCCATTTCTGGCTGGTCTCCCAGGCTCCATCCAGGCTTCCTGCTCCTATCAATCTTCTTTGATTCTATACCAACTTTCCTTGAGTGCCATTTTCACCCTTGCTTAACCACTCAAAACTGTAGTGGATTGCCATGGTGTATTATACACTAACATTATCTATAGTGACGTTAACAACAATGACCCACATTTGCATATTTATGTTCTCAAACTTCCACGTTCACTATCCTGTTTTACTTAGTTCCCAAATTTCTATCTGGATTTCAAAGCCCTCAATTAACTGTCACCTTTCTGTTTCAAAAGATTGTTTTTTGTTAAATATTTTAAATGGATCTATTCTAAAATTTCTAAAACTAGGAACCAAGTAAGTCTCCTTGACTTCCTAATTCAATCCATCAGCAAATAATGTAGGTTTCAGGCCCCAAAATACATCTGGAATACATATTCTTCCCTCCATATATTAGCTTGCTTAGGCTGTCATAACAGACTGGGTGGCTTAACACCAGAAATTTTTTTCATAGTCCTGGAGGTTTGGAAGTTCAAGATCAAGGCTTATACATGACTGTCTACTTCCAGTTTTTTCGTGTGACCTTCCCTGTGTGTCTTGTGTCTTAACCTCTTGCTCTTATAAGAATATCTGTCAGATTGGATCTATCCATATGACCTCATTTCACCTTAATTACCTCTTTAAAGGCCCATCTCCAAATACAGTCAGTCACCTTCTAAAGTACTAGGGGTTAGAACTTCAACATAAAAATTAGGGGAGAGGGACACAGTTCATCCCCTAACACTCCATCACTGAAACCATTCTGCTCACACTGCCCTCAATTGACAGTAGATCAAGGTGCTAGTTTCCCCACTTCCATGTCCTTTTGAATACATTTGTTACATAATAGCCATGATGATCTTTTGAAAATGTCCAGTTTTCCCTTACTTAGAACTTTATGGTAGTTTCCCATTGCATTTATATTAAATTTCAAACTCCTTTCATTGGCCTACAATAGGTACACAATCTATTTTTCTATCTTCAATTTATGCTGCTCTTTGGGGTTTGCATCATAATCCTGAAAGACAATCCTGAATGCCATAATCCTGAATGGTGAAATCCCTAAAATCTAAAATTCATAAAGTCAAAATCCCAATCAAAACCCTAAAAACATATTCTGGACATTAAAAAAAATTCTTTAAAAGACATTTACTTACATATTTAAAGAGAATTTATTTGATAAAATTATAAAACACAATGGAACATTTCATAAGCCTCTTTATATAGCAAAATTGGGTGCTATAAAATAGGCTTACACATTTTTGCATGAACGTGACAGTTATGAGCAGACAAATCATTTTCATAAAGAAATAGGTCAAAAAGTAAAAAGTATAAATGCATATCTCTATGGTTGGTAATTGTGTGCACCCAGCTTTATAACTGTAGTCATCTAGAGTACTCTGATGGATAACTTAAATCTTTTGACAAGATTGATTGAAAACCGCTATGAGTCATCACCATGAATGTGGCTGCCCAAAGAGCATCAATCTTAAGAAACGTTATCTTTTACAAATGCAGGTATACAAAAAGAATAAGCCTTCATTTATTAAAGAAGTTTTGTCATTTTGACACACACGTTGTTCCGTCCAATACAATATAACTATGCTGCACATAACTAAAAAACATATTAATCCCTTTTCTAGCAATTTGGCTTTTAATTCCCTTAGTTTTTTGTTTTGTTTTGTTTTTTTGAGGGGAATGGTACTGGGAATTGAACCCTGGGGCACCATACCACTGCACTACACCCCCAACCCTTTTAAATTTAGTTTGAGATGAGTCTTGCTAAATTGTCCAGGTTGGTCTTTTGATTTTTTAATATGGTTTGTTGTTGTTGTTGTTTTTCTTTTTCAATATACATGACAGTAGAGTGTATTTTGGCATATTGTACATTTATACATTATGACTTATTCTAATTAGGATCCTATTTGTGTGATTGTGCATGATGTGGAGTTACCCTGGTCATATATTCATATACAAGTAGAGGAAAGTTAGGTCCAATTAATTCTACTGTTTTTCCTATTCCCCTACCCCTCCCATTCCTTCATTCCTCTTTGTCTAATCCAGTGTATTCTGTTCTTCCCCTCCCTATCCTCCCTTGTTGTGGGTTAGCATCCACATATCACAGAGAACATTCAACCTTTGGTTTTGTGGGACTGGCTTTTTTCATTTAGCATGATATTCTTCAGTTCTGTCCATTGACTGGAAAATGCCATAATTTCATTCTTCTTTATGGCTAACATTCCATTGTGTATATATACCACATTTTCTTTATCCATTTGTTGAAGAATACCTAGGTTGGTTCCATAGCTTAACTATTGTGAATTGAGCTGCTATATACATTGATGCGGCCATGTCATTGTACTATGCCAATTTTAAGTCCTTTGGGTATAGATTGAAGAGTGGGATAACTGGATCAAATGGTGTCTCCATTTCAAGTTTTCTGAAGAGTCTCCATACTGCTTTCCAGAGTGGTGGCACCAATTTTCAGTCCCACCAGCAATGTACTTTTTCCCCCACATCCTTGCCAACATTTATTACTTGTATTCTTGATAATTGCCCTTCTGACTAGAGTAAGATGGAATCCCAGTGTAGTTTTAATTTGCATTTCTCTAATTGCTAGAGATTTTGAACATTTTTTCATATATTTGTTGACCATTTGTATTTCTTCTTCTGTGAAGTGTCTGTTCAGTTCCTTTGCCCATTCAGTGATTGGGTTGTTTTTTTTGGTGTTAAGTTTTTGAGTTCTACCATGCTGGTCTTGAACTTGTGTCCCTCCTGCCTCAGTCTTTCCAGTAGTTGGAATTTCAGGCATGTAGTGTCATGCCTAGATAAGTGGCCTGTTTTTTTTCAATAGGAATTTCAGTTTTGGAGATTTTGACTTTTAGGATTTCAATATTCACGATTTTAATCTTTCATTATTGTGCTTTTTAGGAGTTTCAAATTTAGGGAGCCAGGCACGGTGGTGCACACTTGTAATCCCAGCACTTTGGGAGCTGAGACAGGAGAATCACAAGTTCAAAGCCAGCCTCAGCAACGGCGAGGCACTAAGCAACTCAGACCCTGTCTCTAAATAAAATATCAAATGGGGCTGGGGATGTGGCTCAGTGGTGGAGTGCCCCTGAGTTCAATCCCTGGTACCAAAATAAATAAATAAATAAATAAATAAAAATAAAATAAAAATTTAGGGATTTAAAATTTTAGGGATTTTGATCTTTCCAGAATTCAACATTTGGGATTATAGCATTTCGGTTTGTGTCTTTTAGGATTCTGATTGGTACCATACTTTTTGCATATGCTAAAATTTTTCTGGGAATATTTGTATGCTTAAGCTTCAATTATTACCTCCTTAGAAGTCTTCTCAGATTAACCACTATTATTTCCTGCAAAACTCATAATTTATAATTACATTATATATTTTACCATGTTTTTTGGTCACTAAAATATAAATTTCTTGGAAGTAGCTATGTATCGTGCTAACCACTATGTCTAAGCAGATCTGTGGCTGTATTCAAGAAAGTTTATAAACCCACACATATTCCCCGCTCTGCACCTGCATGGAACATTCTACCTAGAATCTTTTCCTTCTATAAACAAATCCATGCATGTTGTTATTTTTAAAGTGTACTTCAATTCCTTTCTCAAAGATACCTTTTATTAAAAAGCATCCTTGAGGACTGGGTTTGTGGCTCAGTGGTAGAGTGTTTTCCGTAGCACCTATAAGGCACTGAGTTTGATCCCCAGCACCACATAAAAAACTACATAAACAAAATAAAGGTATTGTGTCCATCTACAATTAAAAATATGTTTTAAAAATCATCTTTGACTCTGATATGGCTCTCTTGATTCCCTCAGACCTTTAGTGGTATATTTAGCTTTTTAGGTATTTTTAAACATGCATTTTATTTTTAATATATAAAGGATAACTGTTGATAAAAAGGTTTGATTGAATAAAAGTTAATTTATATGGTCATAGGTGGTTCCTACTTTACTATTTGTTACAAACCTAATATACATAAAAGAAAAGTGACAGGTTCTTAGTGTTTGCTAAAGCCCAGTGAGGATATTTTTGTGTGTGTTTATGATAGAGAGAATAATATAAACAGAAAGATAAGTTTCAACCTTATTTAAACCTTGCTTAGTATGCCTATTCCAATCATATTCAATGTGTGAGCTGTCAGGAGATTGAAGACAACATTGGAGGAGATCAGGTATACCAGCTGCTATAGAGTCTACCAGTTGAGCTCTCGATAAATATGACTCTAAATGCAGCTTTCAGTGACAATTAACACAGTTTTTACTGAGATAGCAACTTCCCTTTTATTCTTCTCTTTCTTTTGTCCGTCTGTTTTCTTTGTTTCTCTTTTTTAAATTAAGTAGTAGAGGGTAGAGCAGTGGCTCTCAACCCTGGAGTTGCTCACCAGAATCAACACACACGTTCAAGGAAATAAAAATAATTTTCTACCTCATTTAAAAAGTCAGAGCAATTAAAATAATAAATAGCATTTTACATTTATCAAATTAAAAAAATTACAGATTTGACATATACTAAGTGTTGGCTAGAAAATGGTGAAATAGAAATTCTTATATCTTTGGTAGGAGCATAAGTTGGTGCAATCACTTTGGAGAGCAATTTGTTAATATCTAGTGAGGTTAAATATATTCTATAACTCAACAATTTTACAAGGCATAAGCCTAGAGAACACTCTGTAGAAGACAAGTACAATTATATCATTTCAGCATTGTTCATATAACCAAAATATTTAATAATGAGGAGGTGGATAAATATGGTAAAGCTATTAAGTTAAGATGGATGAATAAAAGCTATAAGAATCAACATAGATAAATTTGAAAAAAATATTAAGGAAAGAAAGGTTGAGCAAGGCATGTGGCTCATGCCTGTAATCCCAGTTACTCTAGAGGCTAAGGCAGAAGAAACACAAGTTTGAGGCCCACCTCAGCAACTTAGGAGACCATGTCTCAAAATAAAAAAATAAAAAGGGATAGAGGCATAGCTTAGTGGTAGAGGACAGACCTAGCATGCATGAGGCCTTGGGTTTAATCTTTAGTACCACAAACAACAACAAAACAAACAAACATACAAAACCCTTTGGATTGTGTTTACATTTATGTAAAATTTAAAAACCCATTAAATAGTATATTGTTAAAGGCAACATATAAAAGAAGCAAAAATATATGTAGGAGGATACACACAGATTTCCCTTCTAGAAAAGGAAGGAAAGAAATATTTTAGGAGTAGAAGCTTTCCTCAAGAAAAGCTGAGGTAAGGGCAGAGGTTTTTACATATTTTATACTTGAAGGAGAAAAAGCAATGGCTGATCCACTGCAGAGCTGACTCAATTACTAGGGATCGAGATAGGTAGACATCAGTCATCTGTTTTCACAAAAAGCTTCACTCATTCCAAGCAAACCAGGATTAAAAACCATTTTTTATTTACTGGACTGAGACCAGTCAGGGTTCAAATCCTGAACTCAGCACTTATTGTCCTATTACATACAGCAATTACTTGACCTCTGTTTAGCTTATTAATGTAGAGATGTGATAGTAATCTTTTTTTGACAACTAGCATATTTTCTGCTTCTGCAACTATAAGTGCATCCTCTGGCTAATGAGGGGAGCTAATTCATTCTTGTTATTTTCTTAATGTCAGAATGCTGTTCATCTTTCTCTGGTAACTGCTCCCCATTTTTAATTTAGGGATCTCGTTATACTCCATCTCTGAGTAGTATGTGTCTGTGTCTGAGTGGTGTGCATCTCAGGTCTGGCCAATCCAAAGCTAACATTTCAGGCTGCAGGGATTGGTTAAGGAATAAGCCCAGCCCCATATGTGAGCCAGTGGAACCTCTGTTGAGACTCTTGGGACAGAGATAGATGTTATTTCCTAGTTTGTTACTGTTTTTGAATTCTGCAGGATATATGCTGGGTATAGTGACAATTTTGCATTACATGAGAAGAAGTATGTGGCTTAAAAATGGAGTCAACAGGCCTTTGTGTGGTTGTGTATGCTTGTAATCTCAGAGATTTGGGAGGCTGAGGCAGGAGGATTCCAAGTTTGAGGCTGGCCTCAGCAATTTACCAAGGCCCTAAGCAACTTAGCAAGACCCTGTCTAGGGAAAAAAAAAAAAAAGGTCTGCAATATAGTTCAGTAGCAAAGTGCCCCTGGTTTCAATCTCTACTACCAAAAAAGAAAAAAGAAAAAAAAAAAGGATCAACAGAGAAAATGCACTGAGAGAAAAAAACAGGTCCTATATTAAATCAGGAGAAAAGTCAGGCCAAAATACTATTGGACTTCTCAGTAACATAAGCTAATAAATCTATTTTTTGCTTAAAAAGAATTTGGATCAAGTTTTCTGTCACTTATAACCCCAAAGATTCTACTGATTCAACTTCAAAAGGGTTGATGAGAGGATTACATAAAATAAGACATGTCAAGCAATAACATTAGTGACTGAAACTACATTGTATAGATATGATTCCTTCTGCTGAACTCTTTTTAGCAATTATGATCTCTGTTAGACATATGATACTTATCAGCTACCTTGTACTATTAGTAATATTAACATTGTCTCCCCCCCTCCCAAGTACTAGAAATTGAATCAAACCGCATTCTACTATTGAGCTACATTCCCAGCCCTCTTTATTTATTTTGGTACTGGAGATTGAACCTAGGGGTGCTTAACCACTAAGTTTATATCCCTATGCCTTTTAAATTTTTGAGACAGGGTCTTGCTAAATTGCTGAGGCTGGCCTTAAACTTAGGATCCTCCTGCCTCAGCCTCCCAAATTGCTAGAATTACAAATATGTGCCACCACATCTTGTTAAATTGCCCAGGCTGGACTCCAATTTGCATTTCTCCTGCCTCGGCCCTCTGAATTGCTGGGATTACAGGCCTGACTATGAATATCATATGTCTCCAACAAGACTTCAAGTTTCTCTAATTAGGTATTTCTCTGTGTTTTTGTTTGTCTCTCTCAGTCTTTTTTTTTTTAGTTGTAGGTAGACAATAATAACTTTATTTTAATTTATTTATTTAATGTGGTGCTGAGGATAGAACCCAGTGCCTCACCTGCGCTAGGCAGGTACTCTACCACTGAGCCATAACCTCAGCTCTCTCTCTTTTGATACTGTGGTATTGGGGATTGAACTCAGGGGTATTTTTACCACTGAGCAAAATCCCCAGTCTTTTTTATTTTTTGAGACAGAATTTCTCTAAATTACTGAGGGTGCTAAGTTGTTCAGGTTGGCCTCAAACTTGTGATCTTCCTGCCTCAGCCTCTGGAGCCACTGGGGTTACAGACAGGTATGCACCACTGAGCCCTGCTGACAGTTTTCCTTAACAAGGTACCATTCAGTTTTTAGAACTTTCAGACCTATTTTCAAAGTTGTAAGGCCCAAAACTTGAGAATAATTTGAAACAAGGATGACAGGTCTGTGAATCAGAACAGATGGGAAGACTCAAGAGGAGGGATTTCCCCTATCTGACCACAACTTCCTACTACAGTTCCCACTTCCCCATCCTTAGTACTTCAGATACCTATCACTTCATATTTTTTTTTCTTAATGAACCTTTCTTGAGTCAGTTTTTTTCCTAATGAGCATTTCATTGTCTCATACTTCATGATGCCCAGAGACCTTCCATTAACTCAAATCAGTTGTTTTTTTTGACAACCACTATAATCTTCTATTTGGTCACTGGACTTTCTTCACCCCAAATAATCACCGCCAGTCTAATCTTTCCACAATATCACTTACACAATTACTATCCCTGCTCAAAAAGCTCTGATAACTGCTATTTATCATCTATTTAAAAGATTTAAATTTTCTTACTTTTGTGCTTCAGTAAACAGGTTCCATGCTCATCTCTTTTCCTAGTGGTATCCAGAACTCCTGAAAAGGATCCCACAGTTTAATCACCTACTGATATGTGCTCATGTCCCCAAACCACAATGTGTGTTTTTGTTTTGCTTATGGGACCTGTGTGTTCCAGATTTTCTAGCTTTCAGCCTAAATCTCTTTTTAATACCCAAATTACAGTTCTGTGAGATCTTTCTCCTTAAATAATATTTGGAATTTCTGAAGAATGTTCTCAAGTCACAGAAAACCAATTACATGACATTTGTCATGTCTATTGTCACATGGTCAGTTGTCTCTGTAAAGCCAGATGACCAAAAGGAGGCAAATTAAAACCGCTGGGCAAGGCTTTATTGGAAATACATCTCTTGGGCTAAACTCTCCTGTCCATTAGAGTGTGTCCGGGAGAATGGCACACAAGTTCCGGGGTACAGAAAATGTTAAAAGGCCCAGTCAGGAAGGGGAGGGCTTAGGGCAGGAAGAGGTCAGAGTCCTTCCTGGATAAGTCAGGAAAAGCCCTCTGATTGACAGGAGGCGCCTCTACTGCTGATGTCAGCGTCTGACTGTTCCATGGCTGCCTCTAAGTGGACACCCTGAACCCTGAACCGACCTAACTGTCTCATTCCAGACAAACCTTCTACTCTCAGTTGATGAGAGCTTGCTTTTTCAAAGCCAGCTTCTATAGGCTGCTGCTGCTGTTCTCTAGGGACAATGCTGATCCAGACATATTCCCACGCTGCAAACATAATCCCACACTGTACAACTAAATACGAACTATAATAGTTCACAAAATTTAACAAGTTTAGGGTAACTAGAGGGGCTTATTGCATAGAAAACTTAAAATGAGTATCTAGATATAAAGGTTGTTGGAGTTCACTGGCCAACCATCTGGAGGGATGGTTCCACACTGATGCTCCCTGATCTCAGTTGTCAACCTTTCCCCTTTCCTTATTCTCCATTTCTCAACAGTCTCACTTCAAGGGCCAGCTTCTCTTCCTCCAATGAACTTGTGTCAGATGGAAAATGGATATTTATTGAGTGTCTTTTAAGTGCCAGTTACTTACTGTGCAAGACCTTGGGGATACAAGGGATAAGAAAACAGACACAGCCCTATTTTCATAAGAAATAAATATTAAATTAGTAAAACTAATTTCTCAGGTAATTACAAATGTGCAAAGATAATAAAACAAAACAATGAACAAATGAAAATAATGCCCCCACCCATTCTGGTGTCCAAGCTTGAGGTCTCCACATTCCACATTTTCTAAGGTCCAGACACCGGACCTTATTTTCCGATCTCTTACACTGTATCCAGTCAAAGTGATTGCAATCTGTAGAAAAGCATTCTGACCCCAAGAATGACAGCTTCTTACATTATTATACAGTTTTGTTTCTTATTTTTTCATATTTCCTCTGTAGAGAATGAATACAGCCAAAATTCATGAATACTTAAATTGTGTTTGGCACCACTATAAACCCAATATATATGCACTAATTTATGTAATTTTCAAAATTATCTCTGAGGGAGCTTTATTATTTTCTTCATTTTACAGTAAAGGCAAATAAGGCACAGAAAGGTTAAGTTATCATTTCAAGGTCACAGAGTAACAGCAGAATTAAGAACCCAGGCAATCTGAAAGCCTAGCCCAAACTTTTTATCACCCTCCCATTATGCCTCTCCATTTAGATAATTTGCATAATCACAGAAGGGTCATTAAAATAATTTCCCCAAACAATGGAGCAATGTTTCCTCAAAGGTGCATTCTACCTCCCACTTTGGAGCTAAAAAGAAACTGTTGAAATTCCTTAATGTTTCCCATCTTTTACCTCTGGATTTTCATCCCATGGTCAAGTTTAGCACACCCTGCCCCATCTCACATTCCCCTGAACTGCTCTCTGCTTCTGTTGTAGAAAACCCACCAGTCCTCCTTTGATTCATATTTCAGAGGTAATGATGTATTATGTTAAATGTGGAGAGTCCCACCTTACCTGAGATAAGTCTCTGCCTCCCACCTTACTTCATGTAAGAATGGCTCCAAAATAGGCTAGACTTCATTTAGCCCATTTAAGTTGTGTTCAAAGTATTGATTTGTTTTGTTGTTGTAAAGATTACTGTGATCTTAACAGGGGATATAATGTATAACTAAGTAAAGGTTCAAGATTATAAAAGTCAAAAAAAAGAAAAGAAAACCTACCAGTCCTTTCATAGAAGCCAGATTAAGCCCAAAAGTTCCACTCACTGTGACTTCTTCCATCTCTGTATTCATGTAACAGTAACTGTCTATAGTAACACTCTCAGACATTACCTTCCCTACTTGATGTATAAGGAATATATGGTTTCCTAAGGTAAACTGCACAATGTCTTTCATAGACTTGGTATTAAAAAGGAATTACTGATTGTTCAATTGACTGAGAGGGTTCTCAGGTCCTAGGAGACTGGTAGCAAACACATACTTAGTTCTTGGTTTTGTTTTTATATAATTTAACATTATGCATTGTAAACATACTGAAATGTCATACTGTACCCTGAAAGGTACAATTATGTACAATTCCTATATATCAATTAAAAATTTTAAGAAGCTTATTTAAAAAAAGAAATTCAGGGAAAAATAATCCGTGGCTATTAGAGGCTAAATAAAGACTAGATGACCAGAAGGAGGTGAATTAAAGCCGCTAGGCAAGGCTTCATTGAAAATACACGCTCTGGGGCCGAATCCTCCCATCCATCAGAGCGGGTCGGGAGAAATGGCGCTGGGGCTCCAGTGTAGGGAGAATTTGAAAGGCCTGGTCAGGAAGGGGAGGGCCTGGGGGCAGGAAGAGAAGGCCAGAGTCCTTCCTGGATAGGTCAGGAAAACCAGCTGATTGACAGGAGGCATGTCTACTGGTGACTGTCAGCGTCTGGCTAGCCGCTCCTTTTCGCAGCTGCTGACTGCAGCTGCCCTGACCAATTAAGAGGTCCCTTTAATTGGACATCTTGGACCCTGATCCGACCTAACAATCCCTAATGCACAAATCTGAAATTTGAAATGTTATGAGATTTGAAACTCTGTGTCAAGTTAGCACTTGAAAAATTTTAAGATTTTGGAACACTTAGGATTTTGGATTTTGGGATTAAATGTACAACAAACAAATACTCCAAAATACAAAAAACTCTGAAACCTGAAATACTTTCAGTGTCATACTAGATTAGGCATATTCAACCTGTATCAACATATCATTCAATAAACATTTAATGTGCCAAGTAATTCTTCTAGGTATTAAGAACAAACTTTCCCTCCTTAGCTCTATACCCAAATTAGCATGCTTTCTTCCAGATTCAAATTCAAGATTACCATCCTTGTCCCTAAAACACAGACACACATATTCCAAACTCGCTCCTCCTCAAAGTCTCAACATTTCTTTTTCTTTTTTGGTATGGGGAATTGAACTCAGGGGCACTTGGCCACGTAGCCACATATAGGGCTGGAGAGCCCTATATTTGTAGTTTATTTAGAGACAGGGTCTCACTGAGTTGCTTAGCGTCTTGCTGTTGCTGAGGCTAGCTTTGAACTCGAGATCCTCCTGCTTCAGCCTCCCAAGCCACTGGGATTACAGGCATGTATCACCACACCTGGCTTTAACATTTCTGGAAGTCTTCCCATCACCTATGGGATATATGTCAATCATATGTGTAAAAAAAAGAAATCTAAGTTTTATATTCATCTGATGAATGTAATGAGAGAGAGTACCAAGACAATTTGCTTCTCATTTTTTTGGCAGTTTAATAATACCATCAGGACAACTTTCTCTGCTTACATGTAACTTTTTTATTAGCTGTGGGGTAGCTACAGTTTTAATTTTTTGTGTGATAAAAGAGTTTACAATCATTTTCAGAACATTATTCTTTGAATTGAGGATTTTAAAGTGGAACAAACGAAGTAAAAGTATTATTATGCTTTTCCTAATTCTAGATATGTTAGGAAAATATTTTCCTAATTCTTAACAACGAAAAAATGTATTTAAATGAAATACAAGTTAGAAAGGTGAACACTTAGTATTAATAATTGGTGTTAGAGATGTTTAGTTTTCTGCTATAATTCCAATCCAGAATGAGTTTCTAAAATAAAATACATGGAAAATCTCATTTGAATCTTAATGCAACAAATATGAACTAGATATTTAGTTCCTTGTAACTTTCTATAAAAGTTCCACAACTGTTTTGCATAGATTATATTAGGGATTCCTGTGTGAGTATGTCAGACAAATTCAGAGAAAGGCATCTTAGTGTTTGCTTTTTTCTGTTCTAAGCAAATTAAACATTTTACTTGAATTATGATGCAAAGTAAATATCTATAAATTAGTATTCAAATAGAAAAATATTAAATTAAAAAACAGTAGATAGACAATCTGAAAAACTATTTAAGACATTTCCCCCACACCAAAACAATGGTATAAAACATTAACATGACGCTTGATAGGATCCACAATAAAATAAGAAAATGTCTGTTCATGATTCTTTGTTGAAGGGTAGCATATACCAGCAGAATCCTGAAAAAGATAAACCTAAATTATTTAGTATACAACTACATTTAAATAGTTAATCAATATATTTCACTATTATATATTTTCTGTTAAAACAACATCAAACCTTTGACAATAATTTGGCAGTTAACTAATATTGTAAAATGTTGACTGCATCATCTACTATGTTAGATGTATGTGTGTACTAATCATACATGCATAATTCTTTTTTTTTTTTTGGTACTGGGGATTGAACTCAGGGGTACTCGACCACTGAGCCACATCCCCAGCCCTATTTTTGTGTTTTATGTAGAGACAGGGTCTCGCTGAGTTGCTTAGCACCTCGCCATTGCCGAGGTTGGCTTTGAACTTGCGATTCTTCTGTCTCAGCCTCCCTAAGTGCTGGGATTACAGGCTTGAGCCACCGCGCCCGGCACATACATAATTCTTGTTCTTAAGGAATCTATAGTCCAAATGAAAATCTCATCATTTTTTAAAAGTGCTTTTAATATGCTAATATTACAAAATTTTCTATTTAGCAGTTTTCTTCTATCTATATATATTTTTTCAAACATGATCTCTATGTACCACGTATTTCTTTTATCATTGTGCCCTAGCCCAGCATACAAACTGATATACAGTAAATATTTAATAAATATTTGCTAAGTAATTGGATAAAGATACTTAGAAACTGCTTTATTTGTAATATCTTTTGTATGATTGCAAATTTTCCCTCAATACTTACATAGGCTGTAACTTTAAAGATAGAAGAAGTAATTTGTATTTTCTTGGTTTGAGGATGCTTTCGGACACTAGAAAAGAAAAAAAATACATTTAAAATATATAACAAGGGGCCAAGATTGTAGCTCAGTGGTAGAGCGCTTGCCTTGCATGTGTGAGGCACTGGGTTCGATCCTCAGTACCATATAAAAATAAATAAAGATATTTGTGTCCATCTACAACTAAAAAAAAATTAAAAAAATAAAATATATAACAAGCTTAGTTAAAAATAAAATTTAATTAGGATAAAAAAAAAACCAGAAAGCTTATAGCGGCAAAGAGCATTATAAGGATGTGAGTCAAAGCAAAAGGCCAATCATGGGGTGGGTGGGATATAATGGCTGGTAGGAGTATAGGAAATTGTGAGTGGGCTTGTAGGGCTCTGGATCCCAAGCAGGCAGCATGAAGTTTTGGGAAGCATACTCAGATCAAGAAATAGCCTTGAACTTTTATTCTGAGACATCAATGATTGAAATCAAGCCACTAATTTAAATCTTTTTAAGAAAGAACAAAAACTTCATGTAAATATATACTTGGATATATACTAGAGGCATTTTGATTTCAGAAAAGTTAAACATGTTAAAACATTGAGTTTTTAAATAGGATAATAGGGCATCATCTCCAATTGAAAGAACCTAAGGGAATCAATTGGCTTGGATTCCACACTGCATCTATGAGTTTCCACAGAAACTTGACAGTTTAGAAACAGACAAGGCATTCTTATTATGTAGGTAAATATAGCAGAAAGAAAAAGTGGCTTTGACTGACTACAGAGCTAATAAATACATCTTAAAGCCATTAAAATTACATGTATTATGTATAAAATAAGGATTGTCATACCATAATTTAAATAATGATCCCTTTTTGGTATTTAGGTGTTCTTTTGTTTTCATATAGAACATGAACATATAAAATATCCAACTAAAGTGGTTTGAAAAGGATGGCATCTGGGGCTTCATCCAAGAATGGGACAAGGTCAACTAAATTGAAATAATAGAAAACCAAATTTTACGATTAGGTTTGTGGTCAGTCTGAAACTGAGATGGTGAAATGACTCTACCATGTCACAGAGACAATTAATGGATAAACAAGAATTTGTAAAAGTCAGATTGAAGTGTTGATAGCTGTAAGGGATAGATAAAAACATACTAAAGAATTAAACAACCTAAATACAAATGCCAGTGGTACTACTGAGCTGTTATTTCACTTTGGACAAGAGTAACCTCTCTGAAACTCAATTTCCTCAGATGTAAGCTGGGCACATTATAGTTCCTTTTAGGATAAGAGAATTAAGTGATATACATGAAGATAATGTATATAAAATAATATATGAAAACTTTGTTAAATTATCTATTGCTAAATTATATCATACAAAAATAATTTTCTCTTGGTAGCTCTCACTCTCCCTAAAGATTACCTATGGCAATATGAAGAAAGCAAGCAAACTAAGGATTGAAGATATAAACAACGGACATATATTTATATGTTATCTACATACAAATATACATACATATTTAAAATGCCTTACAGTTTGCAAAATATTAAAGATCACATAACTCAGGCATTATTTTGTCAATTTTATAGAGAGCAGAAATAGAAAACTTAAATGATATGTTTAAGAAAATCCAACTATAAGTGACATTTCTGGGAACATAATCCAGATGACTTGGGATCCATTGCCTCTTCTATACATCTGCTGTTTATCCCATATCTATATACCCTCTAAATACATATGCATCAAAGGTATTATTCATATGTAACGCGTGGGTAAAATTTAAAGGAAGATCCCTCTTTCCCTACTTTATCAGGTGAAAATATTGCTTACCCTCTACTACATATGTAAAAATAATGGGGAGAGAGAGGAAGAAGGTAGACTGTTTGGAAGGGGTGTGTGTATGTGTGAATCTGCATAGGCCTACAGATGGCCAGCCCTAGCCATTTTAGGGTTCCTGGTTCCTAGGTGGTTTTCATCTCTATTAGATATTCCTTTCATAGTTAAATGCAGGAGTTATTTGATTAAATTGATTTCCAAATATTTCTATGAATTGGGTCAAGGTCATTTTATTTTTCTAATGCCTGAACTATACTACAAGATGAAGATGACATTTAAAAATTTGTGCTTATTCAAGGATGACCATAACCACCATATATAAATATTCATATATACCTACATAGCTAGGTGGTTATCTCAAAATAAAGAACATATGTATGGTTATATCTAAATCTAAAACAATGTGGGGGTGGGTATGTGGTATAATCATATATAAAAGTTTGTTAAGTTATATGTATACTTACAATTTATTTTACTATATGTAAATTATCTCTATAAATATATTTTTTAAAAAATAAACTAGCACTTGTACATTACTGGAAGTTGATTCCTAACAGAAATAAATCATATTATTCCATTTTATTTCTTATGGTACTATGCTAAATAGTACCATAAATATTACTATGCTAAATAGTAATAAATCATATTATTCCATTTTATTTCTTATGGTACTTAAAATTTCTTTTTTTTTTGGGGGGGGGTACTGGGGATTGAACTCAAGGGTACTCGACCACTGAGCCACATCCCCAGCCCTATTTTGTATTTTATGTAGAGACAGGGTCTCACTGAGTTGCTTAGCACCTCGCCATTGCTGAGGCTGGCTTTGAACTCACGATTCTCCTGTCTCAGCCTCCCTAAGTGCTGGGATTACAGGCTTGAGCCACTGTGCCCGGCTTGGTACTTAAAATTTCTAAATGAATTTGCTTAATTTTTTTTTTTTTTTGGTACCAGGGATTGAACTCAGGGGCACTCGACCCCTGAGCCAGGTCCCCAGCCCCATTTTTGTGTTTTTTATGTAGAGACAGGGTCTCACTGAGTTGCTTTAGCGCCTCGCCATTGCTGAGGCTGGCTTTGAACTTGCGATTCTCCTGTCTCAGCCTCCCCAAGTGCTGGGATTACAGGCTTGAGCCACCGCGCCCGGCTTTAATTTTTTTTTTTAAAACAAGCAAATTCAGTATCACCTGTCCTATATCTCTAAGAAAAAAAATAAAAAAGGAAATGTAAAATGATATTCATTAGTGCCTTAAACTGTTTTACTAATAATTAACATATCACATCTTTGGCCTCACTAACTCCCTCCTTAGATAATCATAAGTTTCTTTTTTTTTCTTTTTGTAGTGCTAACAATCAAACCCAGGGCCTCATACATACTAGCCAAGCTTAAAATGTATATCCAATATCTATATCTATATATCTATATATATCCAATATCTATATCTAGATATAGATATATTGATCATATGAATGATTTGGAAAGAATTGTTTCTTTTTTTTAAATTTTTTTAAGTTGTTGATGGACCTTTATTTTATTTATTTACATGTGGTGCTGAGAATCGAACCAAATGCCTCATGCATGCATGCTAGGCAAGCGCTCTACCGCTGAGCCACAACCCCAGCCCCAAGAAATGTTTCTTATGAATATCATTTGTGATAATTTCTGAGAATTATTCTCATATTGACTCTAAACTTTAGGGTATAAAGATTATACTGTAAGTAATACTGCTCATTTTAAAAAACAAGCGCACTTCCTTAACTAGCATCTGAAAGCCATAATTTTCTCAGTTCAAATAATAAAATTTTATCTGGGAAGGATATTTGGCTTGGGGAAATTCTCCAAAAATTTTGACAGGAACACGTATTTAGGGGCTGGGGTTGTGGCTCAGTGGTAGAGCACTTGCCTAGCATACATGAGGCACTGGGTTCAAATCTCAGGACCGCATAAAAATAAATAAATAAGTAAAATAAAGGTATTGTGTCCATCTAAAAAACTGAAAACAAAACAAACATGTATATAATGTCTAAAGTAGGAAAGAGACAGGCAATATTCACAGCTATGAAATTATTTCTGTATATATATATTGAAATAATTTTTTGCTTTTAAATAAAATGGTTCTTAAGTATTGCCTAGTGGTTTTTAAAGAAATAACAATCTTCAAAAAGAAGGCATTTTTCAAAACATTTAAACGGTATATTTTATAGGACATGTAATAATGGATAAGGAATAAAGTATTCTAAAAATATTTTGTCCTTTTGTTTCATCCAGAAATCCTAAAAATCATACTTTATATAGTGTGTCTTTGACATCCATAAACAAGGAATGGATTTTGCTAGAATATGTTATTTATAATGTTTATCTGCAAGGGCATACTAGATGCTGTAAAGCAGCTGCTGCATGTTTCATTAGAAAGCTAGCAAAGGTCTTTCTAATGGATGCAAAACATCTCAAATTCAAGTAAATAAATGGGGAAAAATACTTCTTTGTTAAATTAGCTTGTTCAGATGATTTGGTTGGATATGTGGTTCAGAATTCTGAGAAAGTACTAAAGATACTTCAAGTTCCACCTTACATATTCCTTGACAACTACTATATCCACCCACTTTATTACTACCAATAGATGAAAGGGCCATAATAAAATAACACAGCATTTGACCAAAATCAGCATGACCAATATGAGGAAAGCTACAAGTAGTGCATGTGAAAAACAAACCAACATAGCTCTTAAAGGACTCAGATCAATTATCGAGGCAACTGTTCTGTATTGACACCTAAATCATCTTAAATAAGTAAATATTTAAACATAATTTTCTACTGAAGCGCTTGGAGAAGACAATTTCATTTCTCCTTGTTCAGCAAAGAAATTCTTAAGTATGCTTAAACTTGCACCATTAGGAGAAATATTTAATGGTTCTCAAAAGCATTGCTCTACTTGGGCCAGTCTCTTTCCTAGCCTCCTCTAGAATGACAGATTTGCGATGTATCACCTTTAAACTGGAAACAGAATGCCCTCCTCTTTGTTGGTCCTCATAGACTTCCCTGATGGCTCACATCCATGCAGTTTACTCTTAAACTTCTGGGATATTACTTACAGTATAAAAAGTAGCAAACATTTGCCTATAAATAACTGAATACTTGATCACATAAATAATTTTACTTTAAAGATTTTAAACAATTCCTTTACTACTGTATGTTAGTTTGTTGCAATTTCCTTAAAGTCAAGGAATATTTTGATGCTCCTCTTGTAGCCTGTTTAGAGCCTAGCAGAATTCTGTGAATAATATTGATACTTGCTGATTGCCTAATTAAATGATTCCACACTTACTTTTCTTGTAAGATGTTATGAATTTTGACTGTTCACTTTATGAGTGGTCATTATATTTTCCAGTCATACTTTTTCTTAGCACCCCAAAAATGTAGATGAGAATCACAGATAAGAATCTAGGAATGGGAATGCTGGAAAAAACAGCAGGTTCTGCAGTGTCGAGGACCTAAAATTATTTCTGTTTCAAACATCTCCAAGATACCATTGTCTCCACAGCACATGGTAGTGAGGAATTCTACAAGCTCATGTGGCTGATGAGGTACAATGCACTACAATGGTAGTGGAGTAGTTTTTGTGTGAGCATGTTGAGGGTATACTAGGAATCTTCAATAGTACCAGAAGTGGTCTACAAGTTTTATACAAGCTGTAAATTATTAGAACAGAATATGTTGATATAGGTATGTGTACACTTTTTCTGAAATTGTATTTCTAATGTATCTGTTCCAAAAATCTATGTAATGACACGACCTTTTCATTAAAATCAGATACAAGTTATAGAAATATTTTTAATACCATATCAGAAACAAAAAAGTAAAATAAATCATGCAGTTATTTAGATATATGACACATGTAATGAATATAAGAATTAAGGTGTTGAGTAAAGTAACAATTAAGAATCTGATAGAAGCTAATTCTGTTATTTTCCTACTGAAAAAAATGTAACTAAACTTTGGAACTCTCTGCTTTCTTATTTGTGTCCTACTTGCCTATAAGTATGATCTACTACCTTCACAATTGAAAAAACCCTAACAAAGAACATTTACTTTAGTTCTTAGTTAAAATAAGAGTAAGAAATTTATAGTTTTAATCCTCATTTGGTATACAGAAAAAGAGAGAGAGAGAAGAAAGCAAGCCTGGAAGAATACCTAAAATAACTGTATAGCTTTGGGATTAATTTGAAAAGGTAAAGATTACACCTAGATGAAAATTCTTCTACTTTTTTAGAACAAAGGTAACAATTATTACCTGTTAGTCAAGCAAACTCAAAAATCCTGAAAGATCTTGTGTGACTTTTTTTTTTTTTTTTTTGTATCAGGGATTGAACTCAGGGACACTCCACCACTGAGCCACATCCCCAGCCCTATTTTGTATTTTATTTAGAGACAGGGTCTCACTGAGTTGCTTATTAGCACCTTGCTATTGCTGATGCTGGCTTTGAACTTGCAATTCTCCTGTCTCAGCATCCTGAGCAGCTGGGATTACAGGCGTGCACCACCACGCCCAGCCTCTTATGTGCCTTTAAGATTTAAAAGGAGGTCAGGTAGTAGGGGAAGCCTAGAAGATGGCAGTTGCTAACATGGGACAGAATGAGTGATTGGTCCAACTGAGGAAACAAGAAAAAGAGATAGGAAGAAGAATAATGAGAGGACGGAGAACTGAAATAGAAGGAAATCTAGAAATCTTTCTAACTTGGAAGAAAGGGAGGTGGTTACAAGAGTGGGTAAGGTAGTGCTATTTCTACACTCTGGCAACTAATATAATGACAAAGAGATGCTGGGTAATCCCACCATGGTTACTTTTCTTTCTTTTTCTTCTTGTTTTGAGACAAGGGTCTTACTTTGTTGTCCAGGTGGTCCTCCAATTCCTGGATTCAAGTGATCCTCCCACCTCAGGCTCCCAAGTAGCTGGGACTATAGTAATGTACCACCATGTCTGGCTCCCACCATAGTAAACAAACCATTTGCTGTATTAACTAGAGATTCATATATTGTGATCTAGCAACTTTACCTCACCAGATCCTTATAGATAAGTTTTGTTGTTTCCAGGTATGGATTAAGCACATCTTCATACTGACAAAGGGATCCACCAAGGCAAAGATGTTTAAAAAGACAAAAGAGGAACTCCTCTCTATCTGGTTGCCTGAATACTTCATATTTTTCTGAGTCTTCCATTAGCAAAACCTAAGATGATAAATTAATGTTAATATAATATAGCCCAGGGTTATCATTTTTAAGGTCTTAAACATCAATTTATATATTTAAAAATGATCTTATTTTTTGGTGCTGGGGCGCAAACCCAAGGCTTCACTTATGCTAGGCAAGCGCTCTTACCACTGAGCTACACACCCCTGGTCCAATCTTAAACTTACTTTAAGAACAAATCCTGAGGCAATTGGAGAGAATATATTTGTGATCTGTACTTATTTTGCCTCCATTTTTTCATTAGATCCTGATGTTGGATGAAAGGAATAAATGAAAATTTAAAATATAGCAGCCGAGTCTTCCTTTATTCTAATTTTTATTTTTAGTTAATTATTTTAGTGCTGTAGTATTTTTGGTGTTAAGTCACTTCAAATCTTGTTAGGAAAGAAATTGTAGCATTCCATGAAGTCTTTCACCTTTGTTTCTATCCAGAGGCTAAAAACAAATGGTCATTTTCTAAGCATTCTTACATTATTTGCTTGCTTTTTGGGATGGGTTCTTGCTATGGTACTAAGGCTGATTTTGGATTTGAGGATTCATGTGATTCTCTGGCTTTAGCCTCTTGAATAGTTGGGATCAGTGTTTGGATCACTACTTTATCACCACTTTCTTTACTCCCTGCAGGTACTCCATTTTGAGCCTGTCAGGTGTTGGAGCTTCATATCCACCGTTCCTTTTCCTAGTTTCCTCTAATAAGATCACTTTTTACACATCATATCTGTACATTGACTCTTGATCTCTTGAGACCTTGCTACCACTTTCAGAAAATAGTTTGATTAGGTCTGACATCAAGAATTTTTTTTATATCATTGAGCATTACAGAAAACTAATGCATTTACCGATTGTAGGTGATGAATGTAAGCTATAAGAAGGTGAAAAAGTTAAGTTGTAACATATTTTAATGAATTATTTATATCCAATATACTTTAAAAAAATGTGAAATAGCTAACAATAAAACATAGATACAGCTGGGTGTGGTGGCACATGTCTGCAATTCCAGTTACTTAGGAGGCTGAAGCCAAGGGATCACAAGTTTGAGGCCAACCAGGGAAACTCAGCAAGACTGTTTCAAAATAAAAAAAAAAAAAACAGGCTAGAGATAAAGCTCAGGGGTAAATTATTTGCCTAGCATGCATGGGGCTTAGGGCTCAATCCCCAATATTGCATCAAAACAAAGAAAACAATAAAACATTTAAATATAAATACAATTAAGACCAAAATAATGAAAGATTAAAAACTGTTAAACAAACACAGAAACAGTGGGAAGAGATCTCTTTTATATATAAAGAACTCTAGATGGGCTGGGGTTGTAGCTCAGTGGTAGGGCATTGCCTAGCACATGTGGGGCACTGGGTTCAATTCTCAGCACCACATAGAATAAATAAATAAAATAAAGGTATTATGTTCATCTGCAAGTAAAAAATATTAAAAAGAGAATTCTAGATGGATAAAGCTTTAAAAATTGTGCATAATACTTAACACTATGATATAAGGAAGTATGAAGAGTTATGTAATACTATATATATTTTATAATGTTAATACATTTCCCTTTAACAGAATTTCATACTTTCTTTCTACAAAGTACTCCCTCAATTCATTTTTTCAATGCTTTTAAGAAGAAAGCATCTCCGTGTTGTAGATTGAACGATCTGCCTAAGGTGATTATTGTGTAAATAATAAATCAGGAATTAGGTTAATAATACATGTATTTGATTCCAAGTTCAGGGTACCTATCACCAAAACAAAATTTAATTTAGCTTATCAAATGGCTTCATTGATCCTAGCAATAAGATAGAAAGAAGTTTTTACTCCATGATTTATTTTTTATTTTATTTTATTTTTTGGCAGTATTGTGGGTAGAATTCAGGGGCTTTCTTTCCCTGAGCTACAGCTCTACTTTTTTCTATTTTTTTTGTTTTGAGACAGCCAGAGTCTTGCTAAATTGTCAAGATTGGCCTCAAATCTACAATCTTCCTGCCTCAGCCTCCTGTGTCTCTGGGATTACAGGTATGCACCACTGCATCCAGCACTCTAGGGATAGTTTTTATATTTATTTGATATGTCAAGAGTCTCATACTGAAGAAAAATAGCCATTAATTAAACAGGCAAGTTTCTCTATCTCTTCATTGTTGACATGTTGGGCCAGATAACATTTTTTGTGAGGAACTGTGTTGCAAATTATATTTAGCAGCAACCCTACTCATCAGATGTCAGTAGCATCCAGTAGAGAGCTACTGAAAAATATACAAATAAGTAAGTTGACAGTAAAAATGCTATCCAAGAAGAAATATACCAATCTAATGATTATTACTGATCATATTTATTAACAAGAAGAACTTTATGGGCTTTAAGCAGGCAATAGTTTTTGACATTTTTGTATTTTTTGAAATAAGATTTCAATGTGAAATTTTTAAATTCTATACTTACTTTTCGTAACTCATCAGAAATGAGAAATGGATCACAAAAAGAATCTAAACACTTAACAATATGACCATTATCTCGTACAATATCTTCATCATATAACCGATTAAAAAATGACATTGAAAGCTGTGTGCAAGGAACATTTATAGCTTCAATTTTTTTCACCTCAGTTCCTGGAAAAAAATATTTTAAAAAGAGATAGACAAATTAATTTAGTATTCTCAGTTCTAAAATAAATCACTATGCAGAGATCTAAGAAATAACCAAATATGACATACTTTGATATGCACTGTATGAAGATGTTTTGGTCAAAGATGGTTGTATACAATATGGTAGTTTATACGATTCTAATGGAGCTAAAAAATTCCTATTGCATATTGATGTTGTAGCTGTCTTTAACATCATATGCAATGTGTAACTCACATTTGTGGTGATGCTGACGCAAGCAAACCTACTATACTGCCAGTAATACAAAATAACACATACAATTATGTACAGTACATAATACTTTATAAGGTCAATACATGACTATGTTCTAATTTACATATTTACTATAATATACTTTCTATCATTATTTTAGAGTGTATGCCTTCTACTTATTAAAGAAAGGTTACCAGCTGGGCCTGGTGGCTCATGCCTGTAATCCCAGAGGCTCAGGAGGCTGAGGCAGGAGAATTGTGGGTTCAAAGCCAGACTCAGCAATGGTGAGGCACTAAGCAACTCAGTGAAACTCTATCTCTAAATAAAATTAAAAAACATGGCTGGGGACGTGGCTCAGTGGTTAAGCACCCCTGGGTTCAATCCCCAGTACCAAAAAAAAAGGTTACCATAAAATGTGCTGTATTAAGGCAGAAGTAGCTTCATACACCTCAAATTTATTGCATCTCTTGATTATAGCAAGAGGCCACATTGAGTAATTGGCCTATACCATCTAGATTTGTGTAAATACACTTTTATAATGTTCATATACCTAATGATGAATTTCTCAGAATATATTCCATTGTCTAACAATATATAGCTGTATATAAAAAACATATTAGTTTAGGGATTTTATTAAATTCTTATTTTGCAACTTATTTGTTTTTAATTAATTGTTAAAACTTTATAACAAAAGCTTACCATTTGAGGACTACAGGAACTAAATTAGAGAATACTTGAAAATTAAACACACTTTTTTATGTGGCATGGGGTTCTTACACTACTTTAAATGCATATATCAGAATTGTCTATAAAAGCAGAGGAACTGATGGGTATGGTGGCACACAACTGTAATCCCAGAGGCTCAGATACTGAGGCTGGAGGATCACAAGTTCGAGGCCAGTCTCACAAAAAAACAAAACAAAGGAACTTCTTTATGTGATTTTAGATTTGCACCATGCTCAATGTTTTATAATCTATACCACAAAATTTTAATTAATGGGTCTTGAAAACATTTTCTCATTTAAAATTTTCTCCTTTGTGATCTCACTTATAGTGTTTATTACAAAAAACAGTTTCCAAGTCAAAGTAAATTTCAAAGCAGTCTTTAAATTATCACAAGTTGAGAATTATAGAAATTTGAAAATAATGTCGTTTTGTCTATTTTTCTCTTACAGTTTTAGTTTTTCTCCTTTGTATTCATTCCTCTATCCCACACTTATTTCCTGAATGTACTTTCAGGAATGGATTTTCAGTTACTAAAGGTTCTATTAAATTACAGAAAGGCAGAGATTAAAATGAATGTTTTTATGGTTATATCAAATATTTACTGCCTCTCTCTTTTATGTACACACACACACACACACACACACATATTCACTCAGATATAGGAGGATCATATTCTTTTGTTCAGAGTTCTAAGGAGCTTATAGACCTAGGTGTGGTGGCCCTTGGTATATCCTCTTCCTGGATACATTTGCTAAACCTTGACCTGAGACGTAGCTTATGCTTAAAAAGAGTAATTAATACTGGCAGTTGTTTGCACTTCCTATTTTGGCTGTCCATCTAAAGTCATGCTAGGACCTGTTGCTGTAGGTTATGAACCTGAACTGGGCTAGTATGGAGACAAGAAGGATGCCTGGAGCCAGGAACTATGTATGCCTCAGTAATTTCAAAAGCTGTGTTGCTAAGAGAAGCTCCTTTTGTTTCAGAGGCAAAATCCTCTTGGGGATTAGATAAATTTAAAAGAAGAACATAGAAAATGATAGATTAATTCTGAGTATTGTTGAAAGTTCAAAGACAAGGGCAATATGCAGCAAGTCACTTTCAAAAGATTGATTGGTTGCCATAGGATGAGGGACCTATGACACTGGCACACATGCCATTTTAATAATTCAACCCCAGCTCTGATTTGGGAAGTGGCAGGAGGGTTTGGTTGATGAGAAATGGTAATTAAATTCAAATCATTTAATCTGAGGCATGAAAATAGCATTTGCTATGGACTGGATTATGTTCCCTCAAAATTTACATGCTGATACTCAGATAGGGCATTAACATTTAGAACATACAAAGAACTCAAAAAACTTCACACCAAAAATCAAATAACCCAATCAATAAATGGACAAAAAACCTAAACAAACACTTCTCGAAAGAAGAAATACAATGGTTAACAAACATGAAAAAATGTTACACATCTCTAGTAATTAGGGAAATGCAAATTAAAATGACACTGAGATTTCATTTCACTCTAATCAGAATGACAATAATAAATACTGGCAAGGATATAGGGGAAAAGGTACATTCATATAATGTCAGTGGGACTGCAAATTCATTCAACTACTCTGGAAAGCAGTATGAAGATTTCTTAAAAAATTAAGAATGGAACCTCCACATGACCTAGCTATCTTACCCCTCGGTATATATCTCAAAAATTTAAAATCAGCATAACACAGTGACACAGCCACATCGATGTTTACACCAGCACAATTCACAATAGCCAAGCTATGGGACAAACCTAGATGCCCTTGAACAGATAAATTGATAAAGAAAATGTGATATATACAAATATGTGTAATATATATTATACATACACATATGTATATATATGCATATGTATGTACATACATATATAAAATGGATAATGGATAAAGATATATATATACACATATATACACGTACACATATGTACACATACATATGTATATATAAGATATACATGTATCTATATATATACATACACACACACAATGCAGTATTAGTCATAAAGAAGAATGGCATTGGGGCTGGGATTGTAGCTCAGCGGTAGAGCGCTTGCCTTGCATGCGTGAGGCCCTGGGTTCGATCCTCAGCACCACATACAAAGCAATAAAATAAAGACATTGTGTCCATCTACAATTAAAAAAAAAAAAGAAGAATGGCATTATGGTAATTGCTGGTAAATAAATGGAAATAGAGATTATGCTAAGTGAAATAAGCCAGCCCTCAAAAGTCAAAGGTTGAATATTTTCTCTGATATGTGGATGCTAATCCAAAATAAAGGGAGGGGGAATTTAAAAAACAAAAGAAAGATCAGTGGAGTAGATGAAGGGAATTAAAGGGGAGGGAGGAAGGATGGGATAGGAAAGAATAGTGGAATTAATCTGACCTAATTTTCCTGTGTACATATATGAATATACCACAGTGAATCTCACCAACGTGTATATCCACAAGACACTAATTAAAAAAAAATAAGTAAAGAACAGAAAGATCAGTAGAGGAAAGGGAACAAGGGATGGGAGGAGGGGAGGAGGAGAAGTATGGGGGACTAAATTAGAACCAATTATATTCCATGCTTATATAATTTTGTCAAAATAAATCTGAATATTATGTATAACTAAAAAGAATCAATAAAAAAATTAAAAAACATTTACATGTTGAAACTCTAACTCCCAATGTGAGAGCATTTGCAGATGGGGCATTTGGGAAGTAATTAAGGACAGATGATGTTATGGGAGGTCACGGGGCTTCAAAACATGCATTTTATGCAACACAATTCAGTCAATAGCATTTCACTCCTAGTTCCCCAAAGCCATTACTCTTCTCACATGCAAAATGCCTTCGTTCCATTCCAGCAACCCCAAAACTTTCATTCATTCAAGCATCAATTCATTCAAGCATCAAAGTGTCATCTAAATTGAATATGGGTGAAATTGAGGTATGATTCATCCTGAGGCAAAATTCCTCTCTAACTATAAACTTGTAAAATCAAATAAGTTATGTGCTTCCAAAATACATTGATTGGATGGACATGATTTATCCTATGATAGTCATTTCATTGGGGAGAGAGAAGGAGAAAGGGAGAGGAAGAAATGGGAAATTCAGGAGCGGGTGATGGGTACCAAGCAAGGCCATAATTTAGCAAGGTAAATTCCTTTAGCTCTTAAGGCTCAAAAATAATCCTTTTTGGCTCTATACTCTGCCTTCTGAACCCACAGGTGTGGTGGTCTCAACTCTACCTGGGTGGAGGCAAAGTCCTTTAGGTACCAGGTGGCCCAATCCCTAAAGTTTCACAGGCTCAGCTTGGCTCTGCAGGGTGGCACTGACTTTGAGGCTGGTTGGAGGCTGTCTGGTCTACCGAAATGGAGATGGTAGCCCTAATGATCTCTGAATTGCCCTTGGAGTCTTCCCTTTTCTTGAAGACTAGTTCATATTTGTAGTCAAATAGTAGAGTCCTATAGAATCTAAGAGGTCTAACTGCCCGCATTCAATTCATCTAGCTTTTTTTGGACCCTTTTAGCTCAAACTAGCAGTGTCTTCACTGGTACAATTCTGTCTCTATTTCTGGTTTCTGAAATCTCCTCAGAATTTATTCAATTTCTGATTTTATCACTTGCAAATTCTACCTTCCATAAAGCACTTGAACACAGTTCAGCCAATCTATTTGTCACCTTATAACAAAGAACACCTTTCTTCCAGTTTCCAATACAATGTTTCTCATTTGCTTTGGAGCTATCACTAGAATTTACTTTAACATTCACATTTCTACCATGCACTTCAGAATTCTTTGAGCCTCTACCAAGAAGCTTCCCAAGCCACTTCTACACTTTTAGCTATTTGCTATGGTAGTGTCATATTTCTTGGTGCTATATTAATTATATTAATATAGACTAGTGTATTAATTCTAGAGTCTGGGAAATCCAAGATCAAGGTGCCAAATGATTTGGTTCCTGACTTGCAGATGGTTGATTTCTATGTTTTCACATAGCATAGAGAGCATTCTAGTGTTTTTTCTTATTATAAGGGAACTAATTCCATAAAGAGGGCCACATCCTCATGACTTCATCTAAACCTAAATTTCTCCTAAAGGTCCCATTTCTAAATACCATCACAATGAGGGTTTAGGGCTTACACAGATGAATTTGGAGTGGGGGCATAATTTAGTCCATAGCACATGCTAACTTGTGTAGGAATTTTGTAAAATTTTATCTTCAACATTTATAAGATATGTATCACTATGACCACATAAAGTTAAGAATGCATATTTTCCCCACTAATAGTAGCATAATAATACACTAGATGCCTCTTTTTCATTTGATACTTTTATCAAATAAAAGTATCAAAGTTAATACTTTTCTGGCAACCCTATAAACATGGAAGTGACAGATATGAAAGAGTGTAGGGGGTCAGGGTCTTAAAATTCAGGAGCCTGGATTTGAATCTCAACTATATCCAGCCAACATATAAAACTGCACAGATTATTAGCTTTGGCTCTTACTCATTTGTAAATTACATATGTATAATGATATCTCTTTCAGTGTGAAAAAAGTAATGTGTTTGATGCTTTTGATCCATTATATGTTATCTGAAAAAGGCAAAGTATATCTAAACCACAGGACTATGCTGCTGAGATGATAGAGCACAAATAACAGGCAATGTGAGCAGTGTAGCTGGTAGTAAAGGAGGGTCCATCATCACTTTCTCTAGAATTGGTTCGTTTGCTAGAATAATACCTCTTATTTCAAAACAATTTTTTTTTTTGCATATAAAGGCCTCCAGAGGAAAATTGGAGGAAAGATGGCCAATACACAAGGAAAAGACCAAGAAAAGTTAGATTCTCAAAAAAACAAGCAAATGGAAGAGGACTAGCAATCTTCCAGAATTGCTTCTGAACTGGAGTGCAACTCTTCTGTCCTATTTTACAGAGTACTTCTAATTGATCCTGTTAGGCACATGTGGTATTTTAGAACTTATATTTTTGCAATGTCTTATTAAAAAATTGGAAAAAATTGGTGCTGTTTTGTGAAGTACGTACTAATATAGGGGAAGGTTGAACACTTTCTTCAGTAAACTTTATTTTTTTCAAATGGATTGACTGAAGTTACTGTTTTATAAACCCTGTGATACGTGGCTCTGATTATTCCTTTTTGAAAATTTTAAAGCATTAAATATATTTGCTGAGATATTCAGTTCAATTTTGTAAGTAGTCTAAAGATCGTTTTGTACCAGTGTTCTGCTCTATAAATTTTGCAGTAGTCTTTAGCCAAAGCAATAAAGTTTGACCTGCTAAGTCTAATATCATGAACAATTTGTAATCTTCTTGAAATAACACTGTAAGAAAAATTACTTTTGTGTGACCACTATTAGAATTCCATGAAAATACAGTAGTATACTTTACCAAAAGTCCCCCATCCCAAAACAAAACAACTAATTTAAAATCAGTTTGCATATTCTTGAGCACAATCACATTGCCAGATTCTCCTAAATGTAATGATGCTTTTATTTGTTCTAGCGTTGAAACCTCAAACTTAAATTTAAAATATAGTATTAAAAATAAGCCAAACTCAGAAAGTCAAGGATTGTATGTTTTCTCTCATATGTGGATGCTAGAGAGGAAAGAGAGAAAAGAAAGGTGGGCGGGGGGATCTCATGAAAATCGAAGGGAGATTGATAGAGTAGAAGAAAGAGAACAGGGCAAAAAAGGAGGGAAGGCAACAGGGAAATATTGGGGAATAACACTGGCCAAATTATATTGTTATATTGTGTGCATGTACAAATATGTGACAACAAATCCCACCATTATGTACAACTACAATGCACAAAATACGAAAAAAAAAATTTAAATGATTAAAAAAATAGAAGAGATTTTGAATGTCTTTATCACAAAGAAATGATAAATATTTGAGGTGATGGATATGCCAATTACCTCGATTTGACCATCATATAATGTGTACATGTATCAAAACATGATTTATCCCATAAATATGTATAACTGTGTCAATTAAAAATAAAAATACTTTAAAAAAACAATAAGAATCAAGCAAATATAGTGTTCATTTTTTGTTTCCAAAACAGTCTTTTATTAACTCTGACTTCTTTCTAGACCTTAGCTATTTAAGAGATTTAAATGAGTGTTGTTAAGTAGTTAAACATTTGGGTAACTTTCTTTAAAAATTCCTAGCTATATTTTAATGTATCATGAAAATATTATCTATATAAAGTTATTTTGAGATTTTAAGATACTTCTCCATGATTTAATATATTATTTTTAAAAAACAGTCTATGGTAGCTGATTCCTTTCAGAAATCTATGCCCCCACCACAATTGAGATTTTTGCCTAAGCATTCCCATATTAGTTAATCTTTCTTGATCCTTTCCCTCTAGGTAAAATTGACCATTCCCCACCTCATGCTCCCATTTCTATACTAGAACATGTAATATGTTATTACACACACACACACACACACACACACACACACACACACACACACACTCTTTAACAATTCAACAAGTTCCTTGAATACAGGTTTTCTTTTACCCACGTTTATGTTCCCTGAATCTAGCAGAGTACATAGGAGGTGCACAATAAATACTTTTTAAAATTAATAAAAAGAAAAATTACTCTTAGGTGCTAAACCAGGACAGTATCAGCAGAATACTGGGAGAGATGCAGGGCAGGCCTGGTACAACTGGTCAAACTTGATCTTTTTTTTTTTTTTTCCTACCAAGGATTGAACCCAGGGGTGCTTTACTATTGAGCTAATTTTTACTTTTTATTTTGAGACAGAGTCTTGCTAAGTTGCTTAGGACCCCGCTAAGTTGCTGAGGCTGGCTTTGAACTTGAGATCCTCTTGCCTCAGCCTCACAAATTGCTGGGATTACAGGAGTGCACCACCATGCGTGCACCACGGCACCTAACTCAAACTTGATATTGATGTTATCAGATGAGTCACCATTCTCAATTTGTATCAATTCACTTCTTTATTTACTTATTTATTTGTGGTACTGGGGATTGAACCCAGGGGTACTCCACCAAGAGCTACAAACCCAGCCCTTTTTACTTTTTATTTTGAGACGTCTTGCTAAATTGCTGAATATATAATCCTTTTGTCTCAGGCTCCCAAGTAGCTGGGATTACAGGGATGCACCACCACACCTAGCTCATAATTTGTGTGTGTGTGTATATATATATATTTTTTTTTTCCATATTTAATTTATTTGTTCTATTTAGGTTTACATGATATCAGAGTACAATTTGATTCATTGTACACAGATAAAGGATAACATTTCATTTTTCTGGTTGTAAGTGATATAGAATCACAACACACACGCAGTCATACATAAAGCTAAGGCTATGATGGCTATCATATTCCATCACCTTTACTGTCCCTATGCCCCCTCCCCCCTTACACCCCTGTGAACAGAGTTCCTCCATTGTTCCTGTGTCCTTCCCCACATTATGGATCAGCATCTACTTATCAACAAGTACATTCAACATTTGGTTTTCTGAGATTGGCTTACTTCACTTAGCATGATATTCTCCAACTCTATCCATTTACCTGCAAATGCCATAATTTTATTCTTTCTTATTGCTGAGTAATATTCCATTGTGTATATATACTACAGTTTCTTTACCCATTCATCTATCGAAGGGCATCTAGGTTGGTTCCACAGTTTAGCTATTTTAATAATGAAAATTTGGGGGGCAAAATTTTGTTATATAGTAAAACAGTCACCTGGAAAGATGAAATTTTATTTACCTAATGTAATCCACTGTCCAGAAGAATCTGAAAGTAACTGCAAATTTGGAATAACATTTGGGTCTTTGAAAAAAGCCTAAAATATAAGTTGGAGAAGAACATGTTAGATACTTTATTATAAATAATAATAAAATCCACTTCTAAAATTACTTTAGTAAAATCTAAACCAGGTAGTACACTTTCATATTGGTAAAGAAGTTTTATTACATTCAAGTTGGAACAGTATGAATAATAATGTGTGTCCAAGTAGAGATAAATTTGGAGAATTAAATGGAAAACAGTTTGCAGTAAAAATTAGGAGAGTATACACTGTCTAAAAACTTTATTTTCCTCTTTATTTTCAGAATTAATCTTATTAATAACCATTAATACACTGGAACTAAATCTAAAACTAATCACTAATATAATTCTATCCAAGGAGCACATAGTTTTACTTTCTATTAATGAAAACTTTCTATGTGACCAAAGGCAACATTGTGGGCTGGGGATTTAGCTCAGTGGTAAAGCACTTGCCTAGCATGTGTAAGGCGCTGAGTTCAATCCCCAACCCAACAACAACAAGAACAACAACAATGGCAACATATAGTCAATAGTTCCAAGTATTAGCAGCTGACTCTGGCTGAAGAGGCAGAAGAAAAATGAAAAGCATCTCAGGCAATCTACAAAACTTCAGGCTTCAGGGCACACCCTGGGAATGATCCAAAATCACATGCAGAATTGCCCTGATGAGGAAACTGCCACATTTGTTGCAGCAGCCCCATCAAGCACTAGGGAAAACTGTTGCCACTTCTATCTCCTATATAAGTACTATGTAAGTCTAACTCTGCTTGATTTCCAAGATCAAGTGTATTTATTCAGGTTATAGACACTATTACCACTTGTTTCGAACCAAGCTACTGCTGTGCCAGGGCTACTCAGCCTAAAAGATGGATGCCTCTGCTGCCACCTTTGTCAGTGAAATGGATTCTGTGTGCATCTTAAGTTGCTCATTTCAAAATCACAGTCATGAAATAATCAGTCTGGTTGGTAACCCAGGTACCATGCTTGATGTTCACCTCCCCGACCCTTTCCTGTGCTAGAGATTGAACCTAAGATTTCACACATGCCAAGTTCTCACTCTATCATTGAACTATGCACCTAGCCCTGGGTCTTGTGTTCTAAATGTAAGGGAGATCCTTGCAATTTGGGGGCGGGGGGTAATTCCACTTGGACTTCCAAAAAACATAGGGTAGAAATTACCCCAAATCACTAAGGTGTTCCAAAAGTGCTGAGCAGCCAGAAAACATGTCAATGATAAGCAATTAATCAAAGAAAAACAATGGACTGAGAGAAAATATTTGCAACAAATATGATAACAAAGAGAGGAGCTAATTCTCAGTGGTTAAAGAAAAAAAGCTCAAAACTTACAAGAAAAACTGATAAACTGATTTAAAGCTGATCAAAGAATACAAACAGGTGTGTAAAAAACAGCCAATAATTATGAAAAGATGTTCAACTTCAAGAGCAGTGAAAGAAATGAACTCAGAAATCAGAAGATAATATGTAAAGCCCACTACATTGCCCCCCCAAAAAGACTGGTAATTTTTTTTTTCCAGTGCTAGGGATTGAACCCTGGGTCTTGTGCATTTTAGGCAAATTCTCAAACTCTGAGTCATAGCCCCAGTCCTGAGACTGGTGACTTTTGGCAAGAATATGCAAAATATGCATTCTCACAAGCTGCTATAAGTGTAAATCTTTATGAAAATAATTTTATTACCTTGAACAATAAAAACATGAGTCAATTATGATCCTGCAAACGCTACTTTTGGGTTTTGAAACCACTAGCAGGTAATATTTATGTACAAATTTTCTTTTTTGTAGTATTGTTTGTAGTGTCAAAATCTGGAAACAACTTCAAGGTCCATCAATAGAAGCAAAATATACCAGACAGCATTCAGCTACTGGAAAAAAGTACTAGAACAGAATGTAAGCTCCCTAAGTAGAGGGACTTACTTTTCTTATTCATTGCTGTATCTGTGGTGCTTAGAATGGCCTGACATAAATATTTAAAAATATTTTAAATAAATATTTATTTAAAATCATAAATATTTTAAATCCCCTCAATAACAAAAGGTAGTTAAGAGTAATATGTATGATAAAGCCTCTATACATCTATATACACACAAAAAATATGGAAGAATATGTATCAAAACTTTTAGATGAAGTGGTTATAGGTTTGTGGAAGAAGGTGGTTAAGGGGATGAAGGTTAGTTTAGATTGGGATAGTGAATGATGTTTTTGCCTATGAATTGTTCTTTATTATTTAAACTGTTACAATAAAAATTGTTATAATTAGTATTTCCATGTTTTCAATATCCCCTTCAAGCAATCATTTTTCTTAAATAGCTTCTTTTTTTTAATTTTTTTTTTTTTTTTTAGTTGTAGATGGACACAATGTCTTTATTTTATTGCTTTATATGTGCTGCTGAGGATCGAACCCAGGGCCTCATGCATGCGAGGCAAGTGCTCTACTGCTGAGCTACAATCCCAGCTCCCTTAAATAGCTTCTTGAAGGAGCAATCTAAGCTGTCTTACTTCTCTACCACTCATTCCTCTTATCTTGCTCCTGATTTCCTTTATTTAATTAAAAGTACCCTTGACTTCCTAATTCCAAAATTTAATGGATAGTGCCTGCCCTCATGGAGTTTATAGACAAAAGAAGATACTAATGTTCTGTATTACAAAGGAATGCAAGCTATCAATGCTTGCAAAGGAGTGCTATCCATGTACATAATAGGCAGTCCTAATCTATTGGTGTTGGAAAGAAAGGTTGGTGAAAAAAACCTTAGGTTTAGAACTGAAAGGTGAGTAGGAGTTAGCTGGGTAAGACCTGGTAAATGTTTAACAACTGATCTCCTTTCCTCTCCCTAAAGCCCTGATTTGTAACATTTGCCAATTTTCATAGTGGATTTCAAGCTGCCAACAGTTTAACAATCAGCAAACAAAGATTACGGAAAATTTAGCAATCTAGCTCTCCTGAGCTGGTTCCAGCATGCTACTAGAAAGACCATATTTTAAGATGGGGAAAATGTCAAGTTTAAAGGCTCTAAAGTAAGAAAGGATAGGACATTCCAATGGAGGAAAATGAAGAGTGTAGCCATAATAGGAGTAGCAATGGTCAGATGAGGGAAGGAGTTAAACTGAACTTTGTAGTGAAATTAATTTTAGTATTGAACTAAAAACAATCTAAATTTTGGTCAGATTTTTGATCTAAAAGCAATGGGAAGACACAAAAATCAAGGGAGGATCCAAATTTTATATAGCCTGAGGCTTAAATAATTTTAAGAGCTCCAAGAATACAAAAACATCTTATTTTTGAAATATTTTTAAAAAAACATGACCATGAACATACAGCTAGAGTCTCTCAGAGTATCTTGCAAGTAAAGAGGTGGGTCAATGAGTCCTAAACACTCATTAGTTTCAAGCCCCACAAGATTGTGCAAGCCTTCAGTCCTAGGTACAAAGGAGGCTGAAACAGGAGCAGCACCTGAGCCCAGGAATTTGAGACCAGCCTGGGCAAAGTAGTAAGACCCTGTCTAGGGGGGGGAAAAAGATGTATTAGCTTCAGGGTAAATCCTCTCTGGGTCATACTCTTAGCTACAATGTTTTATTTCCATCCAAGTTAGTTATGTGAATAATATCTGTATATATGTTTGAATTGAAATCTAGGCATAACACTGTCCATCTCATGGGAATAAAACATAAGGACAAACAAACATGAAGAATTTTAAAATTAGAAAAAAATTGCTTGGAATTATGGAAATATGTTCCATTTTATGGATAAATCTGTTTAAGAACTCAATCTATTAAACAATTCCCCCCCCAAAAAATTCTATATTCTCCCCAACAAAATTTTCCCCAACATCAAAGCCCTTTTGTTGGGTGATCTTTTCCTCTGTGTCTAGCACATCTTCTATGTCCTCCATCAATACAATTATTTGATTTTTATAGAGTTTGTTTTTGTTAATTTCTAGTTTCCCAAACTGTATGTTATGCCTTTTAATCTGGGATCAGGTCTCTTTACCTTTTTATCACACAGTAAGTATTAAACAAATATATATATACACACACACACATAATTCATATATATATTTTTTTTTGGTACTGGGGATTAACCCCAGGGGAACATTACCACTGAGCTACATCCTCAAACTTTTAAATTTTTTGTTATTTTTGAGATAAGGTCTTGGTAAATTGCTGAAGCTGGCCTTAAACCTGTGATCCTTCTGCCTTAGCCTCCCAAATCATAGATGTGCATCACCACCCTAGGCTCAAAATACTTTTTTTCCCATATTTTGTACTTGGTGTATTGTAGTTGTACATAGTGGTGGAATTTCAACAAATATTCCTTGAATAACTGAGTTAAAATTTTTAAACAACTCTAAAATTCAGTAGATTAAAATTCCGATCTTTTTCTAAAAATGTTGAGCGTCAATAGTGATTTAATTGCAAACTATAAAAATCTAATCACGATTATTTAAGAAATGTCATTAATAGTAGCATTATATTATAATGACATTATAACACTATTTTAGGAAAAGAGAAATAACCAATTTACCCTGTTAGGGGTTGAATAGTATCCCCTCAAAATTTTTGTCCTTCCTGAAACTTCAGAGTGACCTTAGTTGGAAATAAGGTTGTTGCAGTTGTTATTAGTTAAGGTGAGATTAGAGTAGGGTGGGCTCTTAACTCAGTATGAGTGGTGTCCTTAGAAGAGAGGAGACACAGACACAAAAGGGGAGAGGGACATCTAACTTTGACAGAAGTGGAGTTTAAAGTGCTGTTTTGAAGCTGGGCACTGTGGCGCAAGTCTGTAATCCCAGTATTTAGGGAGCCTGAGACAGGAGAATCACAAGTTCAAAGCCAGCCTCAGCAACAGTGAAGTGCTAAGAACTCAGTGAGACCCTATCTCTACATAAAACACAAAATAGGGCTGGGGATGTGGCTCAGTGGTCAAGTGCCCCTGAGTTCAATCTCCTGTACCAAAAAAAATAAATAAAGTGCTGTGTTGAAAACAAGAGAATGCCAAGGATTACTGGTAATTACTAGAAGCCAGGAACAGGTAAGGAAGTACTCCTGTATAGGTTTCAGAAGAATCATGATTCTATCTTAATCTCTGACTTCTAGCCTCCAGAACTGTGAGACAATCTGACCTAATGTTCCCTCTTGTTCACTGTACTTATCACTATAGGAAATTTTGTTCACTGGCAGTATTGCCAAGGGTTCATAAGATCCTTGAAAGGTGGGCTCTTGCCTTGGTCCTCCTTGTATCCCCAGCACGTGAGGAAATTTCTAGCATATGGCAGGCCCTCAGAAAATGTGTCATCAAGTGAATAAACTATGGCAACTATAATCGACTTTATAGTTGTTTAAAGAACATGAATAGAAACAGATAAGGGTAATTTCGCAAACTCCACCAATATTTTCCAATTAATAGAGGAGTGACAAAAAAGATAAAAAATTATGGAACTAAATTTTAATAAGCACACCAGAACTTATAGTTTTTGTTTTGTACTGAGGATTGAGCCCAGGGGTGCTTTACCACTGAGCCCCCATCCTCAGCCCTTGCTGCTGGCTTATGTTCCTAGTCCCAGCTACTTGAGGCTGAGGTGGGAGGTCATCCTAGACAACATGGCCAACTCCACCCCGGGAGAAAAAAATTACATTAAAGGGATAGGGATGTGGCTCAGTGGTATAGCATTTGCCTGGCATGTTAACGCCCTGGGTTGGATCCGCAGCACCACAAAAAATGAAAAAATAAGATAAAAACAGATGTATAATCAAAGTAGTCACCCCTAGCTAAGACCTATTCCAGTCACCATGCCATTGCTCAAAACTTTTTGGGGGAAATTCTTCATTTGGCACTGCTGTTAGGGCCTGAAATCCAGTTCTCAGGGTGGTTGTGATTTTGAGAAACGAGTAAATGTAATTTGGAGCTAAGCCTAGTAAATAAAGTCAATGATAAAGATGAGTAGTAACATTAAGAAACGAGGTGTGCCTATTAAATAAAACAAAATTTCCAAAATTGGAAAGTTCTTTAAGGCAGGATGCTGAAGGTAGAAAAAGAGTAAGTTAAATTAAAAACAAATTTATGGTGATGGGAAATGTAAAAATTCCTCTAAAAAATGTCATTGGCGGGGCTCACGCCTGTAATCCCAGCACTTAGGGAGGCTGAGACAGGAGAATCGCGAGTTCAAAGCCAGCCTCAGCAAAGGCGAGGCGCTAAGCAACTAGTGAGACCCTGTCTCTACATAAAACACAAAAAATAGGGCTGGGGATGTGGCTCAGTGGTCGAGTACCTCTGAGTTCAATCCCCAGTACCAAAAAAGAGAAAAAAAAAATGTCATTGGCACCTTTTATTATTCCCCATCTCCAAGAAAATGACATCACTAAGGAATGGCGTGTTCACAAGAATCCATGCTGACGTGCGGGAAAGTTAAAATCAGCACAGACCCAAGAACTCTCCGAACCTCATACCAACCATAACGAAATCATCCTTCCGATAGGCTTGAAAGGTCTGGTCAAACCCGAACGCCTGAGCCTTGATTCTGCCCAGCATGGACCTGGAGCAGAGGGGAAAAAAGCGTCAACTTGGGACTGGAAACCTCTCAGAGCGCAAAATACACTGGTCCTACCCACGGTATCCGCCCTGCCCTTGGGTTACAGCTGCTTCAGAGTTTGTTTCACTCAGAATGGAGCCGACTAGGCTTTGGCACCCTCGGCGCCCGGCCAGCGTCTGGCCCGCGCCTCCCTCACGGACGCGAAGGCCAAGGAGCTCTTCTCTCCCAGTTCTCGGTCCCTCACCACTGGCGGAGCCGGCTGGTGGTGTCTGGGGAACTCAGAGATGGGAAGGTTTTCTGAGGCAAGAACCTGAAGTAGTAGCCGCCTAAGTCCCCCGGCTCCCCGGCCGCCATGGTGCTAATGGCGGCGTGAAAGGGGCCGTTTCCATAGAGACGCGGCGGCCGTCGGGGCGGGGCTACGGCTCAGGGGCGGGGCTACGCGACTACCGGGAGCGGAGGCAGGTCCGCCGGGCTGGGCCTAGAGGAGGAAGAGCAGATTGGTTTTCCAAGGAGTTTGCACCAGGCTTGCAATCCGCTCTCTTCTCCAACCCCAGGCTTAGCGGTTGTGGGAACTGGGGGTCGAGGATGGAGGAACACTGCCGGTAGATGCTTATTGACATTACCTCTTAATAGTAATTACCCAGCACGGGTTAATGCCTTAGTCTCAAACACTACAATCTCAGATTTACAATTATGTAAGTTTGATGACTCAAACGTTTCTGAAGAAAAAATTATTCTGAATCCATTAGATTTATCTATTTTGGAAGACAAATGTCTATGTGACTACTGGGAAAATACTCTGTTTTACTATCTGGCTCTATTTTTTTTTTCTTTAAAAGTTACATCTGAAAGGCTAAAATATATTTCTGTACATGCACTGCACTACAACATCTTAATAAGAATCATGCATTTGTTTGCTATTGAAAATTGCCTTTTGTATAGTTTTTGTTTGCTTGTTTGTTTTGGCCTCACAGTGGTTCATCGGGACAGCTCTTTTTTACCTCTTTACTAATTTCCTGTCCTTTCCTTTAGAACTGATCTTGAGGGGCTGGAAGCATAGTTCAATGTTAGAGCACTTGCCTAGCATGCAGAAGGCCCTGGGTTAGATCTCCAGCACCTAGAGGAAAACAACCTTATCTTGATTATTTCTTAGCTGCAGCAAGAGGGGGGCGGGGCAAAGAAAAAAAGAACAGTTCTTTTTTGTTCTTTAGCATTCCAACCCATTACTATACTACAGTTTATCCTTTTGGGTTATTTCCAATTTGAGGTTATTAGGAAAGCAGCTATGAACTTTCCTATGTATGTCTCTCTTTTTTTGTGTCCCCTCCCCACTTCTCAGTATGTCTTTTAATGATTTGTGTACTTACTTCTTTTGCAAATATATTCAGGATTGGAATTGCTCAGTTAGACAATATAAACATGTTTTACTAGACACTAACAAAATTTTTCTCCCAAATAATCAATTTACACTCCAAATGACAGTGCATGAGATTTCCAGTGGTTCAACATTCTTGCCAAAGTCAGACTTAAGGTATTTCTCCATTTAGCTCTTTAATTTCTCTGAACAATGGCTTAAGAGTATTCAGTGGAAGAGTCTTGGCATCTTTCTGATTCTATTTTGTGTTACTTTAACAAAATATCTGATACTGGGTATGTTATAAGTAAATCATTGGCCCATGATTCTGGTGGCTGGAAGATCCAAACAGTATGACACCAGAGTCCCATTGATGGTTGGCCCAGTTGATTGCATCATAACATAGTGGAGAAGCAGAATGGGAAATGACCATGTTCAGAAGATCATGTGGGGTGGACTTGTTTTATAATAGCCCACTCTTGTGAGAAATAATTAACTTATATGAGACCCAACCCATTCTGAAATAACAGCATTAATTTATTCATGTGCATGGAGCCCCCATTATCTAATTACTTTACACTAGGCACTGTGTCTTAAAGGTTCTACCGTCTCAGCACCACCACACGTGGATCAAGCTTTCAGCACATGAATCATTGGAGGACAAACCATATGCAAAACATAACAACAACTTCCTGGCAAAGGCTCCATGACTTATGTAAAGTGCTTGCAGGAGAAAAGATCACATCTCAAACAGGTAGCCAGAGAGGGATTCAGGCAGGAGTCAGGCTCAGACTTTTGTAACAACTCAATCTCACTAGAAATCACTCTAGGAGGCCAGCATTCCCTTTTAAGGGAAGCACTCACAATGATCCAAGAACCTCCCACTAGAACTCACCTCTTGAAGATTCTATACCACCTCCTACTGCGGTGCTGGATACCCAACTTCCAACATGTGAAAGTTTGGAAAACACCTAAACTATATAAAAACCAAGGATATCATTATATTTTATAATCTCCTAAACATAAATACAATCTATTCAAGTCTCTCCTGGTTTCGCTGTTGTTGCTATAGTCCAAGCTAACACCATCTTTTTGCTCGAATGACTGTAAGTGAATCTGTTCTCTTTCTTCCATTCTTTTTTTTTTTTTTTGGTACTAGGGATTGAACTCAGGGGTACTCAGCCACTGAATCACATCCCCAGCCCTATTTTTTTGTGTTTTATTTAGAGATAGAGTCTCACTGAGTTGCTTAGTGCCTCGCTGTTGCTGAGGCTGGCTTTGAACTCGTGATTCTCTGGTCTCAGCCTCCCAAAGTGCTGGGATTATAGACCTGTGCCACTGCACCCGGCTCTTTCTTCCCTTCTTGTTCTCCTATCATCCACTGTGAGCACGAGAGCTAGACTATTTTATAACATAATAAATTTGATTATAAAATTAGTCTATTGTAAATTACTCAATTGGTTTTCATTACACATAAAAGACAAAATCCTTATGGCCTGGGAAGAATGAGCCCTTCTTGTTCAGGGTCTTGGCAAAGGGTATTTTCTCTGCCTGTAATACCTCCCTTTCTCTCCACTGTTAGTCTAAGTACTTCTTGAACATCCTTCAAGTTTCAGGTTACAACTCACTTTTTTGGAGATCTTTTCTGACTACCAATCAACAGTAACTTTTCTGTTTTTTTCTCTCATAATAATGTGTTGTCCTTTATAACGCTTATAACAAACTGCAAGCTGGGCGTGGTAGCACATGCCTGTAATCCCAGCAACTATAGAGGTTGAGGCAGGAGGATCACAAATTTGAAGTCAGTTTTAGTACCCTAGTAAGACCTTGTCTCAGAATAAAATAAAAAGGTCTGGGGATGTAGTTTAGTGGTACAACGTCCCTGGGTTCAATCCCCAGTACCAAAACCAAAATAAACACACACACACAAATACAACAAAACCCCCAACTATTTAAATATTTGTTGCTTCTATATTTAATGTCTCTCCCTTACTAGCCAGAAATATAAAAAAACTTTAAAAATGTTATCTATTTTAAAATAACCTCTAAAACTCAATTTGTTTTAGAATGAAACACTGAGCATTCTGTTTAACATTCTTTGTGGCTAACACCTGGAAGGGGATCCCAGAAATTTCTTGAGTAAATGAATGGATAATTCCAATTTTACTGATCTATATTACACTGTATGTGTGAAAAATAGAAATGATTTAATGAATCTAACAGTTATATTTTTGTTGTAAGCATTAAAGTTAGCCATGGGTACACTAGCTGCCTAGATATATTTAATTTAAAACAAATTGAGTTTTAGAGGTTATTTTAAAATAGATAACATTTTAAAAATTTAACCTCTAGGTAATCTATTTATTAGTAATAAATTTATAAATTAATTTTAATTTTAATAAATTAAATTTATAGGTAATTTATTATGTATGAATTTACTTTATAGGCTTTAACTATAGTCAAAGCACAGATTTTATGGTCAAGCAGATTTTGCTGTACCATTTACTAACTTTGTGAAGGTAACTTTCTTTTTTTGGCACTGGGGATTGAACTCAGGGGTACTCACTGAGCCACACCTCCAGCCCTATTTTGTGTTTTATGCAGAGGCGGGATCTCACTGAGTTGCTTAGAGCCTCACCATTGCTGAGGCTGGCTTTGAACTCCTGATTCTCCTGTCTCAGCTCCCCAAAGTGCTGGGATTACAGTCTTGCACCACTGTGCCTGGCTTGGGAAGGTAACTTAATCAGTTGCCTTTTGTGATTCTGTTTCCTCATCCGGGTTGTTGCAAGAATTAATTGTGGAAACATATGTATGTGCTTATTACAGTGCCTGGTATGAGCTGCTAAATGAGCATGATTATTCTTTGCTTATTAACTTTGATCCTATTTAGGATAGCAGCAGCCTCTGGTTCATGGTGGAATATGTCTGTTGGGTAAGGAAAGGGTTAAACCTAACCAGTTTTGTTTCTGGAAGACAAATAGTATGAGAGTGAGGCAAAGGGGAATGGGGTGTGGGTGGGGTTGTGGCCCCAGGAAGATGTAAACAAGTAGGGGCTGGAACCTGTCTCTGTTCTGTGACAGGAATCTTGCCTTTGACATTAATTTAAAGCTTTTTAGGGCTGTCAAGAAAAGCAGTTTCTTTGCCTTCCTGATGGCTGGGTACAACTCATGTTAGTCTTTGTTTGGTTTCTATAAAAATACTTTTTATTGTAGAATTCTGTTTTTGGTTTACATTTGTTTAAACAAAGTTTATTAAATGTTATAAAGCAAAGTACCCCAATTTCCTACTCAACTCAATCTGCCCTGCCTCCAAACACTTCAGAATAAGGGTGGGGTGGGGTGTGTGGCTGAGGCATAGCAAGGAGCTATCACCAAAGACAGAGGAAAATGCTAAGCAGACAAAGCAGAGGGGCTAGTATTAAGGAAATTAGTATGCAGAATTAAGGCTCTAATTGGGGAGAGGATAGCTCTTGATTATTATTTTTATGTTTTTCGTTATGGGTAAATCTGTACTTAATCCAAGAATTAATTGATTGGGAATGCTTGAAGAAAAGGAAGGTATTAGTCAGCTCTTCCTTAGTGTACAAAAAGAACTGAGATAATTAACTAATAAAAAGAAAAGGTTTATTTTGGCACAGGTTTTGGAGGTTCCATCCAAGTAGCCCCATTGCTTTGGGCCTCTGATGAGGCAACACATTATCATGGGAGCGTGTTGGGGAGCAAAACCATTCACCTCATCAGCCAAGAGGCAAAGAGAAGTATCAGGAAGAGTAAGAGACTGGCATCTCACAATACCCTTTGAGAGGCCAGGTCTCCAATGACCTATGGACTTTGCACTAGGCCTGGCCTCCTAAAGGTTCTACCACCTCCCAATAGTGCCACCCTGAGGTCTAGCCTTTAACACATGGACCTTTGAGGGGCATTTATTCAAACTACACCAAGGATGGTTGAGCTGTTTCATACTGTTGTGTATTAAAATTGAATTTGGTAAAGACCCGCCATGTTAACAGTGACTCACACCTTTGTCTGCATTTCCTTATCTTCTAAGAAGCCATATTTTATTTCTCATATGGAACTATGACCATACTTGCAATGCTCAGTCAGGGACTATTTCTTAGTGCATTTTATTTTTTTGTGGTACTAAGGATTGAACCCAGGGGCCTCATGAATGCTAGGCAAGCACTACCACTGAGTTACATGCCTAGCCCCCCCCCCTTTTTTGCTCTTTTCACAATTTTTTATTGGTACATTATAGTTTTATGTAATGATGGAATTTGTGGTTAAATATTCATACATGCACACAATATAACAATATAATTTGCCCAATATCACTCCCCAGCATTTCCCCTCTCACTCCCCTCTTTCTACCTCTTAGTCCCTTTCCTCTACTAATCTGCCTCTGCTTTTCATGAGATCCCCATCCCTCCATCCCCACCTTTCTTTTCCTTTTTTCTCTCTCGCTTCCACATATGAGAGAAAACGTATGCCCCTTGACTTTCTGAGTGTGGCGTATTTTTTTTTTAATAATTTTTTTTTTTTAGTTGTTGGTGGATCTTTATTTTATTCATTTATTGTTTGTATGTGGTGCTGAGGATGGAACCCAGTGCTTCCCGCTTGCTAGGCAAACGCTCTACCACTGAGCTACAGCCCCAGCCCGAGTGTGGCATATTTTACTTAACATAAGGATCTCAAGTTCCATTCATTTTCCTATAAATGACATAATTTCAGTTTTCTTTATGCCTCAGTAAAACTCCATTGTGCATATATATCAAATTCTCTTTATGCATTCATCTGCTGATGTACACTTAGGCTGGTTCCATAGTTTGTTATGAATTGTGCTGCTATTAACATGAATGTGCTTCTATTACTATAGTAATAGAATACTATAGTATGCTCACTTTAATGCTTTAGAATAAACTCTGTGGGTTTTCTCTTCACAGTCTTAATTGTTTCATTTCTTGTACAGAAGCTTTTCAATTTGATGCCATCTCATTTATTAACTCTTGCCATTATTTCTTGAGCTTTAGGGGTCCTGTTGAGAAAGTCATTGTCTGTGCCCATATGTTGGACTGTTGATCCTACATTCTCTTCTAGGAGTTGTGTAGTTTCTAACATGCCCAATCCCCTTTTAAATTTTATTTTGAGACAGAGTCTTGCTAAGTTGCTCAGGCTGACCTCAAATTTGCCATCCTCCTACCTTACCTCCCAAGTAGTTGGGATTACAGGTGTGTGTGACCATGCCTATCCCCTAGTGACTCTTCTGAATGTAATATTTATCTAGCTTCTCAGGCGAGGAGGCACAGCCACATTCAGGCCATAGGTGAGTCTTTTTCATTTGGGTGTTGCAACATCAGAGAGCTGCAGGGAGGAGGGTGGGGACAGCTCTCCATCAGACAGGTGTCTTTGCAGATCCCAGATAACAAATTCTTGAGATTTTTTTTAATCTTTATTTTTTTTCCAGAGAGGAATGATGGGGTTTTGCTGATTTTTATAGAGATTACTACGATTTGTAACAAACAGCTCAGAAAGTGCAATGATTTTGCTAAACCAACTCTTCATGTTCTGTAGACATACACATTGATAATTACAAATAGAGATGACAGGATGAGGGTCCTAGAGATGTGCAAATGTGTGTGTCTTTTTTGGCTTATAGCATTACACAGTTTCATGCCTGTGTATCTCTTAGCCTTGTAGCTCACTGTGAATGTTTTAAAATAATTTGGTTTGAATGAAATGCAAAGCATATGAAGTTCTACTTGTGTCATTTGTCTTTTCTTACTTATTCACAGTTCTCTCTCTTTCCCTACTGTACATATAAGTATCTAATGACTCTCAGGTGTGTCCAGGTTCCTATGCTACAAATAAATATAACTCCTCTCATTCAGTCAGCCAATTGGGATGAATTTTGAGGATTCATGAGCTGATACATAGAACATGCTTAGACCAGTCTCCAGAACATAAAAGCATTCAAATGTTAGCCATTACATTATTTATTGGGTATACATTATTTGCAAAGGGGACTTACATACTGGAAAGTAAATTAGTTACAAAGCAGAGTTCTAAAAATTTGCAAAATAGAGAGGACATATACACTATAATCAGAGTGAATGTTTAAAAAATAATGTGGGGTTTAGGGGTGGTGGAATGTGTGCTTAGCATGCCCAAGGCCCTGGGTTAAATCTCAGTACCACACTTAGACACAAAAAATTCAAAACCAACCAACAAATAAGCAACAACAGAAATAAAATCTGAAGTTGGCTTTGAACTCGCGATTCTCTTGTCTCAACCTCCCAAAGTGCTGGGATTAAAGTAAGCCAATCTCAAAAAGCCAAAGGCCAAATGTTCTCTCTGATAAGTGGATGCTGATCCATAACGTGGGAGGGAGCATGGGAAGAATGGAGAGACTTTGGTCAAAGGGGAGGGAAAGGAGGGTATGGGACATGGAGGCAAGAAAGATGGTGGAATGCAATGTACAACAATGCCCTAGGGTCACATATGACTGCACATATGGTGTAACTTGATATTGTATACAACCAGAGAAGTGAAAAGTTGTGCTCCATTTGTATACAATCAAGATACATTCTGCTGACATGTAAACATAATTAGAATAAATGAATGAAAAAAAAAGAAATACAATCTGCTCATGCCCTGTGGCATGAAAATCCTTAAATACTTACCAGGTCATTAGTGATCGGGTCTCTGTCTACCTCTTCAACCCCATCTTGCACCACTCTCCTTTTGTACTCTCTCATTCTATTGAATTCTTTAATTTCTTAGAATGAAAACTCCATGGAGAAAGGACTCTTCTTTTGTATTTGTTTAGTGATGGAGTCTAGCACTTAAGATGATGTCTGACACATAGGAAGGAATCAGTATAAATACTTATTGAATAAATGTCAACTTCAGTATTTCCTGCTCTTACTTGAATAGATATCTTTTTTAAATATAATTTTTAGCTGTTGATGGATCTTTATTTTATTCATTTATTATTTATATGTGGTGCTGAGGATCAAACCCAGTGCCTCACGCATGCTAGGCAAGTGTTCTACCACCGAGCTACAGCCCCAGCCCATTGAATAGATCTCTTTATCCCCACTATTTCCCTTTACTCAACTACTCTCTAATTAACCTTTTGGTCTGAATTTATCACTTTTTTAGAGAATTATTCGCTGAACACCTTGTTTGAATGAAATTTCCCTCCCACATGCTCTTTTACTACTAGAAACCTTTAACTTTCTATTATTTGTTTAAAGCATGGAGAGGAGCATATCTGTTTTGTTCACTTTATAATTTCAGGTTCTAGTTTAGTGTGTGAATCATTAATGTGAGAAATAGCTGTAGTAGTAGGTGGAAAAAGATAAATACCATAGTGTCACAAGAGAAATATAGATAAACTGCTTGAAACTTAGAGGAGAAAAATATTTTTACAATGACAAGAACTGGAATGTTAAATGGAGACTGTAGCATTTGAGCTTGGCTTAAAGGATAGGTAGGATTTAGAGGTGGTGGGAAATGTTTTTGACGAAATAGACTCAGCAATTCCTTGAGATAGACTCAGCCATAAGCAGGAACGGTCTCCATGGCAGCCAGAATACAATGATTGGACAATGATGCCTTCGTCTCAATTTGGGACATTTAGGATTGACTGGAATCCCTGTTGCAACTGCTTCAGGTTCCAACATCTCTCTCTGCTTAATCTTATTTCCTTCATTTCTTATGGGGAGAGTGCCTTGATAAACCTCTTGTGCACGGATCTCTGTTTCAAAGTCTTGTTTCCTGAGGAATCCAATCCATGAGAAGCAGACATTGTGAAATTTGTATAAAAGGATCAATTGGTCTAGAGAAGTGTGATTCAAAAATCAACAACAACAACAAAAAAACCCAATTGAAACTCTTTAGTAAAATTATTGTTTGGAAGCATCCACATATATATCAGGTGAAACGAGAATTTCTAGTGATTGGAATGGAGGTGGGTGCTACAGTGTTGATTGTATGCTCCTGTATCTCATGACAAGATGGCTCTGAGAGGGCTTTTGTAAACCCATTAGGGTTTATCAGAATATAGTTTAAAAATCAGGAGGAAAACCATAGTCAATGGAACAGGACAGAGAAGAAAATGGAACAAGCCACTGAGTGCTTCGAGTGCCAAGACAGAATATCGGCACATTATTCTGGAGCTGAGGGGTAGGAGGGTAAGGAGAGAAAGTTAATATTTAATTAAGGGAATAACATGACTTGAATTGCACAGAGGCAAATGGCTACCCAGATTGGAAAAGTCAAATCTCTACTGTACCCTGTATAACAATTTCCAGGTGGATTAAAGACATAAATATAAATGACAGAACCATAGAATTACTAGAAAAATAAATACCCTCTGTCTCAAACTCAAGCTTTTATCTCCCAGTGCCTCCCTAACATTTTGCCTGGGTGTCTAGCCAGCAATCACTTTAACATGGACAAATCTAGCCACCTCCCACTCTTACTTCTTCCACCACTTTCTCATCTTTTCCATTTTAGCCCTCCATCTTCTTTATAGTTTGAGCCCAAATATAGTTTGAGCTCTAGATTACTGTTCTCTTCTAATCTCCTTGTAGCTTCTATCTACTCTACTTCTAGAACATACTTCAAACCTGTCTATTTTTTTTCTCTCACACTCCCACTCCAGTACAAACCTCCATTCTTTCTCACTTGGACTATAAATAATCTCCTAATTGATCTGGTTCTACTCTTGCCTCATTATAATCCATTCTCCTCAGAGTGGCTGCATAATCTTATTGAAAGATTGTCATTCCTCTGCTTAAAACTCTCCAAGTGGATCATAGAAGTAAATGTTTTTTGTTTTTTGTCTTAAAAAGACACCTAATTTGAATAGACACTCATCAGAGATGTAAAATGGATGGAAAATAAGCACTTTAAAGAGATCAACATCATTAGACATTTGGGAAGTGCCAATTAAAACCACAAAACCACAATGAGATCTTGTCATTCCTATTGCTTAAAATTCTCCATTGGATATTAGATCTAAATGTAAAAAAAAAAAGGTGGAGAGTAATGGTTTGAATAGACACTTCACTGGAGATGATAAATGGATGACAAATAAAGCACATGAAAAATGCTAAACACCATTAGTCATTAGAGAAATGCCAATTAAAACTACGATGAGATTTCATCATTCTTCTGCTTAATACTAGTCTAAGCTTCCATTTCTCACCTGAACTATAAATAATCTTCTAATTGATCTCTTTTTGCTTTTGCTTCATTATAGTTGACTCCCTTTGTAGTAGCTGCATGATCTTGTTAAAGGATCTTGTCACTCCTCTGCTGAAAGTTCTTTAATGAATCATAGACCTAAATGTAAGTGATAGGCAAGTCCATGGAGAAAGAATGGCCTATTCAACAAATGGGGCAATTAAATATCCATATGTAAATGAGTAAATAAGTTTGACTCATACTTTGCATCATATACCAAACTAACTCAAAATGGACCATAGGCTTAAAAGGAAAAGCTAAAACTCTGAACTTTTGAAAGACAACATGAGACAAAATCTTTGTTACTTTGTGTTAAACAAACATTTCTTAGGTAAGACACAAAAAGTGTGAACCATAAAAGAAAAAAGTTGATAAATTGGACTTAATCAAAACTAAAAACTTCTCTTCAAAAGACATTATACAAAGATTTGTATTTGAATGTTCATTAGGAGTTTTATTCACAACAGTTCCAAATTGTTACATAAACAACATAAGCGTCCATCCACATTGTGGTATATTCATACAATGAAATAGTACTCAGAGATAGAGACAAATTATAGCTATATGGAACAACCTGGTTGAATCCTCACGCATGGCTAACTTTACAAGCAGATGGCCTGTGTGGTCATACTAGGTCCCATGCTCAGAATGACTCTGTGTCAGGTTTAATTGTCTGCCTTTGTTGCCTTGAAGTTTTTAATAATTTTTGAACAATCGGCTTCATATTTTTACTTTGTACCAGGCCTGAAAATTATGTAGTACATGATTCTGTAGATATAACATTCTAGAAAAGTAAAAATTCTAGTGACAGAAAATCAGAGGTTGTTATGGGAGAAGGATGACTGCCAAGGGGCAGGAAGAAACCTTTTGGGGTATTGAAAATGTTTTACATCATGATTGTGGTGTTGATTACATGGCGGTATACATTTATTAAAATTAATCAAATTGTTGACTTAAAGTTAGGGGACTTTATTATATATAAATTATACCTCAATATAGCTTACTCTCTCACTCTTACACACACACACACACATACACACAGAATTTTATATAAGATAACCTACAATGGTATCACATTTGAAATAAAACTCTGAATTCTTCTCACTTCTGTTGGGGTTCTGGGCCTTCCTAACTTTTGTGATCTTATCTCCACCCATTCGGTCATCCTAGTTTCTTGCCTTGGCTGGATTCATTCCTACCTCAGGCTTTTGCACTAGCTTTCAATTTTTGTGGAATGCACTTACTTCAATCTTTGCATGGCTGGCTCTCATGATTTTGACTTCAACCTAAATATTGCCTCTCAATGAGGCTTTCTCTGACCATCCAATTGGAAGTGGTCTCAGACTCAATCACATCACACTATTTTAATTTTTTGCATAGCATCCATCAGTCCCAATATTTTCATTGCTTTTTATTTATTTTCTTCCTCACCAGGCTGAAATCTCCGAGACTGAGATATTCATATTTTAATCTGTTATATTCACCACTATAAATTTGGTGCTTAGGAGAGCCCCTGCCACAAAGTATATGCTCAGTAAATATTTGAGAATAAATGAAATATTTGATAAAACACAAATAATATAGAAAGAGCTTCTTTTTTTTTTTTTTTTGTACCAGGGATTGAACTCGGGGGCACTCGACCACTGAGCCACATCCCCAGCCCTATTTTGTGTTTTATGTAGAGACAGGGTCTCACTGAGTTGCTTAGCGCCTTGCAGTTGCTGAGGCTGGCTTTGAACTTGGGATTCTCCTGTCTCAGCCTCCCTAAGTGCTGGGATTACAGGCTTGAGCCACCACGCCCAGCGAAAGAGCTTCTTGATATATTGTTAGGCAAAAAAGATCAGCTAAGAAAAACTAAGAATGATTTGTTACTTATAAAACATATATAAATAAGAAAAAAGACTAGAATATGCTACAAGTCCTGCTTCAGTTGCTCCTTAAACCCAGATCTGTTCTAGAAGGGGTGACCTTTGTAGGTAGAAACTTTCTGTTATGGCCCATGGTGATTGGTAAAATTATATAGAGGTGAATTATATAGAAGATTGGATTTTGGAAACTGATGGTTTTCCTCATAAGTACATGTTTCTAGCTATTAGTTTTTCTTGCTTGGAAACCTACACCCTACATTTCTTTTACTTCTAAATTCTGCCAAAAGCTTTATCTACAACCCTCACAAATTATCATACAGTTTCTTTTCTGACTCAGCCTCCCATTCCACATGGGCCTTGAATTCTGAACAAAGATTAAACTTTGTTTATGCAGATAATAGGGGATATTTTCAGATTCTTCTCAGAAGAGAGCCCTATATTGGTCATTTCAAAACAGAGCTTCAGGACTTGGTCTAAGCTATATATTCTCTATTCAAATTCAAAATTGATCTTCTCCATCTTTACATAGTTGCAAAACTGTAGAGATTTTATTGAATATTATAGCTCTCTAGTGTTCTTTTTGCCCCACTATTACTGAGACAGCATATTAATGATTATATTCTGCTCATACTTACTGTGCTTTCCAGCCTAGGCAAACTCCCCAGAGCCTAGGTTTATAGGAAGCCTAACTATTCTTTTGGTCCAGAGAAGGCATTTAGCAGAAGACAATCTGAAACCTTTTTTTTGGGAGAGGTATTAAAGATTGAACCTAGGTGTGCTTAATTACTGAGCTATTTCCCCAGCTCTTTTAAATATTTTATTTTAAGACAGGGGTCTCACTAAGTTGCTTAGGGCATTGCTAAGTTCCTGAGGCTGGTCTTGAACTTGTGATCATCCTGCCCTCAGTCCCCCAAGTCACTGGTATTATAGGAGTGTGCCACCACATTTGGCTAAATGAGTTTTTAAAAATTTGTTCTAATTAGTTATACATGATGGCAGAATGTATTTCAACTCATTGTACACAAGTGGAGTACGACTTCTTATTTCTCTGGCTGTACACGATGCACTCACACCATTTGTGCAATCATATGGTGTACATAGAGTAATAATGTCCATCTCATTCCACCATTCTTTCCACCCTACACTCCCTCCCCTCCGTTCATTCCCCTCTCCTCAATCCAAATTCCCTCCATTTTTCCCTAGTTCCTCCCCAGTTATGGATCAGCATTTGCATATCAGAGAAAACATTTAGCCTTTGGTAATTTGGGATTGGCTTATTTCGCTTAACATGATATTCTCCAACTCCATCCATTTACCTGCAAATGCCATAATTTAATTCTTCTTTAATGCTTAGTATTATTCCATTGTGTATGTATACCACATTTTCTTTATCCATTCATCTGTTGAAGGGCATCTAGGCTGGTTTCATAGTTTAGCTATTATGAATTGAGCTGCATTGATGTGGCTGTGTCACTGTAGTATGCTGATTTTAAGTCCTTTGGGTATAAACTGAAGAGTGGGATAGCAGGTCAAGTGGTGGTTCCATTCCAAGTTTTCTAAGGAATCACCATACTGTTTTCCAGGATGGTTGCACCAATTTTTAGTTCCACCAGTAATGTATGAGTGTGCCTTTTCCCCTACATCTTCTCTAACACTTATTGTTGTTTGTATTCTTGATAATTACCATTCTGACTGGAGTGAGAGGAAATCTTAGAGTAGTTTTGATTTGCATTTCTCTAATTGTTAGAGATGTTGAACATTTTTTCATATATTTGTTGATCGGTTGTATGTCTTCTGTGAAATATCTGTTCAGTTCCTTAACCCATTTATTGATTGGGTTATTTGGCTAAACCAGTTTTTAAGATGATATTCTTATATACTCCAGGCCTAGCCTTGTCTTTTCCTGGTTAAAACATTCCTATTTCATAGTACCATGATTTCTCTATACAACTACCCCAGTAGCTAACCTGGAGCTGATCTGGAAGAGAGGCAGCTCAAGAGGATTGATAGGTTCCAGAATGATGACGACAATGATGATGATGTAATAGTAGTAATATTTTTGAGCATATGTTTTAGGCATTGTTCTAAATTTTCTATGGATTTTTCAGTTAATTATCTAAAAATACTATTTTATATAGATATTATTAATAGTACAAAGCATGAGGCTGATATGGTTGTACATGCCTGTAATCCCAGAGTCGTGGGAGGCTGAGGCAGGAGGATTGAAAGTTTGAGGCTAGCTTTCACAGCTTAGGGAGACCCAGTCTCAAAAAAAAAAAAATGCTATTTAGCATGTATAAGGCCCTGGGTGGATCCTAGTACTGGGGATCTGGGTCAGGGGAGATTACAAACAAAACACAAAGCTACTATTATTGCATAATGAAGGAGATGCTATTCATTTTTCTTTCCAAGAAATAGGTGTTGCCTTCCTATAAAAGAATAATGCCAACAACAATAAAGACAGCAACAACTAGATATTGGGATTTTCATCTTTGCATAATTCACTAATCCTGTGATGTTACCACTGTATTACTCTCTCTCATGGTTATCTCCCTCATCTTACACCACTTGCTTGTTTCACCTGGCCAGCTAACTACTACGCCCTATATCCCATATTCATATCTGGCTTCGTTAATGTGAGATAAAGTCTGGATACAGAGTGGAAAAAGCATTAGATTCTTTCTGACACCATCTTCAATTTGAGTACTTAATGTCTTTGGAAGAGAGCTTGAGGTTGAAAGTGTAGTCATGTGAATATGCAGTGACTTCAAGAATAGCCTGGAACTTATTATAACTTCCCATTTGGTTAACCAGGAAAGTACTGATTATACCCTCTGTCTTGGAGGTAGAAATTTGTATCTATTTAACTCTCCGTCTTCAAAGTTGGCTGATCTGTCCAAAGTTCCATACCACACCCAGTTATATGAGCAAAACAAAAGAATAAGATCCAACTCAGATGACTCCTTGCAATTAATAGCTTAGTTATTCCTTGTCATTCTGTTGTTTACATTAGTCTTGCTTCCTTACACTGATTTCAATATCTGTTTCTATGTCATTTAATATGAGATTCACTTTGGCTTCTTTATATTTAATTTTGGTCCTTTCTTTTCTTTTTCTATATTTTTGTGGTATTGGGGATTGAACTCAGGGGCTCTCTATTATTGAACTAAATCCCAACATCTTTTTATTTTGAAAAAGTATCTTGCTAAATTTCTGAGGCTGGTCTTGAACTTGAGATCTTCCTCTCTTAGCCTTCCAAGTTGCTGGGATTACAGGTGTGTGCCACCATGCCCAACTAATTTCTGTTCTTTTAAATTTGGTGTTCCCCTTGGTCTTGTGAGCAATCTATTACTATAGCCTGATGATGGTGGGTGAATAAATGGTGACTTTATACCTGAAAAGTTAGTTGTGCAAGGATGCATATGAGTTAACTTTTGAGTTTTTGAAGTTTAAGATGAAGTCTTGAATGCCTCAAGTCCTTCAGTGGTTTAGTCCTATAAAAATCTCACCAGGAAGGATTACTGTGAAAAAATATTCAACATTTAAAAAAGTACATTCCTGAACTTTTTGCACTCATTCTTTCCTTGATTATGTCTGGGATGATTTTAAACTCTGTGTTAGTCATCTTTCCATTACTGTAACAAACTGAGATAATCAGCTTATGAAAAGAAAAGGTTTATTTTGGTTCACAGTTTTAGACGATTTTGTCTTCCATTGGGCAGAATCATTGCTTTTAGGTCTCTGGTAGGGAAGGAAAGAAGCACATCGTGGCTGGAGTGCAGCACAGCAAAACCATCCATGGCTGGGATGTGAAAGAGAGAGGAAGTGGTACAGCTTTTATTTGTATCTGACTTATAAAACTGACTAAAATATTAAAAACTAACATCATCAATGAAACCTTATAGTTTCTAGCTGGTTTGTCATGGACATAAACTGGGAAGCATTGAGTTGGAAGAGGCTAATTTAATCTCTCCCATTTAAAATGAAACTTTTGGCTTGTGATTTATTTGGATTAAAGGTTCTCTTGGCTTCCTAGCCAAGCACACCTTCCAAGTCTTTTCTTGTAATGTTCTGATAGCATCTCTGGGTCTTTGATGATGTTTTTGCTTTCTGAATCCATTTGGCAAAAAGCTATTTAAAAGCCTTACTTCAGGTAATATGTATATTTGGAAAGCAGTCTAAGCAAATAGCAATGGAATATTTTGCATTAAGATAGACCAAGTAAATGCTCCTTGAAATATGGTATCTGCTTGCTAAGCCTGGGGATTTGGTAGGTCTTTTATTTTTTTCTTTTCATATCCTACTTATTTTTTGCTTTTTCTCAAGCCAAGAAGAAAACAGTCCTACTTCTCTGTGTTTTTTTTTTTAAATGTTTATTTTTAGTTGTAGGTGACAGAATATCTTTATTTATTTATTTATTTTTTTAAATATTTTTTTAGTTGTAGATGGACATGATGTCTTTATTTTATTGCTTTGTATGTGGTGCTGAGGATCGAACCCAGGGCCTCACGCATGCGAGGCAAGCGTTCTACCACTGAGCCACAATCCCAGCCCCCAGAATATCTTTATTTTATTTTTATGTGGTGCTGAGGATCGAACCCAGTGCCTTATGCGTGCTAGGCGAGCACGCTACCACTGCGCCATAATCCCAGCCCCGACTTCTCTGTTGATTAGATTTGGTGATAGCTTTTTACTCTAATCACTAATCATTTAAAAAATATATATATGTTTTAAAAAACCCTCATCATCTTGATTATTTGAACATTTTTTGGTGGTAATGGGTATGCAAAATCGAATATTTTACATATAGAAATGACTCATCAAAAGAACAATGATAGGGCTGGGGCTGTAGCTCAGTAGTTGAGCGCTTGCCTAGAACGTATGAGGCACTGAGTTCCATTCTCAGCACTACGTATTAATAAATGAAATAAAGGTCCATCAACAATTAAAAAAGTATTTAAAAAAAGAACAGGAGATTATCCTCACTAAACAAAGAAAAAAGAAAAAAGAAAAATAACCTTTATTCTTGCTGTGTTCAAGTTTGAGACATGAACTTAAATATGAAACCCCACAAAAGAGGATCTCTATAATTTTATCACTCATTTACTTAAAATTCATTTATTTGAATTATGGTGTTTTTCTTTTCTTCCATTCCTTTCTAATTTTACTATTTTCTTCTGCTCTATACTTCTCATCGCTTCTTTAAAAAATTTTAATGTCTTTCATAATTTTATTTTTTTACAACAATATAACTGAAATATAATCAACATACTGTAACATCCACCCCTCTAAAGTATACAATTAGGTGACTTCTAATGCATTCATAGAGTTGTGTAACCCTCACAATTGTCTAATTTTAGAATATTTCCATAACCCCAAATAGAAACACCATACCCATTAGCAGTCATTCCCTATGTCTCCTCACTAGCCCTTAGCAGCTGCTAATATATTTCTTGCTTTTGTGGATTGCTTATTGTGGACATAGCATGTAAATGAAATCACATAATATAAGGCCTTTAAATGCTGGTTTCTTTCACTTAGCATTATGTTTTATTGCTGAATAATATTCCACAGTATAGACATACCACATTTGATTTATTTGCTCATCAGTTGATCAACATGTAAGCTATTTCCTCGTATTAGCTATTATGAATTATACCGCTGGAAACTATAATTTTTTGTGTGGGCACATATTTTCAGTTCTTTTTGTTATATAACCAGAAGTGATCTCTCTTTTTAAAACTTTCATTTTCATAGTTCTGATATGAAATGTTTTCATATTCTAATATATATTTTCAGTTCTTTTATGGATCACCTATTGATTTAATTGTGTTAGTCTTTTACTGGTTTCTAAGAACTTTTCACATATTCACATTTGATTGTCAAGTTGTTGCAATCATTGCTTTTTAAAACTTCCATTTCTTTACTTATTTATTTTTAATTTGTTCTAATTAGTTATATATGACAGTAAAATGCATTTTGACACATTGTACACAAATGGAGCACAACTTTTCATTCTTCTGGCTGTACGTGGTGCAGTCATGTAATTATACATGTATATAGGGCAATAATGTCTCATTCCACCTTCCTTCCCACTCCCAAACCCCCTCCCCTCCCCTCACTGCCCTCTGCCCAATTCAAAGTTCCTCCATTCTTCCCAATGTCCCCCCTCCCCCACCATTATGGATCAGCATCTTCTTATCAGAGAAAACATTCAGCCTTTGGATTTTGGGGTTTGGCTTATTTCACTTAGCATGATGTTCTCCAGCTCCATCCATTTACTGGAAAATGCTACAATTCATTCTTCTTTAAAGCTGAGTAATATTCCATTGTGTATATATACCACATTTTCTTTATCCATTCATCTGTTGAAGGGCATCTAGGATGGTTCCATTGTTTAGCTATTGTGAATTGAGCATTGATGTGGCTACATCATTTACTATGCTGATTTTAAGTTCTTTGGGTGTAAGCTGAGGAGTAGGATAGCTGAGTCAAATGGTGGTTCCATTCCAAGTTTTCTGAGCAATCTCCATACTGCTTTCCAGAGTGGTTGCACCAATTTGCCATCCCACCAGCAATGTATGAGTACATTTTCCCACACATCCTCTCCAACACTTATTATTGCTCGTATTCCTGATAATTGCCATTCTAACTGGAGTGAGATAGCATCTCAGTGTAGTTTTGATTTGCATTTCTCCAATTGCTGGAGATGTTGAACGTTTTTCCATATATTTGTCGATTTTCTGTATTTCTTTTTCGGTGAAGTGTCAGTTCAGTTCCTTAACTCATTTATTGATTGGGTTATTTGTTTGTTTGGTGTTACGTTTTTTGAGTTCTTTATATATTCTGAAGATTAGTGCTCCATCTGAGGTGCGCGTGGTAAAGATTTTCTCCCATTCTGCAGGATTTCTCTTCATGTTATTGTTTGCTCAGAAGAAACTAAAAATTTCCATTTCTTTTGAGGTACTGAGGATTGTACCCAGGGTATTATTGCACATGCTAGGAAAATGCTCTATCACTGAACTTCATCCCCATTCCTTTTTATTTTTTGAGACAGAATCTTGCTAAGTTGCCCATCTGGCCTCAAATTTGTGATCCTCCTGCCTCAGCCTCCTGAATTGCTGGAATTACAGGTGTGTGCCACTATGTCTGACTTCTAATAGTTTAACAATTATTTTAAATTTAAACTTTACCAAAGTCATACATATCTTGAAAATAAAATACTTCTATAAGTCTTATTATGAAATAGTTTTCTTCTTATTTCTTCTCTCCAGAGATAACTTTTAATTTTTTTAGCTTGTACTTTTGATATTTACCTTCATATTTTTTATCAGTACATTATAGTTATATATAGTTGTGTTCATTTTAAAATATTTGTAAAAGTATATAATGTAATTTGTTCCATTTCAATCCCTAGTACTGCCCCCCTCTCTCCTTTCCTCTCTATTCCTCATTTCCTTCCTCTACTCTATTGGTCTTACTTCTATTAATTAATTAATTTTAAAAATTTTGTTTTAAATTTTTATTATTTAGTCCAGATTTTAAATTTTTAAATTGATGAATTATAATTGTAGATAATGATGGGATTTGTTGTTACATATTCATACATGCACACAAGAGACAATATAATTTGGCCAATATACCTCCCCAGCACTTCTTTGTCTTTCTCTACTTAAAATATTTTTTAATTGATGTATTAGAACATCACTTCATGGAAGTGAAATCCATTGTGATACATTAATACATGCATGGAGCATAATTTGGTCAATTTCATTCTGTAGCTCCTTCTATTTCCCATCCCTCCTCCACCCTCTTCAATCTCTTTCTTCTATTCAACTGTTCTCCTTTCTATTTTCATGAGATTCTTCTTTAAAAATTTTTTATTCTCTCTAGCTTCCACATAGGAGAGAAAACACTTAACCCTTATTAACTGGCTTATTTCACTTAGCATGATGTTCTTCAGTTCCATCCATTACTCAGTCATTCTTCTTTATGACTGAGTAAAACTCCATTGTGTACATTTTCCACATTTTATTCATTCATTCATTTGTTGAGGGATACGTGGTCTGGTTCCATAACTTGGCTATTGTGAACTGTGTTGCTATAAGCATTGGTATGCATGTATCACTATTTAGTATGCTGATTTTAGTTCTTGGATAAGTAACAAGGAATGGGCATAACTGAGTCATATGGTGGATTCATTCCTAGTCTTTTGATTACCTTTATATTATTGATATATATTGATTATATTTATCATTCTTGATTTTTGAATTTTATATGTGACCTATAACATTCTATTATAAAGTATTTCTTATGTCATTCTCCATCCTTCTTTTTCTCCTACAATACTAAAATACTTACCAATGTATAATATTTGTTAGATATTTAATGTTGCATTATTTTGACTATGTAAATAACGATTCTTGCTGTTGTTATCTAGTGTACTGAATATTTATTTGTTTACTTTTGGTACCAGGGTTTGACCCAGGGGCACTTAATCATTGGGTCACATCCCTGGCATCTCTTTCTTTTTTTTTAAATTTTGAGACAGGGTCTTGCTAAGTTGCTTAGGGCCTTGTTAAATTGCTGAGGCTGGCTTTGAACTTGTGATCCTCCTGTCTCAGGCTTCAAAGCCACAGGGATTACAGGCCTGTACCACTGTGCCTCTGTTTGGTTTTCTATGTGGTTTATCATTATTTCTCTTTCAGAGTGCAATGATCCTTTTAAGAGCATTCACAGTACATTTTCTATCAATTTATCTTTTTGGGTCATTTCCTCTGTATTTTTCTTAACTGGTTACATTCTAGGTTTTATGTACAGTTGGTTTTCCTTTATCATCATACTGACTTTTGTTTGTTTTTATCTTTGCCTTTTGCTTCTGAGTCTTCAAAGAACCCATTCTCTGGGCTGGGAGGATTTCAGAGCACATCAGATGAGACTTTGGTCGATTATGCTTTTATAGTTGGAGGACAAATAATAGATGTGGCAACTATGGGCATGTACCAATTAAAAATAAACAAAATTTTTTTTTTAAAGAGATAACTTGGGCCAAAGAGGATGTTGGCTGACAGCTTCTACCTATCCCACATTATAATGTATGGGGTTTGGATCTGAGGTCTGATTCTTAAACAGAATTTTAACCAATTCTGTTCCAGCCTTACCTTTATCCCCACTACCTGATAACTGTCTGTGGTGCTGCATCACTGGCTTGCTTTAGGCTTCTCTCACTGCCAGCCTAGGTGTTAGCTTTCTTTGGTTATCTAAATCAGTTACCTCTTGACCATCTGCTTTCTAACCTTCAAAGTTTTAGTGCCATCTTCCCTCCCCTTCTCTTGGTCCTTGCACCGCCTCCTTTTTAATCCTTAATTATCACTTAAGGGGCTTTAGGAAGCAGCAGAGGTAAAGGGTGTTTTCAATTGCTTTGTCCGCCTGGAAGCTATCCTCAGTGCTCTTCAGAGACTTATGAAGTAATGGTAAAGCAGGCTGAGTTTGACATACACTTTCTTTAATGCCTGAAATTACCCCTTCCTCTTCCATGTTTGCTCATCTAACCCATCTTTCAGATCTCAGTTCAGTAATCACATTTTCTAGGAAGTCTATCTTCACATTCTAAGTCTGGATTAGAGGCCCACTCACTATGATCTCATTGTAATCTGTGTTCATTCCTGTTGTAAACTTTATCACACTTCGCTGTAATTTCCTCTTTATCTGCCTTTAAGATCTCATAGACTATAAATTTCTGGGTTAGTGGGACTTATGTGTTCTCTCTTGCAGTACCAAATCCCAAGCACAGAGATGGTTTCAGAGGTACTCAATCAAGTTGCATTAAGTGAATACAGAAATAAATCACATAGCTTTGAATGGATTTTCAATAAATGCGGTAAATTATAAAACTGTCATGTTTCTATAAAGATTTTTTTTCTCTTTGTTTTTTTTGCTGTACTGTAGAAACCAAAAAAGCAAAATATTAATTTTATTTCCATGAACATTGGATTAATAGATATTAATGCTTTAACCAATAACATTTAAAAAGTACTTGGATTTCATCTTTAATATGAGAAGTTCAGAGAAGATGTGTAAAGTTTTTCTTTAAAATTCTTGGAAAGTTTATTATTTAAACTTTTAAAAATATTAAGCATTATAAAAATCTCTAGAAGAAAGGCATTTCTATAGTTACTATATGAGCAATAAAATATTAAAAATGGAAGATATTTTAAAGAATATTTTGAGTGTTTTATAGATATCACTTAGGCCATGATCCAAATTTTGAAACTATAAGCAATAATAATAATCAACCTAGCTCTTTAATATTGTTTTTTTTTTTTGTATCTACTAGAACAATACTCTACAGTGCTTTCATACCTGCTTTTCAAAAGTGCTAGCCAGTGGAAGAAAAGTCTGACCCATGTAACTTTCTAAGGGAAAGCTCTTGAAGATTTTGTTTACACTGACAGTCATGTGTAAGAGGAAATAAAGCAAATTTATGCTTAGTTACTCATATTCTCATTCTGAAGCCCTTTCAGGAATAATTGTGAATAAGAAATACCCTGGGAGATGCTGTTGTGACAAGCAAACTTGTCCTCCAATATGGAAAATCTGTTACAGCATCTGAAATTCAGGTTCATAGGACATCTTGAAAGGCAAAGTTAGAGGAGTATTCTTCATTTCCTCATATGCACATTTTTATTAAAGGAGATAATCTCATTTGCTCTTTTTTTTTTTGGTACTAGTATTGAACTCAGGGGTACTCAGCCACTGAGCCACATCCCTAGCCCTATTTTTGTGTGTGTTTTATTTAAAGACAGAGTCTCACTGAGTTGCTTAGTGCCTTGCTTTTGCTGAAGTTGACTTTGAACTCAAGATCCTCCTGCTTCAGCCTCCTGAGCCGCTGGGATTACAGGCATATGCCACTGTACCTGGCCTTATTTGTCCTTAGTAATGTTTTTCGGATTTTTCCATTTAAAAAGATTATATATATACAATGTGGAAAGTATAGAAAAATTTATTAAGAAAAAATCTAAATCACCTGAAATCCTACTACTGAGAAACTACCACTGCTGATAGTCTCTTGCATTAATTTCCTACCTTTTTTTTTTTGACATTTGTTTCTTTCAATAGTTGAGAGGCTATAGTTAGCTCTTTTCCACTTAGTATGAATCATTGCTTTCTCTTTCATTAAATATTTTTCAAAAACATGATTTTAGGGGCTGGGACTGTGGCTCAGTGGTAGAGCGCTTGCCTCACATGTGGGAGGCACTGGGTTCGATCCTCAGCACCGCATATAAATAAATGAATAAATAAAGGTCAATCAACAACTAAAAAAAATTAAAAAAACCCCAAAAACCCAAAAAAGCCCCATGATTTTAATGGTTACGTACTAGTCATCATATAAATGTTCTGTAATTTAGCAATTTCTCTTTTGTCATGTAGTATTTTATTAAATATTTTCCTATTATAATGATAAGCTTTATTACATATCTTTAGGTCTTTTTCTGCTTGAGGAAACTGGGTCTTTAACTCTGAAGAACAAAAGCAAACAAGTTTTTGTAGAGACTTGCTTGCAATAATACATGTGAATTTAGGAAAGCTAATATATTTGGTAATTAGGTAAGTTTTTTTATTAGTGCATATTAATTATACAGAATAATGAGCTTCACTGTGGCATGTTTGTAGAATACATACAACATATTTTGATCATATATACTCTATTATTAGAGAAGAAGAAGGGGATTTCTCTACTCTCCCCTGGTTCCTTTTTTCTAATAGTCTCCCTTTTCCTTGGGTAAATTTTGTTATTAAAAAGTTTAAAAGCTACCAGAATCAGCTGATAGAAGAGTTTATTGTGTTAGTACCACTAGAGGGCAGTAAATCATATATATATATTTTTTTTAAATCTCAGATTATGGCTTAATGCAAGTCGATCTAGTTTTATAGTTGATTATGATAGACATAACATCATAACTTAAAAAACGTGGTTTCGATAACTTACTGTTGAGTACTTGCTATGGAGTGCACATGGAGTTAGGGATACGTGGTGAATGAGATGTGTTCTATAGTCTAGAAGAATTGGTAATACAGGGAAGTCAGCCTTGTCCCTTCAGCTTGTCTTTCCAACCTAGCATCCTGCCCCTCCCCAGCTTGCAACCTGAACTACAGTCCTGCTGAGCTACTTTTAGTTAACTTGCATGCACTGTTCTCTCTTCTGGATTATTGTCTCCCTCTGCTTGGTGAACCCTGACTTAAACCTCAAGCCCCTATATCCTGACTTTCCCAGACAGAGTAAAGTGCAAGTATGGGCTTTCTCTGCTCCACTCCTTTGGGGTCAAGTTCAAACCTACTGTAGTAGGTTACTTATGTCTCTTTTCCCCAGGAAACTGAACTACTGGAGGGCAGTGTTAAGAAGAGATGCTATAATGAGGGAATTTCCTATGTGGTCTTTTCACTGATCTGTCCTCTCATTTTGTATATATCACTTAAAAGTAGCATTCAGTCTCCAAAGCAAACCAAGAACAGACTGTTTTGGTGATGGTAAGGAAGCATTAGGCTTTACTAAATATGAAAGGGAGAGGGAATTTGGAAGGATAATTAAGTTTCCCTAATATTTCCCCCATCATACTTTGGAGGGTGCCATTCATTTTTGAAATATAGCAGCTAAGACTAAATGACATTTGTTGTATCTTTTCCTCACACTAACAATGTTTACTTAGGTGAAGAGGTTTTGTTTGCCACCTGGCCAGTAGGTAATGACCCTGATACCTTTGATATTTAGAAGACAGGATGTCTAATACATTCCACTTGTGGTCATAAAAGCTTTAAGGATTTAGAGTCAAGTTTCAACATGTTCTAAGTACTCATGAGGCAAATTAATTCTCCATCCAAGTGGCATGTATATTTGTTTATATGATTTTTTGTTATATGTTCACCTTAGTTACATTTATAAAAAGTTAAAAAATATTTTTATCTTATTCCTATTAATATGCCAATACAATCATCTACAAAATTCTGCTCTGTAGATAGACTCAGTTTTATATTATAGGGGTTAAATCAGCTCTATCCAGGTTTGATTCCTGGATATGTCTTTTCCTACCTTAGCGACCTTGGATACATTGCTCAACCTAGTTACTTCTCAGTTCCCTCTTTTCAAATAGGGATACAGCAATAATATGTAGCTCATTGGATTGCTAGGGAGATTAGTCCACATTCTGCATATAGAGAGCTTTGCATAAGATGTGGCATAGTATAAGCTTTCAAAAAATGTTAGCTATTACTACAAGATAAAGGTCTTTACTGAAAGATAAAAGCATTTCATTTTTGTTGGCATGTAGGCTTTTTTTTTCCTTTCAAATATCCAGAAATTAATGTATTTTATTCCCCTTGACAGTAGAGTTTTTTAAAAAAATCGGTTTATAAGACATAAGTCCTAAGGAAACGAGGGCTTGCAACCATGAAAATCTTGGCAGTAAAGCCTTTCCTGTGGGTTGCTGCAGTCCAGGGAGGACACACCCAGAAGTTTCTCAAAGTGTTTTCCTGCCTGCATGTTCTTACCTTTGCTGCTGCTGCAGATACAGTAGGAAATGCTGCTGTGTTATAAAGCATCTTGACACTCTTTTGCTATTTTGGTGAGAGATTTCAGTGTCTATGATGTTTAGCTTGGAAAGAGGTTGTCTAAATGGTACCTTCTGTGGGCAAGAACATTACTCTGCTTAATCCGAATCAAATGCTATATATGCATAAGTGCTTAATACATTTTTAACAAACTATGAAATGTTATAATTTTATATTTTATATGATTGTAGGAGCATTTGTTCTGAAACCAAAATTGGGACATATGATACAAGGAAATATTTTAAACATTTTGATAATTAAAAAATTATAACTTTTTACTTGAAAATAATTTTAGACCCTGTTATGGTTTGAAACTGGAATGTCCCCCAAAAGTTGTATGTTGAAGACTTGATCCCCAGTGCAGCAATGTCTAAAAGTAGGGCTTTTGGGAAGGAATTGAGTCATGAGAGCTTTGATCTTCCTCAGCAGTGGATTAAAATCCATTTGATAGTTTAATAATTTGGATGGACTACTGGGAGGAGGTGGAAACTGTAGGTAGGTGGGGCATGGTAGGGAGGAAGTTAAGTCACTGAGGTCTTGCCCTTGTGGACTCTCTCCTGTTCCTGACCCTTCCCCTCCCCCACTCTGTTTCCTGGTTGCCATGAGTGGAGCAGTTCTTCTCTTTTCTGCCATGATGTTCTGCTTCACCTTAGAGCAATGAAACGGGCTGACTATGGACTGAAACCTCTGGAACTATGAGCCCAAATAAACCTTTTCTCCTCCAAGTTGTTTCTATCATGTATTTTTGTCACAGTAATGAAAAGCTAACACAGACCCACAGAAGTGTTGCCATATGACACAGAGAGTTCTGTATATCCATTACTCATCTTTCCCTGATGTTAATATTTTATAAACCATGGTACACTTGAGAAAAGAAAGAAACATTTGTATAATATTAAAAACTGTGGACTTCATTAGGGTTTCACCAGTTTTCTTTTTTAAGAGAAAAAGTCTTGCCATATTGCCCAGACTGGTCCAGAACTCCTGGGCTCTACGGATTTTCCTTGCATTCATCTTCCAAGTACCTGAGCCTACAGGCATGTGCCACTGCACATGGCTCACTGCTCCCCCATTAATGTTCTTATTCTGTTTTGGGGTTCAATTCAAATGTTATGTTTTATTTTCATGTCTTTTAGTTTCTTCTAATCTGTGATGGTCTTTTTTTCATAACCTTGATATTTTTAGAATGTCTTTCAATTCATGTGTGATGCTTTTCTCTTAAGTTGAGGTTATAGAGTTTTGAGACTATCACAGAGATGATGTCATCTCAGTGCATCATATCAGGAGGTACAAAATGATATGTATCTTCTTGTTGGTCATTTTAAACTTGGTCACTTGGTCTAGGTGATATTTGCCAGGTTTCTGTACTATAAAATTACTTTCTCCTTCATAATCATGGATCTTGCTTGCAACAGTTCTGTGGTTTTCTAATGGTGATTTTTTTTTAAATATTTATTTATTTTTTTAGTTGTAGGTGGACAGAATATCTTTATTTTATTTTTATGTGGTGCTGAGGATCGAACCCAGTGCCTCACGCATGCTAGGCGAGCACGCTACCACTGTGCCATAACCCCAGCCCCTAATGGTGATTTTAACATATTTCCTTTACTTCTTTCACATTCATTAATTGGAATTTGTCTAGAAAGAAGAGTTGTTTCTTCTCTGTTTGTTCAATCACTTATTTGTGTCAGGATAAACTCACGTATATTTGTTTTATTCTTCGGGTTATAATCTAATATTCTCATTATTTTGTTGATCAGATTGTTCCAGATCATTCAGATTGGCTCTTATGTTCTTTTGGAATGTTTCCATTTTTATTTAGTATGTCATTACTTTAAACATATATTTTTCCTGCTGCAGCCCTGAAATCAATCATTGCTCTAAAATCCCTGGTTCTTTTTATTAGAGAATAGTATTTAGAAGCCAAGATCTGAATGTCAGATTCTCTTAGTAGAACAAAGAAATATACGTATATGTACTAACCCATGTAGATACACACATATTTATTTTTATTTATATCCATTTATCTGTATTTATATTATTAGAAAGTATGAATTTAAGAAGGTACTCCAACTTCAATCTGGTATCTCAGGTTTGTTCGGTTAGTCATTTATTTGTTTTTGTAGTGTTTTTGTAGTTTTTGTAGTGTAGATCAAACCCAGGGCCTTGCACATGTTAGGCAAGGGCTCTGGTACTGATCTCAGTAACCACAGATTTTATTCTGGCATTTTCTTTTTTCTGGAAAAGGCAAAACTATGGACACAAAACCCAAATCAGTTGTTGCTTAGGAATGTACAAGTGGGTATGAGACTCAATGTACTTGTCAACACTCAGAGAATTGTACTGCACAAAGAGGGATTTTTATTGTATGCGAATAAGAAATACCAAGCAGGTTGTTGGAGAAATCCAACATAGAATGAAGATTAGATTAATGAGTCTAATTGCACAAAAATTAGTGATAAAAGTCATACTGAAGGAGGTGGTGAAGAGGCTGAACATGGTAACTTTGGAAAACAGTGCGTTGACTGAATTAATTTGGCTAGTGACAAAAAAAATGATAATGTAACATGGTACTTTTGTTAGTAAATTAGATTCTCATTGATATATGGTTTTAGCAATTTTGAAACAACTTTTCTTGTACCTGGATAAGAATGAAACAAATTAGCACATGTATTGTGGCTAATAAAAGCTAGGTTTCTTAATGTCAAAACAGATACACATTCATGGAATTTTAATTGTAAAATATTTCTAGTGGTACAAAAATTAAACCAAATTTAATTACACATTTAATGAGTTATTTTTATTGAAAAGGATAAAATTATATGAAATTGATAAAATCTAGTAATATACTAATCTGTCACAATACAAATGTGTGTGTACATTTATAGATATATTAATATAATGCAGATGTATAGTCCCATCCCCCCACTAATGTCCTTATTGTATGGATCTTATAAACACATGACTTAGCAATTTTGAAAAATCTTTAAAAAAAAATATATGTGTGTATGTGCATTTTATTGACAACATGAATATAAAATGAGGCCATATTAATCATGCTAGATGCCAATTTTAAAGATGGTTGTTTCTCTCATCAGTTATTAAAATCTCTGCTTCTCACAAATGAGTCTAAACTTTTTTCCATTATGATACTTTTGCCCATTAGATAACTAATTTATAAGGAGTTTCATAAGTATATAAACTAAGGACAGTGATGTTTTCTTTGATTTCCTCCAAATTTACCTCGTCAAATTTGAAAGAGGACTCTACTTTTTTTCAAGTTTTGATTATGTAAATAAATTTAGTACGGAATCAGGTAGTATGAATGCATCAATAAAATTAAAATCTTATGTCACTGTACATTTTGCCACCTGAAATATATATTAAATGAAATATTATATTCCATTAATTTCTTGGAATCATGCTTCATTTTAATTTATTTCATCATTTTTCCTAGACTTTGTTTTGTAATTTATTATTGACTTTTTTCTTTATCATATTTATTCTCAGTATTACTGAACTATGACTAGTTAACCATTTACTATCTGCTACCTATTGTATCTTTTTTAAAAATTAATTTATTTAAATGCATTTCAAGTCATAGTACATATATAGAGCTCAATTTTTCCATTTCTCTGATTGCAAACCAGATAGAGTCACACCATTAGTGTCTTCATACATGCACCGAGGGTAGTGATGACCATCTCATTCAACCCTCTTTACTGCACCCATTCTCCTTTTCCTCCCGCCCACCTCCCCCTTTCCCCATCCAGAGTTCCTACATTTCTCCTATGTTCCCCATTCCCACCTCCCTTATGTATCAGCATCCACTAATCAGAGAGAACATTCGGCATTTGGTTTTTTGGGATTGGCTTACTTCACTTAGCATAATGTTCGCTAATTCCATCCGTTTACCTGCAAATGCCATAATTTTATTCTCTTTTATTGCTGAATAATATCCCATTGTGTATATGTACCACAGTTTCTTTATCCATTCATCTATTGCAGGACATCTGGGTTGCTTCCACAGTTTTGCAATTGTGAATTGTGCTGCTGTAAACATTGATGTGGCTGCGTCACTGTAGTATACTGTTCTCAAGTCTTTAGGGTATAGGCCAAGGAGTGGAATAGCTGGATCAAATGGTGGTTCCATTCCAAGTTTTTTAAGAAATCGCCATACTGCTTTCCAGATTGGTTGCACCAGTTTGCAGTCCCACCAGCAATGTTTGAGTGTGCCTTTTTCACCACATCCTCGCCAGCACTTATTGTTGCTGGTATTTTGGATAGCTGCCATTCAGACTGGAGTGAGATGAAATCTGAGAGTAGTTTTGATTTGCATTTCTCTAATGGCTAGAGACATTGAACATTTCTTCATATATTTGTTTATTGATTGTATATCATCTTCTGAGAGGGTTCTATTCAGCTCCTTAGCCCATTTATTGAATGGTTTGTTTGTGTTTTTGGTGTTAAGTTTTTTGAGTTCTTTATATATCCTGGAGATCAGTGC
>CM053399.1:77224293-77354026 GCA_028644305.1 Xerus rutilus | reverse complement strand
AAATTTTAATTATGTACATCCTGAATTCCTGTTCTGTCATTTCTTCTGCTGTACTGACCATGGATTCTAATAGCATAGTATCTTGATTTGTTTGAGTCACTTTCTTCTCTTGTTTTCTCATGATGTTTGTGTGTCTTTCCTTCTAGCTCTGCTGATCCAAGTTGTTACAGTTTTTGCTTCTATATGGGTATAGTTTCCTTGGGTTTCGTTTTCTCTCCTTTAAATGGGAGACCGATATTGATTGATCTCAATACAAGCAATATATAATTTCAATCCAAGTAGCTCCTAACAGCTCCCAAATACATTTACAGTTTAGTCATGATATACAACAATTATTTGCTTCTTTACAATCTATTATGTAACCAATAAGTTTGCACAAGGGTTTATAGTTTCTGTTGGTGGGCTAGGGAAACTTGAGGATGGGGTGTGGGATAGAATGTTGGGGTAGTAGGAAGTGAGGATATGGTTATTAGATCTTAGAAAGCATAAAAAAGGAATCTAAGAGGAGTTGGCTATTACTAGAAAGAGTGACAGAGAGTTGGGGAAGACCAGTATGGAGGAAGAAAAGAGTAAAGTGAGGAGAGATGATAGCAAAAAAAAAAAAAAAAAACAAAAAACATGTGCAAGTGGGAGTTACAGGTCTATATAATACTACTGTAGTATTCAGTTTAGAAATCCCAGTCTACCATATCCCACTGTATAACAGATATTTGATTTCACAACTGTTGGGGATTAGAGGGTAAGAAAAGAGTAAGAGAGAAAAGAGGGAAGGAAAAAGAAAGAAGGGAAAGAACAAGTGAGCAAAGAAATAAAACAAAAGGATTAAACAATAGAACTATTAGGAGAAAAAGATAAAGGATAAAATAAAAAATAAGAATTAGAAAACAAAACAACAACAACAAAAAAGTAAAAAGTCTCAATGTAAATAAACAGATATGGTTCCTTTCACCTCCAGTAGGTGGCATTGTCCGTTGCTTGCTGGATTTTCCCTGCTGGTGTCCTGGGTGCTGGTCCCACAGCGGGGTGAAACTCTGAGCTGCTGGTGAAGTCACTGTTCCACCATACGCTGCACCGTGGCCAAAGTTTGCTCCCAGCTGCTGACCTACGCCCCCTGGTGTAGGAAGTTCCGCTGTGTTAGAAGGGGATCCACTAAGAACAATGGCCAAGGTTCTGCTCAGGAGATGGTCCGTCCACAGTAGCAACTGCTAGCAGTTCTGCGCGGCTGGGTGGGCGCTGGGGCCAGGCACCCTGTGTGGAAGCAGGCCCCACCTGCCCGGGGAAAATCCCCGGCTGGAGCCCCCACTGCAACTGTGCTCCGCTGGTCGCCGCCAAAGTCACGCTGCCTGCGGCTACCACTGCGTCTTGGTGGCCGTGTGCACACACACGCGAGTGAAACTCTTGTGGGGGGTGGTGAGCCGCAGAATGATGCCAAGAAGCTGGCTGGAAAACGGCATCTCCACCACTTGTAGCCTTGGTCCCGGGGAGCCTAGCACGGAGGACACCGTCTAGGCCACCATCTTGGAACTCTCTCCTCATGTGTAAGGTTTTGATACATGTATGCATTGCATAATGTTCAAATTAAATTATACATATCTCTCTCTTCAAATATTATTTCTTTATGGAAAAATCTTTCAGTCCTTTCTTTTAGTTGTTTGAGATGTTCAGTACATTTTTACCTACAGTTACCCTACTGTGCAATAGTACACATATTACTTCCTCCTAAGTGTATCTTAGTGCCTATTGATCAACTTCCCCTTATCCTTCCCTCTCTCTTACTCTTCCCAGCCTCTGGTAACCACCGTTCTACTTTCAATTTTTATAAGATCAGCTTTTTTGAGTGTGATATTATGTGGTGCTTGTTTTCTATGACTGATTGATTTCACAATGTTCTCAGTTTCATCCATGTTGTAAATAATGGGATTTCATTTTTTAATGACTGGATGGTATTTCATTGTGTATGTGTAGCACATTTTAGTTATCTATTCATCATTTGGTGAACACTTAGTTTGTTTCCAGTTCTTGACTATTGTGAACAGTACACTGCCTTGAACAGGGCAGTGTAGATGTCTCTTCGACACAACTGATTTCATATCTTTAGAATATATACACACTAGTGAGATTGCAAGATCATGCAACAATTTTAATTTTTTGAGGAAACTTCATGTTGTTTTCCATGATGACTGTACTAATTTATATTCCCGCTAACAGTGTGCAAAAGTTCAGTGTGTGCTGCTTCTTCTCTTTCTTCTTTTCCTTCTTGTATTGGTGATTGAATCCAGGGCCTCATACATGCTAGCACTCTACCATGGAGCTACACCCCCAGCTCTTTTTTCAATTTTACTTTGAGATAGTCTCATTAAATTGCCAAAACTGTCCTTGAACTTGTGATCTTCTTGCCTCAACCTTCTAAATCAGTGGGAATATAGTCATGTGCCTTCACACTTGGCTTCATCTCTGGTTTTATTTGAGTCTTCTCTCTTTCTTGGTTAGTCTAAGTAAGGGTTTATCTTTCTTATCAACGAACCAAATTTTTGTTTTGCTGATCTTTTGTGTGTGTGTGTTTTAGTCTCCATTTCACTTAATTCTGCTCTGATCTTTATTTTTTTCTCATAAGAGGAAGAGAGTTTTCAGTTTGGTTTGTTGCTATTTCCTGGTTCCTTATGATGTAGTGATATAGATTGTTTGATATTTTTTGTCACTTTGGTACTAGGGATTAAATGCAGGGCACTCTACCACCGAGCTACATCCCCAGCCTTTTTCATTCTTTAAAATTTTGGGGCAATGTTTTGCTAAGTTATACATACAGGCTGGCCTTGAACTTGTGATCTTCCTGCCTCAGTCTCCTGAGTCACTGAAATTACAGGTATTTGCCAGCTCACCTGACTCTTTCTGCTTTTTTTTTTATATGGATATTGGTTAATATAAACTGCCCTCCTAGTACCATAGGTTTTGGTATATTTTATGTCCATTTTCATTTATTTTAAAACTTTAAAAAATTTCCATCTTGATTTCTTCCTTGAGCCATTGTTCAAAAGTAAGTTATTTAATTTCCATGTGTTTTTGTAGCTTCCAAAGTTTTTCTTGTTATTGATTTCTAGTTTTATTGCACTGTGGTAAATTCTCCCTTCCTCCCTTCTTCAATAGCCTTTTAATTTGGTTATACTAAAAGCAGGTATTTTACTTAATTTCCTTAGCTCTTGTGAATGAAGTTTGGTGTGCCTGTGGTGAGAGAATCACCAGAGGATCTTAGCCACTATCTTGCTGTGCCTCCCACTTTTCCCTTTAATAGCAAGCAAAATGCTGTTCTCTTCCAGAATTTCTGATCTTTGTCTTCCTGCTTTTGTCACTTTTAAGGAACCCATTTTGGGTCTCACATTCTACTATCCCTCTCTGGAGGGGTTCTGGACAGTATTGCCCAAGAATCTGGTCATAATATAGTTTCACAAAAGGACAATGTCATAATGTAAAAGTACTGATAAAATTCAAATATTACCTTGTTTTACCAGTTACTAGTATTTTTATTTTTTTGGCTTTTACTGACTTTGAATTTAACTATCTTTTGTAAAGGCATTCTTTAATATATAAGCAAAAGATATGGAAGTTAGGGATTATTAACTGTGGATCTGGTTTGGCATATAGGATCCTGCTTGTGTACATTTGCACTAGTGAATAAGTACAAATCCTTTTTTTTAAATAAGTGAGTTTTCATCTGAGAAGTTTGAAATGTTTCACAAACAACATGGCACTTTTTTTTTAGAATCACAATTTTTATTTTTTATTATTTATTTATTTTTATTTTTTAAAACAGCAGAATACATTTCAAGTCACAGTACACATATGGAGCATAATTTTCCATTTCTCTGGTTGTAAACCAGGTAGAGTCACACCATTCATGTCTTCATACATGTACCTAGGTTAGTGATGTCCATCTCATTCCACCATGTACCCTATCCCCATACCCCCTCCCTTTTCCTACCTCCCCTTTGCCCTATCCAAAATTCCTCCATTACTTCCATCCCGCCCCCCCCTCCCCCCGTTATGGATCAGCATCCACTAATCAGAGTAAACATTCAGCCTTTTGTTTTTAGGGATTAGCTTACTTGGCTTAGCATGATGTTCTCCAGCTGCATCCATTTACCTACAAATGCCATGATTTTATTCTCTTTTAATGCTGAGTAATATTCCATTGTGTACATATATGTATATATATATACATATATATACCACAGTTTCTTTATCCATTCATCTATTGAAGGGCATCTGGGTTGCTTCCACAGTTTTGCAATTGTGAATTGTGCTGCTATAAACATTGAAGTGGCTGCATTACTGTAGTGTGCTGTTTTTAAGTCTTTAGGGTATAGGCCGAGGAGTGGGGATAGCTGGGTCAAATGGTGGTTCCATTCCAAGTTTTTTAAGAAATATCCATACTGCTTTCCAATTTGCACCAATTTGCAGTCCCACCAGCAATGTTTGAGTGTGACTTTTTCGCCACATCCTGGCCAGTACTTATTGTTGCTTGTATTTTGGATAACTGCCATTCTGACTGGGGTGAGATGAAATCTTAGTTTTGATTTGTATTTCTCTAATTGCTAGAGATGTTAAACATTTCTTCATATATTTGTTGATTGATTGTATAACTTCTGAGAAATGTCTGTTCAGCTCCTTAGCTCATTTATTGATTGGGTTTTGTTTTTTTGGTGTTAAGTTTTTTGAATTGTTTATATATCCTGGAGATTAGTGCTCTATCTAATGTGCGTGCGGCAAAAATTTGTTCCTAGAATGTAGGCTCTCTGTTCACCTCATTGATGGTTTCTTTTGCTGAGAAGAAGCTTTTTAGTTTGAATCCATCCCATTATTGATTCTTGATTTTATTTTTTGTACTTTAAGAGTCTTGTTAAGGAAATCAGGGCCTAATCCAATGTGATGAAGGTTTGGGCCTACTTTTTCTTCTATTAGGCACAGTGTCTCTTCCTAGGTCTTTGATCCACTTTGAGTTGAGTTTTGTGCATGGTGAGAGATAGGGGTTTAGTTTCATTTTACTGCATATGGATTTCCAGTTTTCCCAGCACCATCTGTTGAAAAGGGTATCTTTTCTCCAATGTACGTTTTTGGCACCTTTGTCTAGTATGAGATAGCTGTATTTATGTGAATTACTCTCTGTGTCTTCTATTCTGTACCATTGGTCTACATGTCTATTTGGTGCCAATACCATGTAACATGGCACTTTCTTTTGGCCTGCATATTCTCTTTGGAATAAGCAGGAATGTAATTTTATAAATTATATTTTAAAACTTTTTTTCTTGGGGCTGGGGTTGTAGCTTGGTGGTAGAGCGCTTGCCTAGCATGCATGAGGCACTGGGTTTGATTCTCAGCACCACATATAAATAAATAAAAAATAAAGGTCCATCAACAACTAAAAAAATATTTAAAAAAACACTTTTTTTTTCTTGATGGCATAAAAATTCCCCAGATATCTACTAGTAGGGGCATACAACTTTGTATTTTAAAAAGTAGGCTCTTAATTTTCTGTTACCTTCCTAAATCCTTCTCTTATTTTTTTGTTTTCCTTATAGATACAGGACAGCAGAAAATGCATCCTTTTGTATTACTAGGTAATTATGGATTAGGTATATTTTTTAATTTGGGAATGTTTTTCATGAATTTTCTTCACTTTTTCAATTCCGTTTGTCTTTTCCCTCATTTTGTTCAGAAGTTCCTCTTTGATATAGCAGAAGAAACATGGATTTTATTGACAGACAAGACTTGGGTTTGAATCTTGGTTCTTTCACTGAATAGCAATACGATCTTGAGCAAGTTTAATTCTTCTAAGTCTGATTTCATTTTTCCTGTATAAAGTGGAGATAAAAATGTTCATGTTTTGACTGATTGGTTGGATTAAATAAAAATATATGCACAGCATTTGTCCAATGGTAGATATTCAACATATGTTAACTCATGTCTTAGTATATCACGTTGCAAAATTAATTATGGGAAGGAATTGGGATTTATCAGCATCATTAACAAAAAGGCCATATGATGTCTTTTCTTAAAACTTTAATTTCTAATTTTGATTTATTACCTTTTAAGGAAAAATTTCATGTTTTTTTTTTCTGTATGCCAAAGTGCCACGTACAAATTTGGAAGAGCCAATGTAATCATCTAGTCAAGGAGGGCCACCATTCATCATCCAGAGAGGTGACCTCTGCCCTGTTGCTGCACCAACAGACATTTTGTGAGATTTGGTAATTTTAAGAGTGTTACACTTAAAATGGGAAATTTTCAAAAATCCAAAATACTATTCTTTATAAATTATCACAAAGTTAGAGTAGGAGATTTAATAAACAAGTATTTATTTAACATGTTTCAATGATTGAATTTATGAATTGCAAAGGAGCCCTGTGAATTCTTGGAAGGAATGCATATTTGGTCTACTCACAAGCAGCAACGTTGGGTTCTCATCCTGGGCATGTGTCACAGCTAGGTTGTGTACTAGTTTTTGTTCAGGCAGCCTTAATGTCTTTCATGGTATTTTCAGAACTCTGCATAACTTCACTGCTTTCCAAATCTGAGTTAGGACAAATATTCAGAGAGATTGTTACTCATATTTATTCCTATGGCCGATTATGGAAAACACCATGCATCTAATCCTAGAAAATTATAAGGAAAATCCTCTTCGATGAATTCTGCTGGAACAATGTCTTGTTTCTGCAGTGGCTAGTTCCATCTTTTCTAGAAATGTGAAGGAATAAATAAACAAACTGGAAACACATGTCAAAACTCTGTAGCCACTAACCAGGCTGACATGAAAAAATAATCCTCATATAATTCTCCCATGTATTGATTTTAAGGTGGGAAAGGATCATTTACCTTAACTCTTGTGCTATTTTCATCAGTACCTTTATACTCTTAAAGGCAAAATTCCTGTTTTGGAAAATGTCTAATTTTATAATTTTATTAAAAATTCAGATTAAAAAGCAAAGTTAGAAATTCTTTTTTGAAGGGTACTGGGGATGGAACTCATGTGGGGGGGATTAACCACTGAACCACATCCCCAGCCCTTCTTATTTATTTATTTTTATTTTGAGACAAGGTCTTGCTAAGTTGCTGAGGCTGGCCTTGAACTTGCAATCCTCTTGCCTCAGCCTCCCAAATTGGTGGGATTACAGGCATGTACCACCATGTATAGCTATAAATTTTAATTTATTGGCATCTGCAGTTAAAATCTCTATTAAAGATTTTTTCTAGGTAAATTCTGAGTACCAAGAAATCTCAATGGGGTTGTACAGCTGACAGAAAAGTTCTGTGTATAAACCTGTGAAAATGATATTAGATGGAAGTCATGATGAAAGAACCTGGAACTCATGTAGTTAGGGTACTTCAAAAGGAAAACTAGAATACTTTATTCTCTGCTTCCCTCTCCAGATTTCTCTCTTGCCTGGGTCTCTGTTTTATCTAGGCATTAAAGGCTCCTCTCTTCTTTTCATTCTCTGAAAAAATATTCATTTGGCTAACCTGACACTTTTTTAAAAATTTAGGATTTACTTTATTTCCTATATGCTCACATGATTGGGAAGTTAACCCTTCACACTAATTTATAAGTGAGTGCTTCTTTATATGTCACCTCCATCAGAATACATTGTTCAGGAAAAAAAGAACCATTCAAAGAGTTATGGGACTAAGGTGTTCACCATAGGAATTACATTTTACTAAATATGAGAGGAAAATAGTATGGAACGGGAGAATTGGCACATTAGCATACATGGGGTAAGGGATGAAAATCTCACCTTCTCTACTGAGGAATGTCAGTCAGGATCAGAGAAACAATTAACAAAGAGGCTGCATCAAGAACTGGTGTGGGTAGGCAAATCAGAGCTTACAGAGAAATTTGATAATTCAAGCATGCCTCACTTCTTAAGTGAAACCATGAAAAGGGAGCTTGCTGGAGAAATCCATGGAAACTGATGCATGTGAGAAAACTCTGCTTTTGCAAGTCTCTTGTTTCTGTGGGTCTGCGGCCTAGTACCTAGTGATGGATCATTGGGTCCACAGTCAGGAAGCTGCTGAAGAGTGGAAAAGGATGAGGACAAGCTGGGAAATGCTGGCTATCTCTCTGTCTGTCCATCACTGTGACTGACCATGATGGCCTTCCAAGAATAATAACTCTACCCACTTCTGCCTTCCTCTTTTGACCAACTCTAACCTGGGAATGTGGATCCTGGACTTAGCAATCTTGACTATATTATCCTTATGATGTATTATGGGAAGTAGCAAAGCTTTTGGCACATAGAGAGTACTTAATATTTCATAAATGAAAGGAATGGCAAGACCATTTTATATAATGCAAATGAGAAGCAAAACAAAATGTATTCCTGAGATATTAGAGTATTTCACAAATCTCTTCTAATATACTTGACTATAACTAACAGTTAAACATTATGTAACATTGCTATTTTATTATTAGATTGGTAACTAAAAGTAGTTCAGGAAAAGAATGTCCAAAGAAGAAAGTAACTGTAATTTCCAGTATTATCAATGGGAGAGGGTTTTAGATTGACAACTTCACAGGCATTCCTCACCACTGCAGGCTAGATCTTGATCCTCTTTTTTAATTTTTGTGTACCGGGGATTGAACTCAGGGGCACTCAACCCCTAAGCCATATCCCCAGCCCTATTTTGTATTTTATTTAGAGACAGGGTCTCACTGAGTTGCTTAGCACCTTGCTATTGCTGAGGCTGGCTTTGAACTCTGAGATCCTCCTGCCTCAGCTTCCTGAGATGCTGGGATTACAGGCATGTACCACCACGCCCCACTAGACCTTGATCCTCTTCACTGTCTGTATTTCTTCCTCAGTGCTCCTACGTAAGTCTAACTTCTCTCATTGTAACTAAGGATCCATTACCTACACAAAGATTTTGGTCCTATAGATAGTTTTCTATAATTTTTGATAATTATTCTATATGTAATAAAGCATCTGATTACATTTAGTTTTTTTGTTGGTAGTGGTGCCAGGGACTGAACTCAGGGTCTTGTGTGTGCTAAGCATGCATTCTAACACTGGGCTGTTCCCCAGTCCTGACTCCCTTTTTCTCTTCGATTTTGGTGCTGGGGCCTGATTTTACTTTTTGATGTTTTAACTGTTGACAGCTTTTAAACTTCACTTCTTTTCTTCCTTTCTGTTACACATCTGGGCATACTGATAAGAGAGCCCAAATGCTTTTTCCTTTGGCTCTGTAGAAGATTCAAACCAGTAGATTCTTCAGCTTGCATATGGGAACTCTCATTCTGGCTACACCCTCTAATAACAATAAAAACTCCAAGCCAGTTTTCTTTCTTTGATCTCTTGAATCATTTCAGAGCTGCTTGGGAAGCCTGATCTGCTGCCCTAGAGATTTGAATTATGTAAATAAATAACATTTTTCATATCTTCTTATGTGTGTATGTGGTATCATCAGTCTCCACATCTGAACTAACTTTGTGTGGGACTCTATCTACTTCTAAAGAATGGTTACAAAATTATACTATCTCCCACTTTATCCACCCCCCCCCAGGATTTTTAGTTTTATTTTTGATGTCTGAAAATAAAAAAACCCTAAAACTGAAACTTCTAGAATAACCACTTATTCTTGCCTTCTTGTCCCTATCTTTAGACTTGAACTTAGCCTACAGTTGCTCTTACATTAAGAGCAGGGTTTCTGAAGACATCTGTTATCACAGTTTTGTTTAAGAGGGCATGAAATGATTATTATTACAAAAGATATTTGATCTTTGACCTGTTGGTGATATCATTCTTCCATGGCAGCTATCACTTTGCTGGGATAGTGGTCAAAGAATGGCTTTCGGGGTGGCATGAAGTGCCATCAATGTCATAATAGCATCTGGTCAGGACTAGTACTGCTTTTCCTGGGTTTCATGAACTTGCCCATTTCGAAAGCAAATGCCTAAATCTAGAGCAGAAAGAAAGGGTTTTAGTCAGGGTTCTTCAGAAGAACAAAATCAATAGACTATGTATATTTGTAAGAGGGAATTTATTAGATAGGCTTACATGATCATAGGATCAATAGTCCCATAATGGCCATCTGTAGACTGGAGAGCCAGGGAAACCAGTAGCTGCTTTGTGGAAGAATCTGGAGCATCAGCACAAGGACAAAGAATGATATAGCTAGCCCTAGTCCAAGGCTGAAGGCCTAGAAGCCAACTGGAGGGTTGCTGGTGTAGCTTCACATTTACAGGCTGAAGAATATGGAGTCTGATGTTCATGGGTGATTGTGGCAGCAGCAAAAATGCATCTGGTTAAGAAGGACTGAGCATGTGTAGAGCTTCCCCCTTTTTATTGCCTTTTGGTTCCATCCAGGCCCCAAGCCTACTGGATAGCACCAATGCTTGACCAGGGTGGCCTTCACTCAGTTCACTGATCCAAATGCTTATTATCTCTGGAAACATCTTCACAGACATACCCAGAACTGTGATTTACTAGTTTTTTAGGGGTGTCTCAATCTAGTCAGGTTGACAACCAAGAGTAACCATCACAGGAAGGTTGGGCCTATCTCCCACTTTTAAGAAGTGTGTTCACTAGGATTTAATTTAGATTTTTTCAACAGGATTCAAAATAAAAGTAGCTAAATGAGGTAGAAATTTGGTGTGCTGTTACGTAATGTTATCACAGGCCCAGATTTCTCTCAGTTTGCTTTTCACCAGATTTAACCATAAACCATGTCTGCATGGCACAGGGATACGTATTAAAGTCTGCATTCCAGCCAGCATAGAGAAGGAAGAGATAAAAGGAGGAAAAGGAGTATTTACCCCTTCTCTTTAAAGGCACAATTTCAAACTTAGTCATATAGCCATTTTTAGTTGCAAGAGAGCTGGGTAATATTGTTTTTATTCTGGTGGCTAGATATCTGTAAAACAGATTTTATTACTAAGGAAAAAAGGAGAGAGTGACAAAACAGGAACAGCACAACCAGCAATCTCTGTCCCTCAATCTTCTTTTGACTCCGCATCCCTGTGGTAGGCAGAATAATAACCCCCTTGCAACGATGTCTACCTTAATCCCAGAACCTGTGAATATGTTAGGTTACATGGCAAAAGAGAATATAGGTTGCCAATGGAATTAAATTTGCTAATCAGTTGATACAAAGACAGATACCAAGATATCTAGAGGGGGCTAATGTAATCATAAGGGTCCTTAAAATTAGAATAGGGGGATAAGGATGTACAATATCACTACCACTAAACACACATACACATGTAAGGAGGAGGCAGGGAGGAAGTCAAAGAGATAGGAGATTTTGATCCTAGATTTGAAGATAGAGGAAGAGAGCTGGAATCAAGGAATGTGGGTGACCTCTAAAAGTTAGAAAGATAAAGAAGCAGATTTTCCCCCTACAGCTAAAAATGAGAAAGTGACTTTGGAGTTGGGCTGCGGGCAGAGGCTGGAAGAATTTTAAGGAGCATAGTGCCAAAAACCTAGGTTGGTTTGACTATTAGTAGAAATATGGATGTTAAAAACACTGCTGATAAAGCTCAAAATGAAAGGAGAAACATGTTATTGGGAACTAGAGAAAAAGAGATATTTGTTACAAAGTGGCAGAAAATGTAGGGGAATTGTGTCCTGTACTTATGAGGAAAGCAGAACTAAGAACAATGAAACTAGACATTTAACTGTGAATATTTCCAAGCATAGTGTAGAAAGTGAAGCCTGATCTCTTCTTGCTTCTTATACGAAAATGCTAAAGGAAAGAGCTAAATTGAGGGGAAAATTGGTAAAGAAAAAGGAAGAATAACTTGATGATGGCAAGATTGCAAATGATGCTAAAGTTGAGATTCACTGTCAGGATAGAAAAAACCACAGATGGGGTTGTAAAACATTTTCTGAATACCAAAGAAAGACCAAAAGGTCAGAATATTCAGTCACAACAAGGCTATAAAGAGATTAAGTATATGACTCAGATGTCCTCAATATCTCTGCAGAAGCTGAAAATAGGGTGTGACTATCTGTGAGAAACCTAGAGTCTAATGGAGTAAATTCTATAACATCCACAGGAGACTCCATAAGGTTAATGAGAATTTTATAGTAGCAGAAACTTTCAGCCTGGAATGAAAAGGAAAATACAACATAAAATGAAAAAGAGAATATGAAATAAAAAATGTTGTCCAATATGCAAAATACTACAGGCAAGTAACAGGCTGATAAAACTATTCCTTTACAAATATGTGCTACCTTTTATAAAAAAAAAAAGGAGAGATCCAGAGGGTAGAGTTCTGAACAACAGAGGATTATTTCTAGACTTTGAAACTTAAGGGTTTGTGTGTGGGTATTTTGAAAACTTTGGGGTAACAGTGATTCCTTTTTTTCCATGCATTATATCATTTTTTGAGGGGTAGAAGGTGGAGTCTTGAATGTCTGAATATTTTCTCCTTTTTTCATTATTTTGACCTGCTGTTATGGTCCCTATTTTAATTCCCAAGAACACACAAGTGAATGACAATATCTATGCTCCAGGAGCTCTTATGCTAGGAGAATAGAGAATATATACACAAATAAAATCATATCAGGGTATAAAGGATAAAATTTGTTTAGAGGAGGTAGTAGATAGGATTAATAGGGAAAAAATGGAGAAAGTTCAACCTGAACGGCATGAATAAAAATTTAGTGGGCAAATTAACTAGGGCACAAGGTGAAGCCAGTTCAAGCTGAGATGTATGAGATAGTAGGTTTTATTTGGGGACCTATAGGTGGTTTGATAAAACTGATATGGTGAGAAAGATGTTAAAGAAGCAGGGAGAACTTGGAATATGCAGAGCCTTATATGCCATGCTAAGGAATGAAAATTCTTTTCATTAGTGGGAGGGGAGACTTGGAATTAATATGATTAATTCTCACTCTGGCCATTTCATCCTCAATTTAGCTACATCATCAGAAGCAAAAAATTTAGTTTGAGCTGGGTGCAGTGGTGCAAGCTTGTAATCCCAGCACTTTGGGAGGCTGAGACAGGAGAATCACGAGTTCAAAGCCAGCCTCAGCAAGGGTGAGGCGCTAAGCAACTCAGTGAGACCCTGTCTCTACATAAAACACAAAATAAGGCTGGGGATGTGGCTCAGTGGTTGAATGCCCCTGAGTTCCATCTCCAGTACAAAAAAAAAAAAAATTTAGTTTGATATAATTCAGAGAGGAAGCTGAAATAAAAATAGTTGAGGGAAAATAAAAAGATGGAAAGGTTATTATATCATAAGAGCATGCATATTTTGGCTTTTTCATATTTAAAAAGAGCAAACTTCTAATATAAATCTTGTTTCCCAAGTAGAAATTCTTATTTGGAAAAAATATATACTGACTAGGAAACTCTAGTTACCCTGCTGGAATTGCAATTTATTTTTGATGTTTACCATTTGATCCCTCTGAGATTTTAAAAGTGTAGTCAATTTTTAGAGACTAATTACCCCTAGAAAAGATAATATCAATTGCTAAACATGCAGAGTTGATAGAAGACCTATTGGTAACATTTCCAAAGTACAGAGATCCTGCAAAGTCTTAAACAAATTGCGATATTGTTTATGTAAGATATTATTAATCATAAACTTTTATACCACCATACAAATTTGATAAAATTTATTAGGAATTTCAGAAAACAAAGCTTCATAACTACAATTAATGCATAATTGGAATAACAAAATAGCCTCTCTTTTATTTTTAAATAGAATGAATTTATATCCAGTAGCATGCTTGTTGAAAACAATGTAATATTTCCATTCATTAAAAATGTATTTATCAATAAAATACATAATAAAGTATAATTTATAGCATAAATGTAAACTGATCAATTTATCTCCATTACCTACATTATATTTCATTTTTATAGTTATAGTGTTTTTGAATCATTAATAAATGCAGAAGTATATATTTACAGGAGAGTCTCAAAAATAATGATTCCATTAAATAGTTACTGTCACACATCATCAATATTTTCTTTGCAATCTGGATCCAACATCAGGAGATGGTCGAGGTCTTGGCAGGCTGTTCTGTAACATAGTTTCAGAATATTCTTTTACTATAGTATTCACAGACTTTAACAGGTGAATTTCCTTATAGATTACAGATTTTAATAAGACTATGCTCATAATTCAAATTCTAAGTGCTACTTACATATCATTCTCAATGAAAGAGTATAGGCATAATATTAATATAGGCATAATATTAATTATAATAATTCATGATGTTCATACTTTGCTATTGGTAACATTTGTTTAAGAGGTGCTTAATATAATCTGCTGTGAAAATGGTCAAAGTTTAATAATTTTATTTTCTACAGGAAGCACTTGGAGACCATTTAAGATCCTAGGAGTGTTTAATAACATACTTTGGGCTAAAGAAGTAAGTTGCTTGGGAGGGTAATTGCTAAAAATTCATTACATTTATTTTATTTAAAAAAGTAAATAAAATGCTTTAAAATGAAAATTCTGCTTCCAAGAATTTTATACTTTTAAATGTATAATGGCAATGGCAGGGGTTTTGAGGTGCCTTGCAACAACCCTATAATACTGTATTGTTTGCATTTTGCCTCTATTAGAATGCAGGTTACTCTTCTTTCTATTTGCAGTCCCAGCAGAGGGCCCACATGGGAAGTACTCAGTATCTGTTCAGTGAATAAAAGGAACTAATGTGGTAGCTTCTACAAAAAGAAAATGTCAGGCTGCATGGCTGCCAATGGGGAAATTCTAAATTTTTAGGCAGGACAAAAGTTGGACTGAAAAAGCCTTCCCAGATGGGTGACACTGGGACCAAGTCCTAAAGAGCAGGTAGGAGAAAAGCAGATAACAAGGTCTGTAAGGCAACGGGAATAGCATGGGCCATGGAAGCATGAAAGGAGTTCCAGGGAGACTTGCCAACTACTCAAGAGAGGATAAGTTATGAAATGGGGAGCAACCAGAGGTGAGACTGGAAAAGTGCTGAATGCATTTCTCTGGAGTTTTACTTTTATCTTTTAGGTAATAGGTAACAACTGAAGTTAAATTTTAAGCTGGAGAAATTATTCTGGTGATAGTAGTATGAAAGATGCACTTGAGAGAGCAAAACTGGTGGCAGTTGAAATGGTCTAGATTAAACATGATAAATTCCTTTTTAGAAATTAAAATGATTATTTAAATTGTACATATTTATGAGGAACAATTTGACACTTTGATACTTGTATACAATAGGTAATGATAAAATCAGGGCCTTGTGCTTGCTAGGCATGTGCTGTACCACTGAGTATACTTTCAGCCTTCCTTAAACTTAGAAAATTTTCATTAACACACAATAATTATACATACTTAAGAGACATAATGTGTTATTACAATATATGTTGTGCAATGTATAATGATCAAAACAAGGTAATATTTCCATCTTCTTGTCATTACTTTGAGTTTGGAGCCTTCCAGTTCTTCTAGTTATTCACAAAGTATATGTTATTCTGAACATAATAAATTCTTAAACCAGTACACTGTCACTAAGAATGGACGTACTGAATATATTCAACATATATTTAGTAAATATATTTAGGAATATTTAATGACTTTGGGTAAGAGAGAATGAGAAGCCTGGTTAGACAAATATTTCTCTCTAGGAAATTTGATGGAAGATGGTATCATTAATTGAAATAAAGATTATAAAAAAAGTAGAACAGATTTTGTGGGAAAGAGAAACAAGTTTAATCCCTAGTTCTGTCACTGAACATCTCTGTGACCTTGGGAAAACTACCTGATGTCTGTACCTCAGAAGATTGAGAATAAGGGAGAAATGTAGCACAGCACTTTTCTATGGTAGGAACCCAGTAAGTTTAAGTTTACTTTCTTCTTTCTAATTATATCTCAACAATGTCAACTTGCCACTAAAGAGTACTAATTTATTAAACACTGACACTCATTAAAGAATTTCGGAGTTGAGTGCAGTGGCTTATGCTTGTAATACCAGTAACTCAGGAGGCTGATGCAGAAGGATTGCAAATTTGAGGTCAGAGTCAGCAATTTAATGAAGCCCTACCTCAAAAATAAAAAGGGCTGGTAGAGCACCCCTGGGTTCAATCCCTAGTACCGGAAAAAAAAAAGGATATTTTGTATGGAGCATAAAATTCTGCTTCAGAGTGTTAGAAAAAAAAAATTCCAGGTTCAAGTAAATCACTGCATTTTACTGCAATCTAAAGAAAGGAGATAATTTATCTATTCAAAGACCATGCATAAAAAATCATAAAAAGTCAACCAATATTTTCTAAATGTTTCATATATGCTAGTTTCTATAAAGTATTTAGGGAAATGGAAAACAATTTAGGCCTCAAGAATACAGTTCCAAAGATTATTTACTTCAAAAAGCAACTAACAAAAATGCCTGTGTAGTTTAAATACAAAATTGAGATGCTGTACAAATAAGTTCAGAGGAGTGTGAGAGGATCATTAACTAGATTGATTATGGAAGGTCTCATGGGGGAAGTGATATATGTTGGTTCTTAGATGAACTGAATTTGGAAAGGAGAGAATATAAATCTAAAATACTAAATTGCAGTTAGAAATCAGGCATGAACATGCAAATCATGAGAAAAATATAGAGGCACAACAGGATATTGCAAACGTGATGGACAAAATATTAAAGGTGTCTGGCTGTAATGGAAGATTCATAGTGTAGTAAGAAGGAAGAAGAAAAGAAGGAACTACAAAGGTTGTCAGAATGATTCCAATTTTTACAAGAAAAAGTTATGCTTTCACTTTTGTACTTTCACTGAAATAATTGCAATTCTCACTTAAGTATGTGACTAATTAAATTTCAATCAAGTGCTTTTAGGAATATTATTTTCTGGAGGAGCAATTTAAACAAGTAAGATGATCAGAATAGCGCCAATAATACTACCTAACACCTATTTAGCATGTTCCATGTTATTGGCACTGTTTCCTCTGTGGGGTAGCTGCTATTACTATTAGAATGATTATGAGTATCCCGTGAAGGGGAGAAGGTGGGTTTTAATTATTATTATTCCAATACCTCAGGCTTGCATTTGCTCTAAGCAATGGTAGGGTGTGCTACAAGGGATACTGAGGAGATTCTTTCATTAAAAATATTTCCCTAACCTAAGTGGTAGTGTCTCATATTCTACAATTAAAAATTTGTTATTATTGGGGCTGGGACTGTAGCTCAGCGGTAGAGCGCTTGCCTCGCATGCGTGAGGCCCTGGGTTCGATCCTCAGCACCACATACAAAGCAATAAAATAAAGACATTGTGTCCATCTATAACTAAAAAAAAAAAAAATATTTAAAAAAAAAAATTTGTTATTATTTATACTAAACACCTTGTCATTAATGACAGTTCATTTCCTTCCCCGAGAGAAGAAACCCAAAATCAATACTACTAAGAAGTATAGTAGGGGGAAAAAAAGAGACACCAAAGATGATCAAATGGGATAGGCCTCTACCCATAAAATAACTGTGCATATGTTGGGTTGATGGTGAGTAATCCTGGCTTAGATCATGGATTAGAAAAATAAAGTGGCCAGAGGACATTTTATTCAAATAATTGGGAAACTTTGAATCTGGAATGTGTATCAGATAATACTATTGTTAGCAATATTAAATTTCTTTGGTATAATAACAACATTGTGGTTATGTAAGAGAATGTCTTTTTTCTTAGAAGAACATGTGTGCTGAAGTATTTAGAAGGGGAAGTGTGATGTCTGCAATCTACTTTTGAACAAGTCATAAAAATGTATCTTTCTGTGTGTATATGTATCTACCTGTATTTTATTTATTTATCTGTCCGTCCATCCATTTTATAAAGCAAGTATGGCAAAATGTCAACAATTTGGTGAATCCAGGTGAAGAGTAAAATAAAATAAAAAACAGGAAAAAGGAAGACAAGAATAAAATATCCAAATCCCCAAGGAAGATATGACAAACCAAGCAAATTTCCCTGAAAATAAATTGTTAATGCTGTTGTTAAAATGAAGGAGAGAAAATAGAAGACAGGAATAATTAAAATCAGGGCTGAAATCAATGAAATTGAAACAAAGGAAACAATTCAAAAAATTGACAAAATAAAAAGCTTGTTCTTTGAAAAAATAAATAAATTGATAAACTCTTAGCCACCCTAATAAGAAGAGAGAAAACTCAAATTACTAAAATTCAAGATGAAAAAGGAAATATCATGACAGACACTTTTGAAGTGCAGAAGATAATCAGAAACTATTTTGAAAATCTATACTCCAGTAAAATAGAAAATCCTGAAGACACCAACAAATTTCTAGAGGCATATGATCTGCCCAAACTGAATCAAGAGGACAACTTAAACGGATCAATTTCAGGCAAGGAAATAGAAGATGCCATCAAAATCTTACCAACCAAGAAGATCCTGGGACCAGATGGATTCTCAGCTGAGTTCTACAAGACCTTCAAAGAATTAATACCTTGAAATAGAAATGGAGGAAACCCTTCCACACTCATTCTATGAGGCTAGTATCACCCTGATTCTAAAACCAGGCAAAGACAAATCAAAGCCAAAAAACTTCAGACCAATACCCCTGATGAATATAGATGCAAAAATTCTCAATAAAATTCTGGCAAATCACAAACAAAAACATATTAAAAAATAGTGCACCACGATCAAGGGAGTTTATCCCAGGTATGCAAGGTTGTTTCAACATACGGAAATCAATAAACATAATTCATCACATCAATAGACTTAAAGACAAGAATCATATGATTATCTCTATAGATGCTGAGAAAGCATTTTATAAAATACAGCACCTCTTCATGTTCAAAACACTAGAAAAACTAGGGATAGTAGGAACATACCTCAACATTGTAAAAGCTATCTATGTAAAACCAAAGGCCAATATCATCCTAAATGGGGAAAAATTGGAAGCATTCCCTCTAAAAATGGGAACAAGACAGGGATGCCCTCTTTTACCACTGCTATTCAACATAGTCCTTGAAACTCTAGCCAGAGCAATCAGACAGATGAAAGAAATTAAAGGGATATGAATAGGAAAAGACAAAATTAAACTATCATTATTTGCCAACATAATTCTTTACTTAAAGGATCCAAAAAATTCCACCAGAAAACTTCTTATAATTAATAATAAATAAATTCAGCAAAGTAGCAGGATATAAAATCAATACTCACAAATCAAATGCATTTCTATACATCAGCCATTAATCCTCTGAAAGTGAAATTAAGAAAACTACCCTATTCACAATAGCTTAAAAAAATGAAACATTTGGGAATCAATTGAACAAAAGGGGTGAAAGATGTCTACAATGAAAACTACAGACCACTAAAGAAAGAAATTGAAGAAGACCTTAGAAGATGGAAAGATCTCCCTTGCTCTTGGATAGGCAGAATCAATATCATCAAAATGGCCATACTACCCAAAGCTCTATACAGATTAAACAAGATTCCAATTAAAGTCCCACATAAATCCCACGTCATTCCTTATAGAAATAGAAAAATCAATCATGAAATTCATTTGGAAAAATAAGAAACCCAGAATAGCCAAAGCAATCCTCAGCAAGAAGAGAGAAGCAGGAGGCATCACAATACCAAACCTTAAACTATACTACAAAGCTATAGTATTGGCACCAAAATAGACATGTAGACTAATGGTACATAATAGAAGACACAGAGACAAACCCACATAAATACAGTTATCTCATACTAGACAAAGGTGCCAAAAATATACATTGAAGACAGCCTCTTCAACAAATGGTGCTGGGAAAACTGGAAATCCATATGCAGCAAAATGAAACTAAAACCTTTTCTCTCACCATGCATAAAACTCTTCTAAATGTGGATCAAGGACCTGGGAATTAGACCAGAGACCCTGCACCTAACTGAAGAAAAAGTAGGCCCAAATTTATTCATGTCAGTTTAGGCCCTGATTTCCTTAACAAGACTCCTAAAGCACAAGAAATAAAATCAAGAATCAATAAATGGGATGGATTCTAACTAAAAAGCTTCTTTGCAGCAAAAGAAACAATGAGGTGAACAGAGAGCCTACATTCTGGGAGCAAATTTTTGCCACATGCACATCTGATAGAGCACTAATCTCCAGGATATATAAAGAATTCAAAAAACTTAACACCAAAAACCCAAATAACCCAATCAATAAATGGGCTAAGGAGCTGAACAGACACTTCTCAGAAAGATATACAATCAATCAACAAATATACGAAGAAATGTTCAACATCTCTAGCAATTAGAGAAATGCAAATCAAAACTACTCTAAGACTTCATCTCATGCCAGTCAGAACGGCAGTTATAAAGAATACAAACAACAAGTGTCGGTGATGATGTGGAGGAAAAGGTACACTCATACATTGCTAGTGGGACTGCAAATTGGTGCAACCAATCTGGAAAGCAGTGTGGAGATTCCTTAGAAAACTTGTAATGGAACCACCATTTGACCCAGCTATCCCGCTCCTTGGTCTATACCCAGCCACTTCAATATTTATAGCAGCACAATTCACAATTGCTAAACTGTGGAAGCAACCTACATGTCCTTCAATAGATGAATGGATAAAGAAACTGTGGTATATATATACAATGGAATATTACTCAGCATTAAGAGAATAAAATCATGGCATTTGTAGGTAAATGGATGGAGTTGGAGAACATTATGCTAAGTGAAGTAAGCCAATCTCAAAAAACCAAAGGCCAAATGTTCTCTCTGATTAGTGGATGCTGACCCATAATGGGGGAGGGAGCATGGGAAGGATGGAAAAAGTTTGTTCAAAGGGGAGGGTAGGGAAGGGATGAGACATGGGGGCAGGAAAGATGGTGGAATGAGATGGACACCAATGCCCTAGGTTCATGTATGACTGCACATATGGTGTAACTCTATAATTTATACAACCAGAGAAATGAAAAGTTGGGCTCCATTTGTGCATAATGAATCAAAATGCATTCTGCTGTCATGTATACCTAATTAGAATAAATAAATTTAAAAAAACAATGAAGGACAGAAAAATATTTGTTAATAAGGACCGAAGAAAGCTAATGATTGTCAATTGTCATGAAGACTGAAAAAGATGTAAGATAAAGATGATTTCAAGTCTCCCAGTGATCCCCAATGCACTATATTAACTTTTCAGTTATTAGATATTCTAGTAATATAACACAGTGAATTAATATTCATAACAGGGTAATTCTCTGATTAGACAACTCTCCCTATTGAAGAGTATCTTACTATTCATACTCTATGGTTAGTACACTGTTTTCAAGTTGAGCTGAAGTGTACAAAAGAGTGATCTCAATCATTATAAGCATTATCTCACTAAAGTGAAATAAGAATCATAATAATAAATAACAAATGTCACAATATGTGTCAGAACTGATAAAAAATTCCCAAATTTCAGGCACATAACAATTACCACCATAGAAGTCACCAAATTGCTGAATATGAAAAATTTAAGAGAGTTATGTATAAAAATCATAACTCAGAAATGCCAAAGGCCACTTTGAAGAACTACATACCTAGGAGGTAAATGATAAGTTTCAAGGGGGCAGAGATAGCCTCTTTCTTACTATCATTCACTATCATAACCAGAGAATACAACAATGCTCTAAAACATGGATAAGAAATATTTTGCTTTACTTGCATAATCTTATTTTTCCTGTTAAGATTTAAGAACTGAGAGGGTTGTGATGAAAAATACTTATATAAGCATCCAATTAATTCTCTAACCAAATATTTCTTTGATGAATACCTAAATTGAGAATTGTGAAAGTACAAGTAATATCTTAGTTTGAGGATACCCTTTGTATAGAACTTACTGTCTTCCAATTACCTCTAGCCAGACATATTTTTCTTCTGTTTTCTTAAGTTTGTAGTCTTATCTTAGCTTGTGTTATAGTTGTTTGTATATATTGCCAATGTACGTCTTTCCCGGTTTGACCGCAAATTCTTGAATGCAGGGACTATTTTTTATTTACATATTTGTCTTTACCAGAGTCCAGTGCCAAGGCAAAAAAAATATTCAAGATAGTAATGTTTAGTTTGGAACTCTCAAGACATGGAAGGGATATGGGCAGGACACAGATCATTACCAAGGTAAACTTAGTAGTTTTTCAATTAGGTTACACAACTAAAATTATTTGAAGTTTGGTACACTAATGCCTGTTTCTGATCTCATGACTGAAAAAATACTCTGGATATAAAAATATTTACATTTTGTTTTTAAGAATGAGAGAATATTTGCTTGATTGTAATGAAACATGATAAGAAGTCAGTTGGGAGAGTAAAGCTCTAAAAATCAGTATGAAGAAAAATTGATATTAAGAAAGGGTTCTTTTATTGATGTGCACATGAAAATCGTGACATTTCCTAAAACAAGAAAAAAAAAAAAGCTTCTTCAAATACTTACCAGAAGTGGTATTATTTGTAGAGTATTTTTGATTGATGGATTTTTGCAAATGGTTTCTTGCACATCTGAAAAATTATACCACAACACAAAAATAATTTGGTTATGTATATTTGTTGTTTTAGTACACGTATACATCCTCTAAACAATTTACTTTTAACTATTTCTAGACTTCACATAAATGGAATTGTAATGGCTTTATTCTTTTTTATTTACTCAAAATTATATATTTTAAGATTCATCATGATGATGTGTGTAGCTGTAATTTGTATACCTTCCTTGCTGAATAATATTCCATTATAAATGTACTTAAAAATTTTTTAAAAAAATTTTTGGCTTTTTATAAACAATGATCTCTACATTCTTGTCCATATCTTCTGATAGACATGTGCAGGATTTTCTCTAGAGCATATACATCTAGAAGTGCATTTGCTGGGCTGTAAGGTATGTTACGTTTAACTTAGATGGTGGAAAAACTACCTAAAGGGATTGTACCAGTTTACCCTCCCACAGTATTACATGAGAGCTGTTATTGCTGCCCATCTTTCCTGATACAAAGCATTCTCAGGTTTTTAACCTTCAGTCTTTCTGATGAATATGTAACTAGAACTCATTGTTTTAATTTGCATTTCTCTATTACTAGTGAAATTGAGCATTAATCAATGTTTATTTCCTTTGTTGTGAAGTTCTCATTTAAATCTATTTTGATTCCATTTTTCTACTGGGTTGTCTTTTTTTCCTTATTAACTTATAGGCATTCTTTACATAGTTTGAATGAGTCCTTTAGTCTCTGTTATAAATATTTTATATCACTTTGTGGCTTTCTTCATTCTTTTAATGGTATTTTGATATGAGGTTTGTGACTTTAATATAGTTAGATTTATTTTTTCTTTTATAGATTATATTTCTTGTGCGTAAGAAATCCTTCCTTATCCTAAGGTTAGAGATATTTCTTATCTCTGAAAAACTTTATTTTCTTTTACATTTAATATTTAATCATCTGGAACTGATTTTTATGTCTAGTGTACACTAGGAGTTCCATTTAATTTCTTGCTATTAATACTATGCTAAACAACATCTTTTGAAAATAATCCCAGAATTTTTTCATATGTTTTCTGGCAATATACTATCTGGAATTTAAAAGCAGGTTTTCACATTAAGTGAGGGAGACTGTGTCTAAATCCAACTTCCTTTGCAATTAGTAGCTCTTCTTTCCAACAAAAAAGGATGTAACTTTTCATTGGGATTCTAATTATATGTTCTCAGACACAGATTATTATTGCCACCCAAGGGATATTTGGCAATGTCTGGAGACACCTGGTTTCACTACTAGGAGGTGCTATGGCATGTAATGTTATAAGCTGCTAAACATCTTAGAAGATACTCTTACAATAAGGAATTACCCAGTCCCTAGGCTGAGGATGTAACTCAGTGATAAAGTGTTTGCCTAGCTTGTGGGAGGCCCTAGGTTTGATTCCCAGCACCATTAAAAAACAACCAGAATTACTGAATCCAAAATGTCACTGGTGTGTAGGTAAAGAGGTCCTGATAAATACATATGCACACAAAATATTTTTATTATTGTTCTTGTCTAAATATTTTGTAAGTTCCATTATGTCTTTTTATTTTTTGAGAATCAAAAAATGTGTTTCTTGCTAGGAGTGGTGGTATATACCTGTAATCTTAGCAACTAGGGAGGCTGAAGCAGGAGGATGGCAAGTTCAAGGCTAGCCTCAGCAACTTAGCAAGAGCCTCTCTGAAAATAACAAATTAAAAGGGCTGGGAATTAGCTGGTCAAGGGTTGGTAAAGCATCCTGGGTTCAGTCTCCAGTAGTGGGAAAAAAATGTGTTTAATGATAATCTTTTTGTTATTAATGGTTCTCTTTCGTTATTAGATTTTATCTAAATTGTATTGTAGCCAGGATATACTCCAATCCTTTGAAAGTTGTTAAAACTTATTTGATGGCATCATATATGGTTCATATTTACATGTTCTATGTGTGCTTATGAAAAATGTATCTTTCTGATCAAATTTGTTAATCATGTTCAATTCTCTCACATCTATTGCATTTTTTTGTCTATTTGTTCTATAAAGTACTGAAAATAGTATGTTAAAATCTTCCACCATGATTGGAAATGTTTTGTTTATTTTTTGGTGCTGGGGATTGAACCCAGAACTTCATGCTTGCTAAATTAATGCATGATAAACACATAATCCACCACCAAGCTACACTTCCAGCCTTAAAACATGTTTTGAGGCTAAGTTTTTAAGTGCATATAAAACACTTTATATATTTCTACTGTATTAAAACTTTGATCATCATGAAATAATCTGCCTATACTGCTTTCTACTATATAGTCAATTTTGTCTGATAACATTATATTCAAACTAATTTTGGTTATAATTTGCATTCTACATATTTTTCATCTTTTTGGCTTTATGTTTTTCTATATTCTTATATTTTAAATACTTGATTTATAAACAGAATGGAATTTTATTATAAAGTTCCATTTGACAAATTTTCTCTTTCAAGTATAGCATTTAATTCATTTACATATATTGTAAATATATTTGTACATAGCATCTTCTAGGATAGTATTTCCATTTGTTCTACCTCTTCTGTTTCTCTTTTCTTTCTTGTTTTATTTTAGATTAATCTGGTATTTTTTTGAATGCCACTTTCCCTTCCTAACTAGTTTGAAAGTTGTATATTATATTTCTAGTCTTTTAGATATGTTTCTAATAGTTACTAGAGGTATATTTCAATTACCAACATTTAAACTTAATCAATCCCTTTACCCTATTCCCTACCAAGAATCCTAGTGTACATTACGTCTATTTGTTTTCCCAACTTATGCATATTTATAGGTATTTTAATTTGAACTCTTTTCTTTTTGAAACACATGATTCTTTGTTATATTTTTTAAATAAAATATTTGTTCAAATTATCTCAGATTAATTTCTATCTGCTAAAGTGCATATGTTAGAATTTCCTTAGTGTCTATTAACTAAGTTTTTGTCTAAGCATATTTTAATTTGCTCTCATTTTTGAGAGACATTTCACTTCGAAAGATTTTAAATTTAGTACATTGAACACATTGTTCAATATCTTCTGATATTTTCAATGTTTTTTGCCATTTTGTTGTTGATTAAAAATTACTGTGATGTGTCTTGATGAGAATTTATTTTCTTTGTGCTGGGGACTGAATCCAAAGTTTTGCCAATACCAAGGGAAGTTCTTTTTATTTACTCTGAAATATGTTTTGTTTTTGAATTTGTAGGTTGATATTGTTCATCAGATTGGAAAAATTGCCAGCTGTTAATACTTCAGATATTGCCTGTGGCCCACTTCAGACCTTCTTATTCCTTTGTCTTTTAAACTCTTTCAAAATTTCCATCTCTTTGTCTCTTTGTACTTTATTATGTTTATAAGATTCTCTGATTTATATTCCAGTTTACTAATTCTCTCTTCAGATGTCTATAATCTGTTGTTTAAACCTTTTGCTGAATTTCTAATTTCAATTATTATATTTTCCCTTTCTAGGCATTCTGTTTGGCCCATTTTTTTTCCTTCAAATCTGCTTGGTCGTTCTTTATAGTTTCTTATTCTCTGACTGGATTTTTAAAACACATTTCTGATTACTTTAAAACATATTATTGTAGTTATAGCCTGTGTCTGGTAATATCGTTATCTAAAACCCTCTTTGGGTGTATTTATTCTGTTTTGTGGTTTCTTTTGATGTTTTAGTGGTGCCTTTTTTATCATTTTAAATTGTGGGCTGCTTATTTTCCTTTGTGATAATTCTTTGAAGAGTAAAATATAGATAGGTTTCTACAGAAGGGACATAAATTTACTTTTTTTCAGATATTTTGGGCTATTACTAGATTGAGATTATTCTAAATTAAATTCTTTTCTTGAGGCTTTCAAGACCACTTAAGTTGTGTGAATATAGGCTGTAAATCAGTGTGGTAGTTATACTACATGTTGGTTCTAAATTCTCATGGATTTCTCCCTGCCTCCTAATATGTTTAATACTGAAGTTCAAGAAGTACAAGTTTCTTTCTTCCTTTTTGTTTCTTTTTCACCCTCCCCTACTTTCTGTGTATGTGCAGTGTATAGATCTTTGTATAGTCCAGCTTTATGTGGGAGGATCTTTTATGACACCACTAATCTTCAGTAGGCTCTGGGTTTCATCTTCTGTCCCCCTTATGTTGTTTTTATACTCTATGAGTCTTACTGTGGGCTGTTCTTTTGCCTTGGGTTTCATTTGTGAAATGAAAATATCCTGAGTTAAATATACTCAGGATATAAGTTAACTGTAGCAATCTTCTTCTCTGAGTTCTTACAAATTTCTGAGCCTTAAGAATTCCTTATGTTCTTACCAGATCATTGCTATATTTAGATTTTAAAATATTTAATCAAGAATTTATTGTTGTTTTCATGGATGGTCAGTATAGGTACCCTGCTTGTCCATTGTTGAAATTGAAAGTAATATATTCATATGTTCCTAAAAGACAGTAAAGCCTAACACAGATATTGGTATCATCATAAATGATGTCATAAATGATATGGTATACTTGAAGCAGTATAAAATATTCAGATAAATTCTCACTCCATTAAGTAAGTGATAATTTAGATACATGCTATATTTTACTTTATTTTATTTTATTTTTTGGTACTGGGGATTGAACTCTGGGGCACTTGACACTGAGCCACAGCCACAGCCCTATTTTGTATTTTTATTTAGAGACATGGTCTCACTGAGTTGCTTAGTGCCTTGCTGTTGCTGAGACTGGTTTTGAACTTGTGATCCTTCTGCCTCAGCTTCCCAAGCCTCTAGGATTACAGGTGTGCACCACTGTGCCTGGCTTATTTTTGATTTTTCAAAATTAAATTAAGATTAAAATGAAAATAGTCTAATGTCAAAACACCACATTTTCCACAAGGATATTCTTCCACACTTACAGCGTAGCCTTCCATTCAGATGATTAAGGGACTGTAGGATCTTTTGTTCTTCAGCTGATAGTGTACAGATGTTGAATTGCTGGGTCTTATTTAAATTCAGATTTGATTTCTGTAGTTGCTTGCTATTCATGACATTTAGAATTTCATTCTCAGTTACTGAAGCTTTCACTAGGTTTTCAGCCATCAAAAACTCAGAAGTACTCTCTGAAACTACAGAAACTTTATATCAATTATTCTTTGATCCCTTTATGTCTTTGGAATCAGCCCTTATACATACTGGGCTGAATTGTGTCTGTATGCATTCATTTCATGAATAGAAATCCAGTAAATATTATATTACTTTGCAGTTTATATGTTAGGATCCTCAGAATGTAGCATTTTCTCACCCTTAATTTAAAAAAAAATCCAGAATGATACAAGGCAATAGAAATAGAGGTAATAGAAATCCCTAGAGTATTATTTAAATGAAAGAATAAAATACATTAGGTTTAGATAATTTTTGTGTTATTTTTTTACTCATTGATGGCACAAAGACAATAAAGGAAATTGTCTTTTTAAGAGCAGTTAAAATAAAATGAACTATAAATAAAAGAATAAAAGAAAAGGAACTCAGAAGAGAAAATTAGATGATCAGCTGAACAGGACTGATAACCTAGAAATAGACCCAATTAGATCAAGAGCATATGATCAAAGAAGCATTAAAGACTCGAGAGAAGGGAAAGATGACTCAATAAATTAGTTTGATGCTTAATAAAGGACTTAGAGTTTCATCTCCCATCATTCATCAAAGAAATTCCAATAATTGAAGAGTTAAATTTAAGGACTAAAACTATTAAAACAACCTAGAGGAAAAAGTAAGAAACATTTGTAAATTTCTGTACTGGGAAGGTTCTTTGAGTTTAAAAATAAGGAGAAATCACTAAGAAAAGATTAACATATGTTTATCGAAGGTCAGGCCAGTCTTCCCTGATACACTTTAATTTCTGGAGGGCATATTTTGTTCATGACTATATAACCCAATATTTACTTGCAAGCAGAAAATTAGCTCTTAAAAATCATTTATTGCGTGAACAAATAAAAATTAATACTTATATATATAAAAATACAAAACAAGTGGAATATAATAAAAATAACCAAGCGATGAAAACATTTTATTCAAGAATTTGCAAAAATTAGTAAGAAAATTTCAAAACTCTATTATGTAGGGTAAAAGAAGATGAAGAGGCAATTTATTAAAAAAACATACAAAAAATTTAGCATATTATTAATAAAATATAAAAATAAAAACTAATTTAACACCATTTCTTTGCCTATCATATAAGCAAGATTAGAAATGACTATACCTTAAGTTGACATATACCACTGAAAGAATTTCTTCTTTTTAATATATTTTTTTTGTAGATGGACATAATATCTTTATTTATTTATTTTTATGTGGTGCTGAGGATTGAACCCAGTACCTCATGCATGCAAGGCAAGCGCTCTACCACTGAGCTACAATCACAGCCCCTGAAAGAATTTCTAAAGGTTAACTGTTTTGGAAATACTTTAGCAATACATATGAAAAGCTGTGTCAATATCTCTTTCCTTTGATCCAGTATACACTTAATATTCATAGTTTCATTAACAAATATTTATTAGGTGCCAATTATATGCCAGGTACTGTAATTTTAATTCTGGGAATCTATCCTACAGAAATAATTGACAAGTCAGGAAATAATTTGATGTAGAAAAGATGTTCAATGTATTGTTATTATGAGTGAAGAAAAACTGTCTATGAACTGAGTGCGCAGGGGTGAGGAAAGTTTAGATCCTAAATGGTGTTTTAGCATTCATATAAAATGTAAGCAACTGAGAAAATCCATATAAGAAAAAAAATTGTTGGAAACAAAACTCTGAAGAAAATGTATAGACCGGAATATACCTTCTCCATTATAAGAAGTACCCCTTGTAGTTTGTTTTGGTTCACTTGAACTTAGCTGGGCACTTTGTCCAAAATTCTATAAAAATAGAATATTAAATCAGAACATCATTCCACATTTAAAATTCATGATATATTGATATATACATGGATTTAAAAATTTTGAATTGCTGTCTGTATTTTCAGCTGTCATTATTCAATAACAAAATCATTACCAATATCCCTTCAGAATTATAAAACTCATTCAATTTTCCTTTTTGCCATGTCTTCCAGGAAGCTCAGATTCAAGTAGGATGTTCAATCAGATAGAACTGTATTAGTCTTTATGATTAAAATACTTGCTTCCTTTATCCATGATTCTAGTTTTCCTTCTTGTCTTCTTTCTCTCTCTCCTTCCCTTTCCATTCTTCCTTCCTACTTTCCTCCCATCTTCTCTACCCCCTTTCTTTTTCTTCTGTACATTTCAATAACTTTGTTGAATTTTGTTGTGCATGACCTGATATTTTCCAGAACTGGTTTTAAACAATAATAGATAAAATAATAATTGTGATTTCTTAAAAGCTGATTTAAAACCTTTACTGGTAACAGATCACACAGGCTAATTACAGGACAGAAAATAAGTACAGTACAGAAGCTCCACGTAAGATTCTAAGGCTGCTTCACAAATGACTTTGCCTATATTTGTATTTATGTTGTGGTATACAGTTTATAGCAAGTGCTGTAACAACATTCTGCTTTCCAAGCAATTTTTCACTATTAAATAGAGATTTTACTAATGCTGTACTTACATTTATTTGTTCATTGTACTTCTGTCCTACAGATCCAGGTTTTTTTCTTTTCTGCTCTAAAGGACTTCTCTGCTTGTTTTCAATTTGCTTTCTTCTTGTAACAGTAGAATCTTAAACAAATGCCAGCACAATGTCAGAAATTACACAAGTTGAGTATACTATATGCACTGCAAACTTTCCAATTACCTTAGAACATCACAGAAAATTTCTTATTTATTTATTTATTTATTTATTTATTTATTTAGTTGTAGGTGGACAGAATATCTTTATTTTATTTTTATGTAGTACTGAGAATCGAACCCAGTGCCTCACGCGTGCCAGGCGAGCACGCTACCACTGCACCATAACCCCAGCCCCAGAAAATTTCTTTATTTGATCAATAAACTTTTATTGAGTTTCTCTTACATGTTCTTTGAATGGTACAATTACAAGGATAAATTCAATACAATTCCTGTTTTTGAGAGACTTATGCTTTGGATCAGTGACTTCTGACACTTGGTGCTAGAACACCAGGAGGATATGTAAAATAAGCCATTGGTATGCAGGAAGAACATATTAGAATTCCAATTTATGCTTTATTTAAAATTAGAAATTAGACTTTAGTCATGCCATAAATGATTGACAATGGTACCCTAGTTAGTTTGCAATATAGACTGTTATATATTCCACATAGTGATCTTGGTTATCTTGAAGGAATGAAAGTTCCAAATGAAACAAAAATCAACTTAAAGTGTACTAAAGACCTAGGAATTAGAAAAGAAATTCTGCAACTGCTAGAAGAAAATGTAAGTTCGACACTCTAACATATTGGCACAGGCAATCAATCAACTTTCTGACAAAACTTCTAAAACTCAAGAAATAAAACCAAGAATAAATAAGTCAGAAGGATTCAAATTAAAAGGCTTTTGTACAGCAAAGGAAACAAGAGTATGAAGAGAGAGTCTATAGAATGGGAGAAAATCTTTGCCAACTACTCTTCTGATGTGATTAATAACCAGATTATATACAGAACACAAAAAAACAACACAAAAAACAAAAATCCCAATTAATGTGAACATGAACTAAACATATATCTTGAAAGAAGAAATGCAGATGGCCAACAAATATATGAAAAAAATATTCAACATCCTTCGCAATCAAGGAAATATAAATCAAAATTGCACATAGGTTTCCTCACTCCAGTTAGAATGACAATCATAAAAAATACAAGTAATAAATGCTGGTGAGAAAAATAAATCAAAATGACAGGGAATAAAAATCATATCTCAATAATAACACTGAATGTAAATGGCCTAAACTCATCAATCAAAAGACATAGACTGGCAGATTGGATTAAAAAACAAGACCCAACAACATGATCTCTTCAAGAGACTTAACTCATAGACAAAGACATCCACAGAGTGAATGTAAAAGGATGGGATAAAACAAATTCACATGGATCTCATACAAAACCAGGGGTTTCTATCCTCTTATCAGATAAAGTGGGCTTCAAACCAAAGTTAAACAGAAAAGTCCAAGAAAGTCACTTCATATTGTTTAAGGGAATTATACATAAACAAGACATAACAATCATAAATATTCATGCCCCAAACAGTGGAGCATCTACATACATCAAACCTTTCACAATTTCAAGAATCAAATAGACCACAACCCAACAATACTGGGTGAATTCAACACACCTCTCTCATTACTAGATAGATCCTCCAAACAAAAACTAAATAAAGAAGCTATAGAACTAAAAAATGCAATTAATAATTTAGACTTAACAGACATATGTATAATATTTCATCCATTAAGGACTGAATACACTTTCTTCTCAGTAGCACATGGATTCTTTTCTAAAATATATCATATCTTAGGCCACAAAGCAACTCTTAGCAAATACAAAAATATAGAGATAATACACTGCATTCTATTAGATCAAAAATAAAATAAAAAATAGGAGTTACTCTAACATCTGAAGACTAAATAATATGCTCTTAAATGACCAATGGATAGTAGAAGAAATCATGGATGAAGTAAAAAAAATAGAGGTAAAAGAGAATTGTGACACAACCTACTAAAATCTCTGGGAAAGAATGAAGAAGGCAGTTGTAAAAAGAAAGGTAATTGCACCGAGTGCATTCTTTAAAAGAATAGAAAGGCACCAAATAAATAACCTAATATTACATCTCAAAGCCCTAGAAAAAGAACAGCTCAACACTAAAAGTACTATAAGTCAAGAAATAATTAAAATCAAAGCCAAAATCAATAAAATCAAAACAAATTTAAAAAAGATGAAACTAAAAGTTGGTTCTTTGAAAAAATAAACAAATTGATAAACCTTTAGCCAAACTAATGAAGAAAAAGAGAGAGAAAACTCAAATCACTAAAATTCGTGATGAAAAAGGAAATATAACCATGGACACTATTGAAATACAGATGATAATCAGAAACTATTTTGAAAATCTATACTTCAACAAAATAGAAAATCTTGAAGACATTGACAAATTTCTATAGACATATGACTATCCAAAATGAAACAGGAGGACATAGAAAATTTAAGCAAGTCAATTTCAAACAATAAAATTGAAGATTCCATCTGAGTTCTACCAGACCTTCAGTACTCCTACTACCAATACTCCTCAAATTATTCCATGAAATAGAAAAGGAGGTAACTCTTCCAAACTCACTCTATGAAGTGAATATCACCCTGAAACCAAAACCAGACAATGATGCATCAAGGAAAGAAAATTTCAGACCAATATCTCTGATGAATATAGAAGCAAAAATTCTCAATAAAATTCTAGCAAGTTGCATGCAAAAACATATTAAAAAGATAATGCCCCATGATCAAGTGGGGTTTATGCCAGGGATGCAAGGTTGGTTCAACATATGGAAATCAATAAATGTAATTCATCACATCAACAGACTTAAAGACAAGAACCAAGAACCATATAATTATCTCAATAGATGCAGAAAAAACATTTGACAAAATTCAGCATCCATTCATCCTTAAAATACTAGAAAAACTAGGAATAGTAGGAATATACCTCAACATTGCTAAACCCAAGGCCAGCATCATTCTACATGGACAAAAATTCAAAGCATTCCCTCTACAAACTAGAAAAAGATAGGGATGCCCTCTTTCACCACTCCTATTCAACATAGTCTTTGAAATCCTAGCCAGAGCAATTAGACAAGAGAAAGAAATTATAGGGATACAAATATGAAAAGAAGCACTTAAATTATCCGTATTTTGCTGATGACATGATTCTATATTTAGAAGACTCCCCAAAAAATCTCCACCAGAAAGCTTCTTGAACTCATAAATGAATTCAGCAAAGTAGCAAGATATAAAATGAACAACCATAAATCAATTGCATTCCTATACATCAATGATGAATCAGCTGAAAGAGAAATTAGGAAAACTACCCAATTCATAATAGCTCCAAAAAAAAAAAAACCTTGGAAATCAATCTAATGAGAGATAAAAGACCTCTACAATGAATACTACAGAACACTAAAGAAAGACATTGTTGAAGACAGATGGAAAGATCTCCCATGTTCTCAGATAGGCACAATTAACATTGTCAAAATGGCCATACTACTAAAAGCACTACACAGATTTAATGCAATTCCCATAAAAGTTCTGATGACATTCTTCATAGAAACAGAAAAAGCAGTTATGAAGTTAATTTGGAAAAATGAGAGGCCCAAAATAGCCAAAGCAATCCTTAGTGAGAAAAGTAATGTAGGAAGCATCACGATACCAGACCATAAATTATACTACAGAGCTATAGTAACAAAAATGGCATGGTTCTGGCACAAAAATAGACATGAAGACCAATGGTACAGAATAAAAGACACAGAGACAAAACCACATGAATACAGTTTTCATAGTAGACAAAGGTTCCAAAAACATACATTGGAGAAAACATAGCCTTTTCAACATATGGCACTGGAAAAACTGGAAATTCATATGTAGTAGATTGAAACTGAACCACTATTTCTCATCCTGCACATAAATCAAGTCAATGTGGATCAAGGACTCAGGCATTAGAACCAGAGACCCTACACTCTCTAGAAGAAAAAGTAAGCTCAAATCTCCATCATGTCAGCTTAGGAGCTGAATTCCTCAATAGGACTCCTAAAGCACAAGGGGTAAAATCAAGAAATAAGAAATGGGATTGTATCAAACTAAAAAGCTTCTTCATGCAAAGGAAACAATCAAGAGCATGAAGAGAGAGCCTACAAAATGGGAAAAAATCTTTACCACCAGCATCTCAGAGCATTAATCTCCAGGATATATAAAGAACTCAAAAAACTCAACACCAAAAATCCTCAAATAACCCACCCAATAAATAGGCAAAGGAAATAAACAGACACTTCACAGAAGAAATATAAATGGTCAACAATTATATGAAAAAATGTCCAACATCTCTAGCAATTAGAGAAATGCAAATTACAACTACACTGGGATTCCAGCTCACTCCAGTCAGAATGGCAATTAAGAATAATACTAGCAACAATAAATGTTGGCAAGGATGTGGGGAAAGAATACTCTCATACATTGCTGGTGGGACTGCAAATTGGTGTAACCACTCTGGAAAGCAGTATGAAGTTTCCTTAGAAAACTTGGAATGGAACCATCATTCAACCCAGCTATCCCACTCTTAGGTTTATACTCAAAGGACTTAAAATTGACACGTTACAGTGATGCAGCCATATCAATGTTTATAGCAGCTCAATTCACAATAGCCAAGCTATGCAACTTACCTAGGTGCCCTTTGACAGATGAATGGATAAAGAAAATGCAGTATATATACAAAATGGAATATTACTCAGCCATAAAGAAGAATGAAATTATTGCATTTGCCAGTGAATGGATGGAACTGGAGACTGTTACATTAATTGAAATAAATCAGTTCTAAAAAACCAAAGGCTGAATGTTCTCTGTGATATGTGCATGCTATCTCATAACAAGGGAGGGTAGTAAGGTGAAGTGTAGAAGTTCACTGGATTAAACAAAGGGAAATGAAGGAAGGGAGGGATGATAAAAATGGGAAAGACAGTAGAATGAATCGGACATAACTTGCCTGTGTTCACATATGAATACACGACCAGTGTAATTCCACATCATATATAACCACAAGAATGGAATCCTAATTGGAATGGGCCGCACTCCATTTATGTATAATATGTCAAAATGCACCCTATTGTCATGTATATCTAAAAACAAGAAATAAAACACAATAAAAAGATCTGGGAATGTGATTCAGTGGTTATGTGCCCCTGGCTTTACTCTCCAATACCAAAAAAAAAAAAAAAAAATGCTGGTGAGGATGTGGGGAAAAGGTATTACTTACATATTGTTGGTGGGACTGCAATTAATCCAAATATTGGAAAGCAGTATTGAGATTTTTCAAAAGACTAGGAATGGCCCATCTATTCCACTCTATCTATCCAGAAGAACTAAAATCAACATACTATAGTGACACATGCATACCAATGCTTAGAGCAGTACAATTAACAATAACCAAATTATGGAACCAGCCTAGATGTCCCTCCATAGATGATTGTATAAAGAAAATGTGGTATATCTACACAATGGAGTTTTGCTCAATCAAAAAGAAGAATGAAATTATGTTATTTGCTGTAAATGCATGGAATGGAAGAACATCATACTGAGTGCAATAAGCCAGATGCAGAAAGTCAAGAGTTGAATATACTCTCTTTTATGAGGAAATTATAGACATAAGAAATTTTAAAAAGGTGAAAAAGTACCAAAGGGAATTTCATCTTTGTGTGCATGTAGAAGAAACAAAGTTTAGCAGAGAAAGGAGTCTAGGGGTGGGAGGAGGGAATGGAAAAGAGGTGCAGAATGGAGACTGAAATAAAATTCCTTGCATGTATGATTTTGTCAAAATGAACCCAAATACTATGTACAATTATAATGCTCTAATAAAAAAAGAAGGTTGGGGAGGAATCTTATGAAAACAGAAGAGAGAACAGTGGAGGACAGAAAGGGGAACGAGGGGGAGTGGGAGGGAAAGGGGAGAACAGCAGAATGGAATAACTAAACTGTGTCATGTGCATGTATGAACATATCACAATGAATTTCACTTTTATGTATATAATTACAATGCACCAAATAAAAGAAAACTAATGTACAATTATAAAAAAGTTCCAAGTTTAATAGGTTGGTAGAGTCATCATTACTCATTAGTGTCCTTTAGTTTCCTGCAGTGTAGTAAAATTTACATGTGCTCAGGTTAGTAGATTCATACATATCTTGTAGCATCTGAACAAATCCCTACAAAATGGAAAGTGGCTGAAAATACTTTTGTAGGATTTCATTGTATGTGTAATGTCTTATTATTTAAGGCGAGTGGTGGGCAAATGGTTATTTATTATATTTCTATACTTTTTGTATGATTAATTAGAAATCTATTCTTATAAAAGATTAAAGAATGCTAATAATGCAAGGATAAATGAATAAAAAATGGAAGAGCTGACATATCTCTTATTATAAATTCCTTGCCACATAAAAATAGTGATGGTATAACTGTATCTGTTATAAAGTTAGTATAACAAATTTAAAAAAATTCAAAAATTGTAACAATGAATCTTACTTTAAATACAGTTTGTACCATGAAATACTGGCTTATGATATTATGTAGAATAAAATCCTCATAATTGATAAGACATTTGAAAAACAGGCATTCAGAACATAATTAACAACATGTGAAAGCAAGAGTATTTTACATATTGTTAATATATAAAAATTTCATAATTATTTAAAAATGTTATATAACATGAATTTTAAAGTTATTTAAAAAGTTTTGACTTCATCTATCTCATCCTTTAAAATGCTGTATTCTCTATCTCTCACTGTGCACAAAACTAAACTCAAAGCAGATCAAAGACCTAGGAATTAGACCAGAGACACTGTGCCTAATAGAAGAAAAAGTAGGCTTAAATCTTCATCCTGTTGGATTAGGTCCCAACTTCCTTAACCAGACTCCTAAAGTGCAAGAAATAAAATCAAGAATCAATAAATGGGGGCTGGGTTTGTAGTTCAGTGGTAGAACACTTGCCTAGGACATGTGAGGCACTGGGTTTGATCCTCAGCACCACATATAAATAAAATAAAGGTACTGTGTCCATCTATGACTAAAATTAATTTTTAAAAAAAGAATCAATAAATGGTATGGATTCAAACTAAAAAGCTTCTTCTCAGCAAAGAAAATGATCAATACTGTGGAGAGCCCACAGAGTGGGAAAACATCTTTACTACACGTACATCAGATTGAGAACTAATTTCTAGGATATATAAAGAACTCAAAAAACTTAACACCAAAAAACCCCAAATAACCCAGTCAATAAATGGACAAAGGAACTGAACAGACACTTCTCAGAAGAAGACATACAATTGATCAATAAATGGACTAAGGAATTGAACAGACACTTCTCAGAAGAAGACATACAATTGATCAAAAAATATATGGAAAAATGTTCAACATCTCTAGCAATTAGAGAAATGCAAATCAAAACTAAGATTTCATCAGAATGGCAGTTATCAAGAATACAAAAAACAACAAGTGTTGGCGAGGATGTGGGGGAAAAGGCACACTTAAACATTGCTGGTGGGACTGCAAATTGGTGCAACCAATCTGGAAAGCAGTGCGGAGATTCCTAAGAAAACTTGGAATGGAACCACCATTTGACCCAGCCATCCCACTCCTTGGTCTATACTCAAAGGACTTAAAAACAGCATGCTATAGTGATGCAGTTACATCAATGTTTATAGCAGCTCAATTCACAATAGCTAAACTGTGGAACCAATCTAGATATCCTTCAATAGATGAATGGAAGCCGGGCGCAGTGGTGCACACCTGTAATTCCGGCACTTTGGGAGGCTGAGACAAGAGAATCGCAAGGTCAAAGCCAGCCTCAGCAACGGCAAGGCGCTAAGCATCTCAGTGAGGCCTTGTCTCTAAATAAAACACAAGATAGGGCTGGGGATGTGGCTTAGTGGTCGAGTACCCCTGAGTTCAATCCCCAGTACCTCCTCCCTCCAAAAAAATATCCAAAAATATGAATAGATAAAGAAACTGTGGTATATATACACAATGGAATATTACTCAGCAATAAAAGAGAATAAAATTATGGCATTTGCAGGTAAATGGATGGAGTTGGAGAATATCATGCTAAGTGAAGTGAGTCAATCCCCAAAAACCAAAGGCCAAATGTTCTCTTTGATTCATAATGGGAGGAAGAGCATGGGAGGAATGGAGGAACTCTGGTTGGGCAAAGGGGATGGTCAGGAGGGGCCATAGGAGTAGGTAAAATGGTGGAATGAGACAGACATCATTACCCTAGCTACATGTATAATTGCACAAATGGTGCAACTGTATATTGTGTACAACCAGAGAAATGTAAAGTTGTGCTCCATTTGTGTACAATAAATGAAATGCATTCTGCTGTCATGTATAACTAATTAAAAAAATAAATAGAATAAAAAAATGTTGAAAAAATAAAATGCTATGTTCTGATTAAGGTTCATATGTACATGTTAGTACAGTAATACGTATGTACAGCATATATATCTCTCAATATTTTATTAATAGTGATAATATTTGAGACTATTGGGTTAGAAGGATGGATATGAAGTTAAAAGAATTACTGCAGTAAAATGCTTAAATTGCTCCTAGAATTATAGATAGAACTAAATGAAAGCACAGAGTCTTCCAATGAATTCAAAAATCAAGAAAGCTTTCACAGAGAAGGTTATATCTGAACTTGGAGTAGTAGATTCTCAAGTAAAAGGGCACATGGAGTCAGAAAGAACATTATATGCAAAGGCAAAAAGTTATTGTGGTATATAGTTAGGCTTTTTTGGGATAAGGATTAGAAAATTCACTTGGTCTGGGGCATAGAATATGAATATTTATGTTCATATTTACGTTCATAATATTAAGCACATAAATGTCTTGGGGAAGTACATGGGAGTGTGAACATGTACATATTAGGAGTTCAGAAAGGAGAACAAAATTAAAGTATTTTGAGCCCTGAGATTAAAGTATATACTGGAGAACATGAGTTTGAATATTAAATCTTATTGATGTTGATTATGATACGATAGCTAATACACACACATATGCACAAATATATGCAAATGATATATAAATATAGGTATACAATGACAAAGACACAAAGAAGGCACCAATTTTCAGGAAAGTTGTCCAGGACCTGAACATCTGACTTTTTTTTTTTTGGTACCAGGGATTGAACTCAGGGCTACTCGACCACTGAGCCACATCCCAGTCCTATTTTGTGTTTTATGTAGAGACAAGGTCTCACTGAGTTGCTTAGTGCCTTGCCATTGCTGAGGCTGGCTTTGAACGTGTGATTCTCCTGTCTCAGCCTCCCAAAGTGCTGGGATGACAGGCATGTGCCACTGCACCCAGCTTGAACATCTGACTTTTGAGAGTCAGAAATAACCTAATACTAGTTAATATTTAGTTAGCATTGATAAATTTCCTGATATTGTTATAAGGGCTATAGGTACTATTATCATGACTGTCTTTACAGATAAAGAAATTAAGGCACAGGAGAGGAAAAATAACTTGTCCAAAGTCATAGGGCCAGTAAGGGGCAAAGATGAGATTCGGTTCCTCTTAGGCTCAAAATTCTAAAACTGTAGCTCTTATACACTATGCTAGTAACTTTCATTCTGATTTGTGTCTCACAGAAACATTTTGCATAGTGACACATGTAGCTTTAGAAAACACATTCTAGTAACATATGATTCCCACTGGTAGTTTCTATTCTAGAACATTCTAGCTCTAAAGTTAGACTTAATATAAAAAATATTGGCTACTAGTCATTAAGTTGACTTCACAACACACTAATGTGTCAACCTCTAACTCATATATCTAAATTCCAAGTAGATGTTCAACCTCTGCTTGAATGGTATAGTGATAGGGAGCCACTACCTCATGGGGTATCATCTTTCATTATTGACTAGCTTGAATCCTGCCCTGTGCTACTTTATTCTTTCATTTAGTTCTATTTACTTCTTATGTATGATAAGGCTTCAAATATTGTACAGAGCTATGTCTCTTAGGCTGTGTTCCTTTAATTAATCTTCAGATCTCCTCTCATAGTTCTTGGTTTCGGAAGTTTTTCACGTAGCCCTTTGTCGACATGCCTTAAGAAGACATGGAGTACAGCATGCACTTCTAAAGATCTGTTTGTTATTGAAATTATTGAAAATTCTGAAATTATTGTCTAAAATTTTATTGACTTTGTAACAGCTATAGCAAGCTTTTTTTTGTCTTTGCTTCTTTATGTAGGTGTTAAATTTGGTGGGTTTTAGATTATTTATCCCAGAAACAGATATAGCATATGCTTAAAACTTTTATGTATTATTTCATTTACATATGTACATGTAAATAATACTTAATAATAATTATAATAGTCAATAACTTGGTCTTATCTGCCCCTTCGTCCCCCCGCTTTTCTTGTCAATATTGGGAATTGAACCCAGGGGAGTTTTACTGAACTCCTCAGGCCATTTTAATTTTTTTTAAATTTTTTTTTTAGTTGTCAGTGGATCTTTATTTTATTTATATGTGGTACTGAGAATCGAACCCAGAGCCTCACACATGCTAGGCAAGTGCGCTACCACTGAACTACAACCCCAGCTCCCATTTTAATTTTTTGAGAGTCAGTTTTACAAAGTTGCTTAGGGCCTCACTAAGTTGCTGAGGCTTTAAGCTGCTGGCCTTGAACTTGTGATCTCTCTTGCTTCAGCATCCTGAGTTGCTGGGATCACAAGTGTGCACCACTGTGTCTGGCTAACCTTGGAATTTTTTCAAAAGTAACATAATTTACCCTTGTATCTCTGGCTAAATTTCTAGCATCATATGAAAATTCTAGATGTGATAGTTTCAATACCCAACTTTCTATGTGGTTTTTTTTTTTTTTTTTTTGGGTACCAGGGATTGAACTCAGGGGCACTCGACCACTGAGCCACACCCCCAGCCCTATTTTGTGTTTATGTAGAGACAGGGTCTCACTGAGTTGCTTAGCACCTCGCCATTGCGAGGCTGGCTTTGCACTCGCGATTCTCCTGTCTCAGCCTCCCTAAGTGCTGGGATTACAGGCTTGCGCCACCACGCCCGGCTTCTATGTGTTTTTATCAAAGAACAGTTGCCAGAATAGATACCTTCTTCCTTGGAATTGTAAAATTTATTAAAAATATATCTTTATATTAATATTATATAAATACTATTATAATAAATGTATGGAATTCCTATCCATAAAAAATATAACAATGGGCAAAATACAATAGACATTTCAAAAAAGAAAAGAAAATCACACATAAACATATGAAAATGCTCAAAATGCTCAATTCATTTATAATTAGGGTAATGCAAATTAGCATAATTAGAAACTATTTTACATCCACATGATTAAAAATATTAGAAAGTGTGTCAGAGCTTTGATGAGGACATAATAAAACAATTTAGATTACCTAGTAAAGTTGAAAACATACATACCCTAAGACTCAACAACATTAAGAATCAGTAGATATACAAAACTATTCTTAGTTTCATTATTCATAATAACCTAAATGATATGATGGAATGTGATACAGCAACAAATTAATCAATGAATCTGAAAAAAATGTTGATTGAAAAAAGCAAATCCCAGAAGAATACAGATGACATGATTTCATTTATATAAGTTCCAAAATTAGGCAAATCTAAATAATATATTTTGGATACATTCATATGATGGTAACATTATAAAGAAAAGCATGGAATAATTAACATGAAGTTCTGTATGATGTACGCTTCTGTGAGGGAGAAAGGGATCAACTTGGAGGAGCATATAGAGTGATTTTCTATTTCTGAAACTGAGCAGTAGATACAGGATTCTTTTGTTATTAGTCCTTGTTCTTAGATGTCATATACTTTTGTATGTAAGATATATTTCACAATTAAAAAAAATCGAATGAATGGCTTGAGAGTTTTCTCTGCTAAACTTCACTGGTCCTGGTTTATCACTTCAGTTGATCAGGGTGATTTTGAATCTTGTTTCCACCTCTATTTTACTAATGAATTTGTTATTTTGTGCCATCCACAAATTGAATAGATTGATGTACTTTTTTCCCATGTATGTTATGGAAAAATCTGTTGTTATTTGGAGAGGTTTTAGAAAACTGTATATAGTAGCTAAGTGGTTAAGAACACAGACTTGTATTTCAAAGCAACTCAGAGTCCATGATGTAGACATTGTGAGCAAAGCTTTTGTTCCTGAGTTGAAAAATTTATGGATGTTAACATTGTTATTAAATGGTGGTAGACATGCCCAAAGAATATTGTGGGGATTTGATCCCTTATGAATCTTGTGATAGGTTAATGCATGATGATAACTACTGGGCAACAGAACAATATTGGAATGGTGGTAATAGGAGGAAATAATATCATCATGTTAAAAGCCTTAAAACAAGTATACATAATGACTGTCCAGTAGAGATCCATGTCCCCTCTATAAAGGACTTAATTTACTATGATGTAAAAATTGGGTCATATACATTTTCTTCTTAAACTTTATATTAAATAAATTTTTGTAATAGTCAAAAAACAAATCAAAACACAGATTCTAGAGATAGAATGCTTTTAATCCTGAGCATCACTTATACCAGCTATGCAAATTATACAAGTTTGTACCTTAGTTTTAATTTTATTTTTTATAATTTTTAATTTTTTGGTACTGGAGATTGAACCCAGCTATGCTTTACCATTGAACTACATCCCTATCTCTTTTTATTTTTTATTTTGAGACAGGGTCTCACTAAGTTGCCCAGGCTGGCCTAGAACTTGTGATCTTCCTGTTTGTTTCCTGAGTTACTGGAATTACGGGTGTTCACCACTGTGCCTGACTTTCAGTTTTAATTTTAAAATTAGGGTAATGACATTATTTACCTCACATTCTTATTGAGAGAATTAAACTTGTTTCCATTTGTAAAGTTCTTAGAATAGTAATTAGAATAGTGCTTCAAATGGGCATATAACAAATATTATCTAATTTTTACACAATAATTTGTTTCTATGTCTCTGATCAAATTTCTGGTCTCATGAAAACTATTCTAGGGTAAGAACACTGGAGCTACAATAGAAAATTCTTGTTCTCCTTTGAATCATTTTTTTAAAAAACTGAAGTATAACCTACACACAGAATAGTGCATAAATTATAAGTAAACAGATTATATTCATAAACCCAGACTGAACTGCCACTCATATCAAGTGGGTACCAAAAAACTCCCTTTACCCATATTTCCATACTACTCCCCACCATAGATTTTGATATAAATGGAATACAATTTCCATTTTTATTATCCAATATTCTTCTTTTGTACAATATTGTTATGTGAGATGCATTCACATTGTTTTTGTTTTAGCAATAGCTTATTCATTTTCATTGTGGCATGTCATTAAATGAACGGTTGAATTTCACTTAATTCATACTTTGTAGTCAAAGGACATTAGAGATAATTCCCAGTTCTGATTATAAAGGTACTAAGAAAGTCTTTGAACATGTTTTCTGGTTTCCTCATGAATCACTCTCTCTCTCTCTCTTTAACACACATATACACAATGTATATTGTGCTAGGTCATAGAGTATACACATATGTTCAATTTTCGTAGATATGAGGGTTTCCAGTTGATATACATCTTTATCAATCCTTGATATTGTGTCTTTCCAATTTTAGCTATTCCAATGTATATGGTTGTATCTAATTGTTTAAATGTGAATTTTCCTGATGACTAGTGAGGCTCAGACTTTTGAATATGTTTAGTGACCATTTGGATATTCTTTATGAAAAATATATTCCAATTTTTTTAATGGTGTGTTGATCTTTTTGATGTGTTACCTAGACTAGTTATTCAATAAAACACTAATGTCAGTATTTCTCTGATAGTATTTGGAGATGCTATTGAAGTCCTATAGTTATTTCTGTAACTGTATTTTATAGATACTATTAAAGTCCCATAACCAGTTTCCCTTAAGGATGGTAGATTTGATATTATAGGTGGACTTCATTAAATCAATTTAAAGACCTTAAAATAAATTTAAGGCTTCCTTAAGAAAATAAGTTTTTTTCCCCCCCTATGGAGAGTCATGTTAGCCATCCCTATAATTTATAGCCTGCCTTACCAAGTTTGTATTTACCTAGCCAGGCCCCATATTAATGTATACCAATCTCTTGCAGCAAATTTCTTTGTATCTCTTTACTGATACTGCTTTTCTGGTTTAATTCCAGCTGACACAATTGGATTGTCTTTTTTAAAAAAATTTATTGTAGTTCTTATTTATTGTAGTTCTTCTTAGGAGTTTTTGTCAGTATTACACAATACAAATATCTTCTGCCACCCTGGGTGTGCCTTCTCAATCCCTTTTTTTGGGTGAAAAACATCTCTATTTTCTTTGTTTTTTGGGTACTGGGGATTGAACCCAGGACCTCGTGCATGCCAGCAAAATGCTCTACTACTGAGTCACACTCTTGGACCAGAAAGCTCTAATTTTATTGTACAAATTGTCACTATTCTTCCTCATAGTCTTTGCTTTTTATATACTGTGTAAGAAATCTTTGACCATTTGAAAATCATAAACATATTCCCTGTATCATCTCTAGGAGATTTTTTCTTATAAAAATTCTTTTTTATATATAAGAAGAAGATTCATTTCACATTTGGATCTATAGTTCACCTTAATTGATTTTTTGTGTATAGTGTGAGGTAAGGGTCATTTTTACTAATTTCATATAGTCTTCCAATTGATAAATGATAAGATGAACCTTTATTCTCTGCTATACATTGCCACCGTTGCCAAAAATTAAACAGTTAAAAATGTGCGGGGCTGGGGTTGTGGCACAGTGGTAAAGCTCTAGCCTAGCGTGTGTGAGGCACTGGGTTCAATCCTCAACACCACATAAAAACAAAACAAAGATATTGTGTCCACCTACAACTAAAAAATAAATATTAAAAAAATGTGGGTTTGTTTCTATATTCCATATTCTATTTCATTGATCTAAATATCCTTGTGCCAATGCCATATTATGCTAATTAGTGTCTTTTATATAATATCTAGTAGCATAAGGTTTACAACTTTATTCCCTGAGATTATTTCAGCTATTCTTGGCCTTTACATTTTCACATAAATGTTACACTGAATTTGTCAATTTTCACAAAAATCCTGCTGAAACTTTAATTGGGATTGTACTAAAGTTATAGATTAGCTTGGGGAGAATTGGCTTCTTTATAATACTGATGATTTTAAGGCATGAACATTTTGCAGGTCTTCTTTAATTTCTCTCAATAGTGTTTTATAGACTTTATGAAAGGAGCTATGCAAAACTTTTTATTAGATTTATCCTCATAGGTTTATATTTTTAAATGCTATTTAAAAATATCATTGTTAAATTTCTCAGGTCTCCCTATATTTATCAGTGAGTCTAATTTATTTTCAATTTCCCATACCCATCCAATTACATATTTAGTATGGAATCTGTCTTATTTCTGGAGTAAAACATATTAATATTCACTAGGTAGCAGACAACACTGTTTCTTCTATCAGTATTGTCTTCGTATACAATTTCTTTCAATGACACCTTTTTTCCTTAAGTTTACTTTTATTTTATCTGCATCCCTTCTAGGTGGGCTTATTCTTTATCAGTTTTTGTTCTTTTCAGATGAGGAAGTTCATAATTATTTCATTACAGGGAACTGGTTTGCTCCTTGGAATATGAATTCATATAATTGGTTTTCAGGCATATTATTCCCTTCAGGCTTTATAACCTCCAGCAATCATTTTGTCTTTAGTCAAAATTTTTTCACAGTCTTTTCTATTCTTCACAAAACTCACCCTTTTAATCCTGTTCATATACTCTATCCAATCTCCTAATATTTAACTGATGAAATTAAAGGCCATCTGAACTCAGTTCTTCCATTAGCCACTTCTAAATATCTCTTCTTTCACTTGCCTTGTATCCTTAACTTTATCTCAAAGGAAAAAGTATGAAGAGATGAGAAAAAATGCTAGAGCAGGAGCTCATAGAAAATTAGACATTGAATCAAGAATATTAAAAGAGATTTGCTCTTAAAAGTTTAATCCATACTTGTTTCTTCTATTTCTCTCATGTTTTTAACTTTTTGCTCTGTTAAGATCATTAATCTATACTAATCTTTTCATAAAAACATCTATAAAGCTTTATATAATATTTCTAAATAAAAACAATTTAATACAGAATGAACAATGAGGATGCAGGGTTAATTAATATAAGCCATTCTTTGCAAGCAGTTTTAGCCATGAATAGTAATGTCTATGATAGTGACTTGAATAGGTACATTATGAGACATTCTTTTGAAAAAGAATGGTAGGATTAGGTACATCTATTATTAACCTATAGCAATTCAATTTAATAATTTTAAAGAAAAATAAAGGATTATGTTACAATTACATTTTCTCACCTATTTATAGTAATTTAAACATTATATTCACTGTGCTTACCTTGACAGAAAATATGACTTCAATGTTAATAACAGAATAATATGGGACAAGAATCAGATCTTATTCCTTATCCTCTCTTTTTTAAATTAACAAGAGAAATTATGAAAAAATAACTGGCAAAACTTTCTACATTTACTTGAGCATAGGTTGGGTCACTCTCTTAAAAGCTTCAGCTACTAGATCAAGTTACAATATAAAGCCTTTATGAAAGGCTATATTTCTATAAGACTAATTTATAACTGAAATATTAACACTTAATTATAATGAGATGTACATTGCAGTGTATATTGCCATACCTCAATAAGGAAAATTTCACATGAATTTGAAAAGTTGTACATTTTATCTATAAAAAGATATAAACTTATTCTTACCAGTGGCCCTCTCATTTTGGCTTAGGATGTTATTCCCTCTTTTCCATGAGCAAACTGATTCTTCTTCAGTAGTTCTAAGAGTCACAGACTGAGAGCTTTCTTCACAAACAGGACTTCTTTGGGTGCAATATAAAGTCCCATCTTGCTGGGCAACCATTTTAGTATCATTTGAACGATTTGTGTTTGCTAAAGTTTGGCACTCAGAAGAATAATAAGATGGTAAAGATGGTATCACAGTGACCAGGTCAGAACACGAATTCGAGAGTAGAGGACTACTTTCTTGATTCCACTGATTGAAGTTGTGTTCTGTTGGAAGCACGTATTTTGAATTAAAACAGTTATATGTAATAATGTTTTGAGAATTTTCAGTTATGACTGATTGACTCTGAGACACTTGTATATTTTTACCACTTCTAATATTTGATGTAGGTTTAGGAGGAGGATGAGGTATAATTAGTTTACCCTGAGTTTGTATAAATGTGTTTGCTTTACTTGCGGACCGTGGTTGAATGACAGTGCCTTTTCTGTTGGTATACATAAAGCTGGATTGGACTTTTGCAGATCCTGTTCTTCTGATTACTTTTGCTCCACTTCTGTGTGGATGACCTTTCGATGTTTTAAAATTACCATTACGCACAGTGATTTTATTTTCCTCTTTTTTGGAGGCCAGCCAGGCTTGTTTAGTAAAGTTATAATCTGAAGGTATAAAACAGTTCAAAGGTGCATGGTCTGTTCCAGGACCTCCTATAGCAGCGACATTTTCAGAGATAGAATCATCTTCGGACTTCTTTCTACTAGAATTTACAGCACAAGCAGGAACACTAATTATGCTATTGCCATCCCCACTTTTAATGTGGAGTTGTGAATGACTGTCTTCAGCACAATTTTGTATGTCACCAGTTTCATCAAACCACCTCAATTTTTTGGTTATCTTTGGGATCTCTGCACTTTTTTCCTTTGTTAATTCAATACTATCTCTGATAGCTGCTGCTTTTTGATTTCTGAACTTAAAGCCTTGATTTATAATTAGCGTCTTAAAACAATCATGTTCATATTTAGATTCTTTCTTTAAAATACTTTTAAGAAACCTCACACCATTTCGCTCATGAATGTTGTATTTCATTTTCTTGTGCTCATCAAGTAAATCATAATTAGAAATTACATTAGACAATGATGTTGATGATTCATATAGTTTTTGTTCTTTATCTTTTGAATCAGAATTTTGAGGTAAATAAGTGGCCTCAACATTGTCTGAAAATAAAGGCAATTCTTCTTTGTTACAATTGAAATATTTTATCTTTTCATCTTTAACATCTTTCAGTTCTTCTAACTTATCAGAACACTGTACTGGGTCACTTTCTTTTATGTGTATATTGTTCTTTGTTAAAGGCCTGGCTGATTGTGTATTAGATGACAAGACTAAAGGTGTTGCCATTGGTACAAATGAAGCAGGAATTGAAGTAGCTCTATTTTCTTGAGTTAAGTTAGAGTATGTTTCTTGGTTGGAAAACATAGCCACTTCCTGGTTTAGAAAAGCTGGAGCCGTCCAGGCTTTGCTGAATTTAAATGTTGGACTCTCAGTAACTAATGGCCTCTCCCTTCTAAGTACTCCCAAAGTGGAGTCACTTGTCCTCATAGTGCTGGCTTCAGAAGTTTTTTCACTTTTTTTATCTAGTACAACTTTGGGTGGACTACGTAAAGAGGCTACTGAATTATTATTAGCAGTACTTGTGACTTTTTGCACAGTTCTACTCAAAGTGGATGGATTTTGTTCTTTATTATTAAAACATTCCCACACAGGTAGAACATTAGATTTACTTAAAATATCTGAGAAACATGTGACAGACTGAGTCTTTTGAGCATCTAAATTTGTAAGCCAATTATTGATATGCTGAGTTTTAGAGAACAACAGTTTATCTTCATCAAAGTTTAGATTAGTTGACTGCAGATTTGATGATTTGAGGGAAACAGAATTCTGCTGGATTGATGTAGAAGGCTCCTTATTAATTGTCAAGTATGTTCCTTCATGCTCTCCAGCCTCAAGACTGTCTATGCTTGAGAGGGTTTCAGAATTGGTTATACGATTAACTTCATCACAAAATTTCTGGAAAAAAAAAGAACATATTTTTATGCCTTAGAAAATTTTAAATGGTGAAAGTAATGCCTCACACCATTATTACTGAGTCCAGTTTTCATTGGCATGTAAAATAGAGCGGTATATCTATAAACAATATAAGGGTATAAATAATCTATATTTCTAAAGTAGTCCTCAATGTAAAACAATGGGGAGGTAACAAAGATTTATAATAAAATATGCTTGCTTTAATTTCAACTCCTACAGTAACTGCCTAATTATTCTAGCCACAATTATAGTTTAGAAGGTCTCATATGGGAAGTGAAATCCTAAAAATAGTTATTTACAAATTGCATTTTTTTTTCTGAAACACTTACTGGACTTGAATGAGGCTTCTAATAGCTCTGTGACCCTAATATGAACTTCCTGTTGGCAGGGGATACATGTTTTTTTATAAAAATTAATCCTGTGGTCTATAGTAAAGTTTTCAACTCTGGCTGCATCTTAGAAGTCACATAAGGAACTTGGTAAAAACTCCTATGTTTAGGTCTTGCTGATTTAATACTTGTATGGGTCCATCCATTGGTACTATTATTATTTTAAAATTTCTTAGGTAATTATATTATGGGTTTAGGGTCATGAACTATTAACTTTATAAAATGAATCTTTTTTGGAGATGTAGCACAATAATAATTTTCATAAATTCCAGACATTCTTATCACTATTTCACTAAAATTTCCATGGAATTTATCTATCTTTACTTAAAAATTTATGATTACTTAAGAATATGGTAAATGTTTTAAAAGTATTTCTGATTTTTCATATATAGCCAGAATGCATTAATCTGCATTGGACATATAGAAATAAGTCTTAAGATGTCAAATTGTAAATCTAGTAAAAAAACCTGAATGAATTAAAAAGAAAACTAGTGTCCCTTAAGATTACAAATTTTATAAAATTTAGATATTCTGCTATGAGACAAAAATACTTTTTTTCCAGCCCAGAAAGTAAACCAAGAAGTCAAGGAAATAAATTACAGGACAAAATATTTTAGATAAACTATAGTTAATTCTTTTTGATATATTAGTATGAAATAGGTTTTAAATATTATTCATAAAAGTTTTATATTACTAGTATTAATCCCTTATATATTATTATAAGTTTGGCTTATTTTGTGTACTGATAGTCATTCAATCAAATCAGGAGAATAAAACAAAGGACAGCTACTTCAATGTTTGTTTTTGAAATTAAATTATTTTAATTGATAATAGTAAGGAAATGAAGCCTGGATGGCTTCCTGTGAGATTGAATCCAGTGAGACACAGAAGTCTGGGTTAGAAGGTAGAAGGTAGATGGAACAGTACATGGAATTGTGCTATCTAGGCCTCTAAGATTTCTGTTTGCTTAAGTCTGTGATGGTCTTATCTCCAAAAGCACCTTTAAAGGTGTCTGGCAAATTTCTTTTGTTTTTGGTTTTTTGTTTTGTTTTCTTTCTTTCTTTTTTTTTTGATATCAGAGATTGAACCTAGGGGCACTTTACCACCGAGCCACATGCCCAGCCTCTTTATATATTTTGAGACAGGATATTGCTGAGTTACTTAGGGCCTAACTAAATTGCTGAGGCTGGCTTTAAACTTGAGATCCTCCTGCCTCAGCCTGTGGAGCTGCTGGGATTACAGGCATGCGCCACTATGCCCTGAGGTGTCCAGAAAATTTCTGATTTCATAAACTATACTTTTTTTCCTACCATTGAACAATGAAACATTTTAATGAACTTTTCAAGTTTTGTTTATAAGTTATACTAGTTGTCCACCTTGTCTTTTTTCTCCTGCATGTAAAACATATCTATTTTTCTTCTGAATTAGTTTGATTTTTATGTGCCTTTGTGTGGTGTGTATATGTGTGTGAGTGTGCGTATATATGTGTGTAGACTTCTTAGAGTTTGTTGAGCTTCTTGAATCTGTGGATTTATAATTTCATCAAATTTGAAATCCTTCATTGTGGAATTTTAATTAAATGTGTTTGCTGTTGGATGTTGTTTCACAAGTCACTAATGTTATTAATTTTTTTCTAATCTTTTTTCTCCCAATGCTTCAGTTTGGATACTTTCTATTGATTGTTGTCTTCAAGTCTGAGGATATTTTTTTCTGCAATGACTGAATTGTTAACTCTATCCAATGAAATTTTCAATTCAGATATATTTGATTCTTTAAAAAATTCTTATTATATTTGTATTTTATTTGTTCTTTGAATATATTTGTAAAATGGTTTCATTAATAGCATCATTTCTGCCATTTCTGTACCTGATTATATTTACCAATTTTCTTCTGGTTATATGTTATATTTACCTGCTTCTTCACATGTCTAGTAAATTCTGATTGAATTGATATTATGAGCATTATGTTATTGCATGTATAGATTTTAAAGCCTTCTTTAAGAGTGTTAAGGTTTTTTTGACAGGCAGCTGAGTCACTTGTTAGATTTTTGAGGTTTATTCAGACTGTCTAGGTAGAAAGTCCATATCATCATAAAGTTTAGCTAACTCTTTTTTTAAAAGATATTATCCTGTGCTGCCTGTTGTCCAATATCTATAAGCAGTTGTTTCATATATTTTATTCATAATTATGGTTGTTTATAGCAGGAAGGCATATTATCATTGTCAGTAGAAATCTCCAGTTTTGTTTTGTTTTGTTTTGTTTTTTGGTATTGGGGATTGAACTCAGGGGTACTCTACCACTGAGCCACATCCCCAGCCCTATTTTGTGTTTTATGTAGAGACAGGGTCTCACTGAGTTGCTTAGCGCCTCGCCATTGCTGAGGCTGGCTTTGAACTCACGATTCTCCTGTCTCAGCCTCCCTAAGTGCTGGGATTACAGGCTTGAGCCACTGCGCCCGGCTCTGTTTTGTTTTCTTAGCCTTGCCACAATTGATTAATTGTTGGATAAATCAGGCCAATTTAATCTTGATATTAATCTCTTAAGATTCTCATAAATGTGTGTAATTATTCATGAAAAATAAAGCACGTGGGGTTGGAAATGTAGCTCAGAGGTAGAGCACATGTCCTGTATACATGAGGCCTTTGGTTCAATCCCCAGTGCCACAAAATCAATAAAAAGATAAAGTGCATGAACATTTTGGGAAAATCAGATGGTATCTACATTCATTTATAAAAATATAACCAATTAAATTCCTTACTAGGGTTAGACTAGAAACATCATTGCTAGATAATTCTGCCATATTTCACATAATGTCAAATAATAATAATACTTATATTACATAGTACTTTCAAATAGCTTTTTTTTTTTTTTTTTTTTTTTTTTTTGGTACTGGGAATGGAACTCAAGGCACTCTACCACTGAGCTACATCCCCAGCCCTTTTTATTTTTTATTTTGAGATAGGGTTTTGCCAAGTTGCCCAGGCTGATCTTGAACTTGAGATCCTCCTGCCTCACAGCCTCCCAAGTCTCTGAGATTATTAGGACATGCCACCATGCTTGACCCATAAAGTATATCTTTTGAAATAGAAGAGAGATGGAAAAAAAGAATAGAAATGGCACAGAGAAAAATGAGTAAGAGGTAAGGAAAAATTAAAATTTTTTCTTCTATATCTATGATACATTCTTGTTGATTCATTCACATTTTCTTTTATGGCCTACTCTTAGCTAATGGCATACATTTCAAAAGTGGGGCAGAAATGTTACTTGAAATTAAAATATTAATAGCATTATAGTTTCATACTTGCAAACTGCTTAAATGCTGATCTTCTAGGAGTTTCTGAGTTTCCTCCAGTTTAAGCTGGAACACATTTTTGTTAGCAGCTAGGTTTGCCATGCTGTTTACCTTCATTTCTTTATCACAATTTATTTTGGATAAGAGATGTTTCTGATGCTTATGATCATTTTTTGACAACGTTGAAGGCAAGGCAGAATCTATAGCTCTGTGAACCAGACATACAATACATTTAGTACATTTAAATAAAATTAACTTATTTCTATAAGTATATAAAATATACATTTGTATAATATATGTGTATATGTCCAGATAATCACATATAAGGATATTGGAGAAGTATATAGATATATTAGAATGGGAATTTAAAGCAGTTAATAGTAGAATAAAAATGATTGTGAGACTACAGTGCCAATTAAACAATTCTTTCATGTAGGAATGCCCAATTATTCATGACTTTATTGTATCCTATTCTTTTATCATTTCTGATAGGGGTAGAAGTAATCCCTGTAAATGTGTAGAGTTAGTCCTCAGTTCTTTTAAGAACATTCCTATATGGATAACAATATTCTGCATTACCCTTTGTTCTGAGTTGATATCATGGCTAATATGTATTTCTATAACCCTAAGAGAGTTGGTTGAAGATTTAAGCAGATGGAAACTAAGAAAACTACTTGTCAGGGTAGGCAGGAATTTCTTCTCTACTTAATTAGGTTTGGGAGTGTGGCTCCCAATGAAGAGTGTACACATTTGTTTTCAGTTTGTTTCTGGAATATAATCAGGAATATAAGCATAGTTTTCATGCTACAAAAGAAGTATTCTTAACATAGAGTCTACTTTTAGTGTGCCAATGTGCTACCTCCAAATTATCAATGCATGACATCTTCAATTAAAATTCTATTAGAATCATCTGGAAATGGACAGCATGTTACATTTCAGCATGCATACAAAGTGAAAAGCAAAGAACTGAGGAAGACTTTGGAGGAAGGATGGGTGGGGATGAGGATATCATATAGATGACTGCCTGCTGCACTAGGGCTGTTAATATGATTCCCAAGTGAATTTATTCTGATTCAGTTCAATTATTCTCAATTAAATGAGTATAAAAATGTTTTGGAAAATGCCATGGCCACATGTGGATATACCTATCTCCAATACCCATATATATCTTATTTGGACAGACTGGAATAGTCAAGGTCAATGATTATTGGATTCCTAACTATCCCTTTATTATCATAGAGAGATCAGAGAGAGCAAGAAAGTAACACAAGTTCCTGAACGTTGAGGGTATGTTTCTGCCTCTTCCTTTTCCACTTTCCTATGCTTACATAATTTTTACCCTTTGGTCACCCTTCCCAAACAAAATAAAGCTAAATCTACAAAGTATCTAATAAACTCAATCGATTTACCTTTAAAGTTGTCGTCTCTCAACTTTTTCTTCTCTATTCCTTTCTTCTCTACTCCACTTTCTTCTCTTCTCTTCTCTACTTTCTTCCCCCAGGGAGGAGGATTGAAGGGATGGATGGGAATAAAAAGAGATGGGGAGGTAGAAATAGAGGAAGAGTGAAGCATGGGGGGAAAGGAAGAAGAGATCATAAAGGAAGAAGAAACAGGAGAAACTGGAGAGGGAAAAGCTAAATAAGTTGGGGGTAAACATGGAGAAGGAGATGAATGCAAAGAAGAGGGCAAAAGAGAAACAGGTGAAGGAGGTAAAGACGGAGAAGATGACGAGGAAGGTGAAGGAGGGGATAGAATAGATGAAGAGGAAGAAAACACTATAGAGGGTGAAGAAGAGGATGTGGAAGAAGGAGATGAAGGCAAAGAAGAAGATGGAGAATGACAGGGAGGTTCATGGGAGAGAACTGAGGCAGATGGATGGTCTACAAGGGCCTGGGACTGATTTGACAATGTGGCTTGTGGAACAGATTGCTGAACTGACTGCAAAGGATCCAGTCTAGCAGGATATTCAGGAAATGGAGTGATATAAGAAAGAGTAGGGGCTTGTTGATGAGGGGGACGACTGGATAAATAGGAAGGCTTCAAAACTGGGAGAATTTCCAAAGGGGCTGGGGAAACAACCAGTCGAGCTGGAAGGGAACGACGAATAAGGGCAGGCATTAGAGTAGCAGGGGTAGACTGCTGTGCTGGAAGGAAATGTTTCGGCCTGGAAGTTCTGTAAAATAATTTGTTCTGTGAGTCAGGATCTGAAATGATTGGAGAACTTTGAGATGGGTGAGGTAGATGGTCAGGTGGACCAAATGGAATGGGGGTTGGTAAATGAGGGAAACTGCTAGAAAAGCTGGAAGTAACAGGAGCTGGAGGGCGAGGAAGATATTTCAATGGGGCTGGTATAAAAGGCTTTGGGAGAGTAGAGGGGACAGATGGCAGGGTATGGGGCTGGGAGGTGGAAGAAACAGCTGGGTAACTAGGAAGAATTAGGGAATGATGGGATAGTAATGGGGCCCGTGAAGGAGAAAGCTGATCAGATAAGTAGGGATCAGGTGTGGAGACAGCTGGATAGGCAGGAATGGATCTGCACAGGTGGAAAAGCATTTGGACAGGCAGGTAGAAAGAGCCTTATTAAGATTTTTTTTTTAATTGGGCTGCCTCTAGGCTTTTTTATTCATGTTATTTTTTGTCCTTTGGGTCCATGCATGATCTTCCATTGATCAATCAGGGTCTTCTCACATTGAGAAATGTACATAGCTTATTCAGGTTCCCCTTCTCATTCCTTGCCCCTATTTTCAGAAGTCTGTTAGTCATATAGATACATGAATAAGGGCTGAAAAAAGCACTGATAAAAAGGGCAAATAGAGGTCAAATAGACAACTGCTCAACTCTGGCCAGACTTCTCAGGGTAGCGTGTGGTTTAGAATCAGCTATCTCACTATGAATACATGGATATTGGAGATAGATATCTAACAACAATATTATTTTATTAAAGAATATTTAATATGGCAAAGAATATATCCTCTTTTACCCTACACCTGTCAGAAGGGTCAAGTCAATGAGCTGTGTGATAAGGATTTGGTTATGATAAAAGGCTGATTACTTCTCTACCACTAATATTTTCTACATTAGAATAATCTTTTATGTGTACTGAAATATTTATGCTTCTTTGGAAACTGTTTTCTTGGCCTTATTTTATCCTTTAACATATTTTAGGTTTATATTACACTGAAAATGTATTCTTAATGTCATAATATTTGTAGCTTAATTATATTTGCCATAAATATTTTCATTAACCTCACACCTGGTCATTAATATTCTGATAACTCATATTTGTATAGCATTTAGTTTAGGAAGTACTTTCATATATATTATTTAGTACTATTAGTTATATGTGGAAAGAAGTCCAACTTTTTAATAAGTAAACCATAGAGTTGTCTCTATGGATTATATACATTTGTTTTTTTTTTTTTTTAATTTTTTTTCCAAACTTTTATTTTATTTATTTATGTATTTTGTATGTGGTGCTGAGGATCGAGCCCAGTGCCTCACGCATGCAAGGCAGGCGCTCTACCACTGAGCCACAACCCCAGCCCGGATTATATACATTTGTTATTTTCCAAATACCTAACATTTATGTGATATATATATATATATATATATATATATGGGTGTGTGTGTGTATATACACATAGATATAAATACCATGAAGTCATAGTCATAATAATATGTTACAATAACATGAAAACTAAGCATTCTAATATAGATTGAAGATCATTTTTCATAAAACAAAGATGTGTGATATTTACTGATCTTAGCACAAATTTGCTGTAATAACTGTGTATTTGCGTCAGAGGAATCAAAGTTATTCTGACAGTTGAAGTCTTCTAAGACTTCAAGCAACTCATTGTTGAATAAGAAAAACATCTATGCTTTCATTTATTGTACAAAAGAGGTGTTTTTAAAATTAAAAACCACAAAATTGAAAACATCTAACACACACCCAGGACAACTGTTATACAGAAATAGAAACTTGAAAGTAAAGAATCTGTATAAAAAATGCATAGTTCTTCTATATTAAATGGTTTAGATGTTTTTAAAGGAGTCTAAATTCCCTGAACCCTAGGACCCTCCTCTAATTTTCTGTCATCTTTTTTCAGACATGACTTTCCTTAGAGAACTCCAATTGTTTTCACTGCTTCAACTTCCATTTGTTTCTTATCACATTGTATCTGGTTCCACTTTTGCCATTTCAGTGTATTGCTTTGTTTGCAAAAATAATTGTAAAAATAGACACTTGACCATTAACTTTAATGACTTCAATCTCCTTAGTTTCCATATCACCATGTTTTCCTACTTCTCAGGTTGTTTCTTGTCAAAATTTTTCTAGAGTTCCTCTTGGCCTGTCCTTTACATGCTGGAATTTTTGAGAGTTATATGACCCTCTTCTTTTTTAATCTATCAATACTCTCTTTGTAACCCTATTTGTACTATCTGTGTAATCTTATCTGTATCTGTGGATGAGTAAAGGTCTAACAAAATCCCATCTCCTTCTCTATGGACCAATTCAATATTGGGTTAACTTTCTAAGTCTGTACCCTGGGATTTGGTCCACCCATTGTGATCTCACTTTCTTACAGAGGAGCTGTAATTTGTGGAAGCCAGGGACATGGCAAAGACTATGTGCTCTGTGGTCTGCCCTGAGGATTCTTCTCATTGAAGAATGTTGCCTTTTTTGCATACAGTGGTTTCTGTTCTCTAATTAAAGCCAAACATGGTCTACTGTATTTATGGGAGTTTGCTTGTTTAGCTGAACTCAAGACACCACTGGTAGATAACGAGCCATGTAACTTTATACATTTATCGATGAGTGTCACATCTGATTCTCATGGCCCATATTTCTTACCATGAGAAACGATCTCCTGAATATCCCATGTTTCAAGCTCACAACTTACCATTCTCCTTTCATTTACTTCCTCTCCTAAACCTATTTATTCCTCTTTCATAGTCATTAAAAGCATTTATTTTTAAATTGTGGTAAGAACTTGTAACATGAGATCTGTTCTTTTATCCTCATGGTCCTTATTTTGATAAATGATTTCACCATCCATTCACTGACTAAGTCCAATCTCTGGAATCATCCTTGATTCTTCCCTATCACTTTCTAGCAATCTCCTAAATGACTTGTAAGAATTCATCATTATACTTTGTCAGATTTCCCCACCATTAGTCTTACCCCATTCTTCTCATTCTGGCAATATTTCTAAAATATATAAAGTGCTATATGTTTGTTTCAAATCTTTTGGCAATTGTTGCTAGAACATATCCCTTAACAAGTCTTCTCAATGTTTTATCCATGGCTTCCTTTCTAATCCATTTTCCTGAAACTGTTGCCACTATACTCACCAGCCAAACTGAACTATGTGAAGAACCATTGACATAACATGTCCTTTTATACCTTTATACACAATAATTATTCCTTCTATCTGAAGTTTCCTCTCAGTGTTTGTCTCTGATGAATATCCTCTTTAGCTATTAAGTGTCAGGCAAATTTTATACCCTCTGAGAAGTGTTCTCTGTTATTTATGGAATATTTTTAACATAAGTAGCATTAAACTAAGCACTATAAGGAATATTTCCATGTGTAAGATTTAACTACTGTTCTCTGTAATACTACAATCTGGTTAGGGAAACAAAAGTACACATACAAATTACACAACTTTTCAGGGAGTAGGAGAAGGGGAGGTAGGTGGGAAGTTTTGGAGAGTGATATTGGCCTAATTACATTGTTATACTTTGTGCATGTACGAATATGTAACAACAAATCCCATTGTTACGTACAACTATAATGCACCAATAAAAATATGGAAAGAAAAAAAACAAAGAGTTATATAACATTCAAACCTGTTTCTATAGCCTGGCCTTTTAACATCATCTTTGGCCCTTCTTTTTTAAAAAAAGCCTTTTTTTAAAAAAACACATTTCCAGTCAGATATCTATCCTCTTAATTCAAAGGCTCAAATGAAATTTTTAGAAAAATCAACAAATTCTCTTATGAAATATCTTTTTCTTGTGTCTTTCTTACTTCACCACTACTCTTCTCTAACATAAATCCTTTTAAACTCATGGATGGATACCTTCCTCCTACTATTCTCTCTAAACTTCAATTTTTATATTTCTATTTGATCAACATCCTTAAATTTTTATTTCTTTATGTCACTTCTCTGTATTGTGAAATGCATTATTTTTATTCTTTCATCCTCTCCATTCAAATATTTTTATTCTTTTTATTTCTTCTCCTCTTCCTCCTTCTTCCTATTATTATTATTATTGTTATTATTATTAGTAGTAGTGCTGGAGCTCAAACCCAGGGACTTGTGCATGATAGGCAAGTGTTTTGCCACTGAGTGACAACTCCAGCCTTATCTTTTTATTCTTACCACATATATCCTTTCTCCCTGTACAAAATAATGCTGTTTTAGAGTAGGAAGCAATGATCTCTCTTGAATTATCTGAAGAATTTCTTCCTGGTCTCTTTGCCTCCAAATTTATCTACTTTATTCTCCATCATTTATCTTTCTAAAATAATGAAGAGGATGATATCACTCCTTGCTTAAAAACCTCCACTTAGCGGGGCATGGTGATACGTGCCAGTAATCCCAGAGACTGGGGAAGTTGAGGCAAGAGGATCACAAGTTCAAGGTCAGCCTTAGCAACTTAGTTTGGCCCTAAGAAACTTAGTGAGACCTTGTCTCAAAATAAAAAATAAATAGGGCTGGGGATGTGGCTCAGTGATAAAGCACCCTTAGGTTCAATCCCCAGTCCTCAAAACAAATATAAAAATAAAACAAAACAAAAAAAACAAATAAAAAAACCTCCACTGGATCTCCACTAGTTACAGGGTAGAATTCCAAATCCTTAGCTAGACATAATGTTGAAATCTAATTTCAATTTCCATTTTAAGATCATTTCCTAGCAACATAACCTACAGTCCTGTTACTCCGAACGAGTTCTGTTTCCTTAGAGGGTCGTCTGTGACTTTTATAACGCTATGACCTATACATGCCTAAGACCCAATCCATGCTTCTTTATTAGACAATTATTACTCATTCTTTAAGACAGTCAATTTTGTATGTCTTTATCAATTTGTTAGTATTTAATATATTGTGCCATTCTGGAGAGAAACCAGATGCTGTAGTTTTTTCAGGATATCCAGGAAAAAATTTCAGTGAGAAAAATCTTTTCTGCCATAAAGTTACTCTTTGTACATAAATTTGTACCACAATAATTCCAAACAATTTTTATCATGAATATAAATAACCAGTATAAGTATATTAAAATAATTTTGACTATTCTTACTTCAGAAATATTGTTCAACATAGGCAGTATTTCCAGTATCAAAGACCTCAAGACAACAAATTAGAATTCTAACTTAACTCTTGGAGCAATTTACATTCTCTTCTACCTCATTTTAATTTGTGAAAATAAAATAATAAACTCTCAAACAGAGGTGAGGAGTAACTGATGAAAAGGCCTAGAAATTCAGCAACTATAAAGCTATACAATTATTATATACTAACAATTATACATAATAATAATGTTACTTACCTCCAGTTGATTGGTGGCCTGTGGGAAAAGGGAAGGTTTACTTCTGATTTTAAGTTGGATTCCTGAATTTGTCTGAGGGCCTCTTCTAATGGAGGAACTGGTTTTGGAAAAACTATGGGATGATAAAAAAAAGGCCAAATAGTAAAGAATCACTCTAGCCTCAGTGGCTTTTTTATATGTAATTTAATTGGTCAATAAATAAAATGTTACTTTAAATACCTATAAACATATAATAGTATAAGTATTATAAATTTTGACATCTAATTCCAAAAAGAAAAACTGTTATCTTGAAATATTTTCATCATTCTTAAAGTTACGAATATTTTTCTAGAAAAAAGAAAGTCAGAAATATCCAGATTTTAAATTCTGTCATGTAAACCTCTACATCTGATGTCATGGTGTCATAAATTTAATATTTATTGAGTATTTTCTTTTACAACTCTTATTTTTAAGCACTTCATAAATATTAACTAATTTAGTCTTCATTATGGCCTATGAAACAGATGATATTTGAATTTTGTATCTGAGGAAACCAAAATATAGAGAAGGCAAGTAGCTTGTTCAAGGTCATGCATTATTATGGACAGTCATCCAGGCTTTATTCACATATTGCTTTGCACAACCTTTAATCCAACTCTGCCTCCTGTATGTATCTACTACAAAGGCTTTCGATGTGCGCTTTACTATTTAACATACTCTACTTCCCTTACTTCTCCATGAATATTCTCTTCACCTTCTTGTTCAAGTTGAGACATAGATGTCTTTTTTCCCCCCCAGCACTAAGACATAGCTGTCTTTTAAGAACATTGCTTTTCCTGTAGCCCTCTCAAATGAAGACATTATTCTCTTCTCATCATATGTTGTAATTATTCAAGGTTTAAAGGTAGGGTAGGTAACTTTCTTTCTTTTTTTTGGGTACTGGAGATTGAACTCAGGGGCACTCGACCACTGAGCCACATCTCCAGCCTTATTTTGTGTTTTATGTAGAAATAGGGTCTCACTGAGTTGCTTAGTGCCTCACTGTTGCTGAGGCTGGCTTTGAACTCGCGATTCTCCTGTCTCAGCCTCCCTAAGTGCTGGGATTACAGGCTTGAGCCACCATGTCCAGCTGGGTAGGTAACTTTCTAGCTCTAACTCTCCATTGACACTGTCAAACTTCTTTAAAACACCCATATGTGAAAATAACTTTCCCACTATTCCACTATATCTATAATTTACCTTAAAATTTTTAAGCAAAAACAGCATGATTCTATATCAGGGTTAGTCCATTTCCCTAACCAATTGGTGATGACATAATATGCTAGTGAAGAAATCAGTTATGGTGTGATCTGCTAATATTCTAATCCTAAAGGACCAATGCTCTTGAAATTGCTACCATCAAGCTTTAGAGATTATCATAGTTCATGTAGGATGTTTTAACAAATAATTTAGACTGGGTCACTTAGTAAACAATAGAAGCTTATTTCTTACAATTGTGGAGGCTGTGAAGTACAAAGGTAATGGTATCTGGTGAGGGTTCATTTCCACATTGAAGGTGCCTCCTGGGCTGAGTCCTCATATTGTGCAAAGGGCTAACTAGTTGTCTGTGGTCTCTTTTAGTAGGGCACTAATCCTAATCATGAAAGATTCATGATATAATGATATCTGAAAGGTATCCTATACCATTGCCTCAGGGGTTAGAATTTCACCATAGGAATTTTGGAGGGGACACACACATTCACACCATACCAAATATTGACCATTTTCCAATGTTTAACATATGTCATTATTGGTGAAATTAATGGCCTATTGAACAGCCTGATATTAAAAATGGGATTTCTTTGTTGAAATTAGATTTATTCAAGATAAGTGGATGTTCATAAACATATTTTAATCACCCTTTACCCTTGTATGAACACAGCATGAGAATCCAGGGATATCTCTATTCTTTTCTCTTAGGGATGGCATCCGAAGCTTGCTTCTGTTTTTTTTTTTTTTTTTGTGTGTGTGTTTTACAAAGAGTTTATTATGATATAATCCCATTGGAATTTGAATAACATCTGTATTAGTCTTTTAAAATCAGTGCATTAGTTTTTTTAAACAATTGTCATTAAAAGCATTATTTTAGCCAGCACAATGGCGCACACCTGTAATCGCAGCAAGTTGGGAAGCTGAGCAGGCAGATGGAAAGTTCAAGGCCAGCTTATGCAACTTAACTGAGACACTGTCTCAAAATAAAATTATAAAAAGGGCTGAGGGTAGGGTGATGGAGTCTCAGTGGTAGAGTCTCCTGGGTTCAATCCCTAGTACTCAAAACAAAACAAAAGTTTGAGGCTTGATTCTTCATCAGTCTTTTGAGTAGCCATAATACAGGAAATTTTCTGATTGCCCAATGCCAGAAGCCATAAAATTCTGTCCCTGTAATGTATACCTCTGTGATCCTTTCATGCAAGGTAGTCAGAGAACCTAAAAAAACAAAGATCTGGGATGTTTTTGAGCTCACTAAATAAGTTGCAGGAATTGTTTTGCTAACAAATGTAGCCTGAGGCTTGCCTTAAAACTCCCTATTGTCTATCAAAATAACTTAAACGATGTATGTGATAAAACTTATGTCAACTCACAAGTACCCATTACTGCTTCCTGTTGCTGTTATCTAATGATCTCCCAGTTACTCTCTCTCATTCACTGATGATAATCTAAGCCTATATTTTTGAGTACTTACTAGATATTAGGGCTTTATTATTTCATTGAATCTACTAGCTCCAATACTTTCATTATTTTTTACCTTACTACTTTTATTCCAACCATTTTCTAACCTCATTGAAACCCCCAACCTATTGCTCTTCTTTGTAGCAAGAAGAGATGAACATCAGGTGATTCTTTGGTTTAACTCTGGTAATTTGGGGATAAATGAAACTAATAAACAAACAAATAGATAGTTGTTTTCATAGGTTTGTTTTGGCCTTTTATTCATAAGATAGAATTTTCTTAAAATATCTTTTTCTGCAGGCTATTTTTAAAGTTTTAATTATGAAAAATTTCAAATATATATATTAAAGAGAAAAATTGCACAATGAACACCTGTGTCTCCATCAACCATCTTCAATAATGTTAAAATATTCACTTAATATGTTATATAGTTAATATATTCATATGGTTCAGAAATAAGATCTCTGCATATTTGTACGTATATATATGATATATATTTGGAAATCTTGATCTTTAATCACTTGTATATTCCTTCACTGTTTCTAAATGCAAATAAATGAAAATTAAATTCACATTTTAATTTTTTATTTTCTTATACAGAAGGCAAAACATTATATATTTTGTTCTGAACTTTATTTTTACATACTTAACAATATATCCTGGAAAAAAGGTACATATCCAGATTTATAAAGATATAAGTCTCATATAATTTGGGGACCTTCATTAAGAACAAGTAATGTGCTCTCTCTGCTTCCTAGTTCCATGTCCCAAGCTGCTCTCCTCTACTACACCCTTCTGCCATGATGTGCTAATTTAGGCACATACCTGTTGGCCACCTATGGACTGAGACCTCTGAAACCATAGCCCCCAAATAAACTTTTCCTTCTCCAATTGTTCTTATCAGATCTTTTGGCCAAAGCAGTGAAAAAGCTGACTAAAACAGAAATTGGTACCAAGAAATGGGGTTGTTGCTGTGACTAACCTGACAATGTGGTTCAGAAACTTTTGGAGCTTTTTGGAATTTGTGGGAGTAATTTTGAAAAAGTTAGTGATTGCTGGAAAAGCTTTAGAATGTTGTAAGTGGACCTTAATGGGCAATTCTGGTGAGAGTTCAGAAGATCAGAATGCTGATAGGACTGTGGTCAATAAAGACTGGGCTCATGAGGTTTCAGAGGAGGAGGAGGACTCTATTGGAAATAAGTTCAAGGCCATTCCTGTTACATTCTGGCTAATAAGGTGTCTGCATTTTGCCTATGTCCTGAGACTTTCTGCAACTTTAAAGAGACTTTCCCTGAATTTAAAGGTGATGGACCTTTTAATTTGGCAGAAGAAATTTCTAGGCAGCATAGTATTCAGGTAGTGACATGTATATTGCTGGTGGCTTTTGGCCAAGTTTATCATGAAAATCAGTTGCAGAAAGCAGAGGTGAAAGATTTGAAAAACTAAGTTTGGCCAAAAAATTGGGAGTAAAATGGGGCTAAGGAAGTGTAGTTGTTAAAGATAATACAGCTACTAAAGAAACACCAAATACTTTACCTAGAAATCATACGAAAGATGGCTTGAAGGCATTCCAGAAACTGGCAAGACAATACCTGTCTCAGGCTCAGGATGTAAAAGTAAATGTTCCTTTGAGAAGAGACCAGTAAGGCATCCTTCCTGCATAGAGGGGCCTAGGAACTTGTTTCACCAAGTGCAGCCCCCTAGGCATTGAGAGGCTACTACAGACATGACCCCTGGAGGCTTGACTAATGCTCAGCCTTATGGCAGACCTTGGTGTCAACAACATGGTGCTAGTTCTGAAGGTTTGCAGGATACTGGAGTTAGGGAGTCATGAAAGCTTCACCAAGATTTCAAAGGAAGGCATGGGAGGCTGAGCAAGATGCAGCAGGGTTGGAATCCTTGTGGGCAGCCCATGAGAGGGCCATATATGAAGGTGTAAGAAGGAAGCCAAAGTTGGAGTGGAGACCCTTGAGATTAAGAAATGCTAGTAACATGGGATATCTGCTAAGGAAAGTTTCAGGAATTAATGAAAGACAAGTCAAGAGAGAGGCCATGTAGGGGCTGGGGTTGTGGCTCAGTGGTAGAGCGCTTGCCTTGCATGTGTGAGGCACTGGGTTTAATCCTCAGCACCACATAAAAATAAATAAACAAAATTAAGATATTGTGTCCATCTACAACTAAGTAAAAAATTTAAAAAAAAAAGAGAGAGAGGCCATGTAGACTGTAACTGGCAAAGTCACATGGGTGGAGCTACATAAGCCCTTTGGAGAGAACATCATGATGCCACATGCCCAAGATGCTAGATATGAAACTAGAAGACTTGTTTGCTCAGCTGGATTTTGGTCCTGCTTTTTTTTTTTTTTTTTTTTGTCATCCCTTCTTCTGTGCCCCTGTTTTTCTATTTGGAATGGAAATGTTTACTCTGTACCTTTATACATTGAGTATGTAACTTGCTTTTGATTTTTACAGGGACTCACACTGAGAGTTTGCCTTGAGCTTGGACTTCTGGGCAATCCTGGAACTGTTAAGGACTCTTAGAAATGGACTAAACATATTTCACATTATAAGGTAGGCATGAGCTTTGGGGGGCTAGGGGAAGAATACTATAGTTTAGATATAAGGTATCCCCTAAAAGTTCATGTGTGAGATGATGCAAGAAAGTTTAAAGGTGAAATGATTGGGTTATGAGAGTCTTAATCTACTTAGTGTATTAATTGTATAATAGGGAGTTACAGAACTATAGGCAGGTAGGGTGTGGCTGGAGGAGGTAGGTTGACAGGGCATGTCCTCAGGGTTTATATTTTGTCTGTGGTAAGGGGAGTTTATCCCTCTGCTTCCTGGTGCCATGTCCAGAGCTGCTTTCCTCTGCCACACCCTTCCACCATGTATTTCTGCCTTTCCTTGGGCCCAGAGGAATGGAGTTGGTCACCTATGAACTCTTCAGACCTGTGAAACCATGAGCCCCCAAACAAACTTCTCATCCTCAAAAACACAATAAAACGACAAAAAAACAATGCCAAATTACCAATGTAAAATTACATGTAAAGGCTATGACAGTGATGCATCCTGAAATTCAAACCTCATTAGCTTTATGGTAAACCCATCTCTGCTGGAGTTCCTTTCATATTTGTTCTCTTCTTGCTCAACCTATAGTAAATGCTAGTATGATTTAAGGTTCTACCTTAGCCCTATTCTTAATCTGTGGCCTATGCCTATACCTTATTGTTTATTTAGCTTATCTCATTACTTCATTTATCATCTCTTAAACATACATTTCTATCCCACAGAAATGGAAATTCCATCTTTTTCTTGAGTTTCAGATCCATATTTCCAGTTGCTGATTTTGTTTCTCCATGTGGATAAGGTATGGGTAGCTCCAAAATAAATGCATTTAAAACTTTATATATAACCTTTTTATATTTATAACTTGATTCTTCTACTTTATTTGTATCTTTGATTCATAGTACTATCAAAATAATAATGCTAAGCAAACAGCCATATTTTTTAGCTTCTCTTGCAAATGAAGCGGTCAGTTAGATTTAAACAGATAGATGGGGCCTATCTAAGGAGAAAACAATTTAAAAGAACTTTTCCATTGAAACAGCATAAATTTCAAATCAGTTTTTGACTATCTGTTTTGGGATTTCATATTATATAACAGAAAAATAAACTCCTATCATGCTTCAGTTTCTGTTATTTTGGGCATTGTTACTAACTTATAGTAAGGTCCATTAATGACACAGTCATGGTTTGCTTTCCAGTTTAAAAACTATAAGTGAACTGCATTTTGCATCGAGATGAACTTCCCAGCATTGCATTCAAAGCTCTTCAATTATTGGTTCTAGCCTCATATCAATATTCTCCACCCACCTGCAACTTAGGCTTCAGATACACTAAAATAATTTATTTGCACAAGCTGTTTCTTCTATCTGGCAAAATATTGTTTGTTTAAGATTCAACTTAAGTAATTTTTCAAGAAATGGTGATGTCCTACATAGCCTCAGTGTTCCTTCCCTTGTGCTCTCACAGTACTTACACATTCCACTACTGCAACAATCACCATGTTATCAACATTGTATATATTACTTTCATCTTCAAAATAGGTTGTGAGATTTTTAATGGTAGGGTACAGTTATATTTTCTCTGTATCTCAGCTTAATCCAGGAGCTAAGAACAACACTGTATAGCATATGATGGATGAATATATAAAGATATGCCTATCCTTTTTCTTTATGAAGTCTTCATATATTGTTAATTGTGTCTTACTATTTAAGATATAATATATATAATATTAAGGAATCAATCATAATCATATATAAATTTTTAATTGGTTCTAAGTCTTAGATTGTTGGATTTTAATACATTGTAGACTTTCTTTTTGTTCTTCTAGTCACTCAAGTAAGAATTTAAACCAATCTGTGAAAAAAAATGCCAGAATGAATGTGACATTAATTCCTAAACTCAAATGCTAAAATTTCTTTTTGTTAAATTACTTACTAATTCAATTTTAAAAAGACAAAATGTTGTAAGACAGTTTGAAGTTGAATCAAACTTGTGAGTTAATAATTACTAATAGAATCCACAAAATATTCTCTAAATTAAATCAAATTACTATTTTTCATTTGATTACAGTTGATTTACTCAAAAGCATACTGCTATTTTATTTTTAGATTCTACTTCATTTCTTCATTTATTATTTTATTGTTTACTCAAATTAAATGTGATACCTTTAATTTTTGTTCTCATTTTGTTCTAGAAATTAAGGTACCTGCTCTTCTCCGCTGTGAGAAAGGAATATGGGCACGCTGAAATTTTTCAGTAACTTCTTCAAACTTCTGTTTTCTTTGTTGAAGTATTTTTTCTCTAATTTGGTGTTCTCTTTCTTCTTGCTCTTTCCGTTTGTCTTCAAAAGCTCTATATTTAAAACATAAAATAAATGATAGAATAGGTTAAACAACACAGAAAATAGTTTCAAAATGATGCCATTTATTACATAATGGTGTTTTAATAGTTCAAAATTTTACTTAGAAACAACACATTTTATATATTTTTAAAAACAGGTACTTAGCTAAGAATTTAAATATATTTGTAAATGGTAATTTCAACATCCAGACCTTTTGCAATCAAGAAAAGGCTCTGGAATGAGGCCCTTTCTAATTTTTGCATACCTGCACATCTTGTCTTAGCTCCCAAGTCCTGTTGTGGAAAGATCCTTTCCTGAGAGCTGTGCTATGTCTGGTAATATGAAGAACTAATTCATTGTTAAAAAGAAGTAGCCTTGGAAATTATGAGGCAGTTAAGGAAATATTGTATATTTCTTTTTTTTAAATTTTAGACCAAAAGTTTAAAATTAGCTGTCATGTTAAATATAAACTGTATTAAAAACCCAGACAATTTATATAAAAATGTTAATTTCTAGCTTCTTTTGTAAAATTGGGAGATTTGACAACCATAAACTCTTTATCAGATATATCTGTAAACATTTCCTCTATAATCCCTGTTTTTCTTAACATTCTTATATTATTTGTTTCTGATTGCCCCTGGGCATTTGAGTTTATGTTCTCTAGTTTAAACTATACTGTCTCAAAGAACTAATTGTGTCCTTGAAAAATGCATGTGTGTGTATGTGTGTGTGTATGTGATTCAATAATTGTTTGCTAGAAAATAAAAAAAATAAAAAGTATTGGTAGAAAAAGCCTCCAAAGTTACCCTTTTGGAGTGCATGAAGTTGAGGGATTGTTGGTAAGATCTTTCGAGATTTTTATTGCTGTAGGTTATTATTAACCATCTTTCTAAAGATCTCCCCTGTCTGGATCATTATTATAGTCTAAATAACTCAAACTTAGGGAACTATACTTCTGTGTGTTAGGGAAATAGACCTTCAAGTGGTCCAACCTTTGTGGTGGGTAGAAGGTTGTGATGTAGCACCACAAGTAGGGAGAAGTTTATTTCTCCAAACTATATCTTTTAAAAATACTCCCAAGTAGCCAGGTATGGTGGTGCCTGCCTATAATCCCAGAAACTCACTATGCTGAGGCAAGATGATCACAAGTTTAAGGCCAGCCTTGGCAACTTAGCAAGACCCTTTCTCAAAATAAAAAAAAGCATTAGGCCAATAAATGGGCTAAAAAGCTGAACAGAAACTTCTCAGAAGATAAACAACTGATCAACAAATACATGAAAAAGTGTTCAACATTTCTAGCAATTAGAGAAATGCAAATCAAAACTACTCTAAGATTTCATCTCACTCCAGTCAGAATGGCAGCTATCCAAAATACAAGCAATAATAAGTGCTGGCGAGGATGTGGTGAAAAAGGCACACTCATACATTGCTGTTGGGACTGCAAATTGGTGCAACCTATCTGGAAAGCAGTATGGAGATTCGTTAGAAAACTTGGAATGGAATCACCATTTGACTTAGCTATCCCACTCCTCAGCCTACACTCTAAAGACTTAAAAACAGCATACTACTGTAATGCAGCCACTTCAATGTTTATAGCAGCACAATTCACAATTGCTAAACTGTGCAAGCAACCTAGATGCCCTTCAATAGCTGAATGGATAAAGAAACTGATATATACACACAATGGAATATAACTCAGCAATAAAAGAGAATAAAATTATGGCATTTGCAGGTAAATGGATGGAAATGGAGAACATCATGCTAAGTGAAGTAAGCCAATCCCAAAAAACCAAAGGCCGAATGTTTTCTCTGATTAGTGGATACTGATACATAATGAGGGTGGGGGTGGGGAGCATGGGAGAAACGGAGGAACTTTGGATGGGGGAGGGGGCCAACCGGGGAGGGGAGGGGAAATGGGAGTAGCAAAAATGGTGGAATGAGATGGACATCACTACCCTAGGTACATATATGAAGACACGAATGGTGTAACTCTATCTTGTTTACAACCAGAGAGATTGAAAATTGAGCTCCACATATGTACTATGACTTGAAATGCATTCTTCTGTTTTAAAAATAAATTTAAAAAAAAGAAAAGAAAAGGTAAGATGACCAAGTTCAAGATCTCCCCAAAAAACCAAACAAACAAACAAAAGGGTTAGGGATATGGCTCAATAGGGTTAGGGTTATGGCTCAATGGTAAAGTACCCCTGGGTTTAATCCCTAGTACTGCAAAAAAAGAAGAAGAATCCCCTCAAGACAAGGAATTGCTGTCAGTGCTTGATTCAACATAGTCCTGGAAATCCTAACCAGAGCAATTAGGTAAGAAATAAAAAAGAAATAAAAGGCATCCAAATTGGAAAAAGCAAAATTATCTATTTACAGATGACATGATCTTATATATAGAAAGCCCTGACTATTTCACACAAAGCCAGTACTAATATAAAAGCTGCAGGCTACAAAATAAATTCACAAAATCAGTTGCATTTCTGTACACTAAAAATAATAAGAAAAGCCACAGGTATAAACTTAACTAAGGAGAGGAAAGACTTGTACTCCAAAAACTATGAAACATTGTTGGAAGACAAATAAATTGAAAGATATTCCATGTTCATGGACTGGAAGACATAGTGTTGTTGTCTCTACTATTCAAAGCTATCTACATAGATAGGCACAGTGGCACATACCTGTAGTTCCAGCCATTTAGGAGGCCGAGGCAGGAGGATCACAAGTTGGAGGCCAGCCTATACAATTGATCAAGACCTTGTCTCAAAATAAATACCATAATGTAACTCAGGTGCAGAGGACTTGCCTCACTTGTATAAGGTGCTGTATTCAATCTCCAGCAATATGCACACACATGTGCATACAAACACACACAAAACATACAAATGTTATCTACAGATTCTATCTAGTCACTACCAAAATATCAATGACTTTTTTCCTTCCCGAAGTATAAAATTTTCAGTGTGGTGACACATGCTTGTAATCTCAGTTACTTTGAAGGCAGAGGAATGAAGATCACAAATTCAAGGCTAACCTTGGTCAATTAGAGACACTCTATAAAAGGTTGTGTACATAGCTCAACAGAAGAGTGCTTGCCTAGCATGAATGAAGCCCTGAGTTCAACTCCCAGTAGGAAAAAATTAATCCTAACATTCATATGAATTTCTTTTATTTTTTTTTGCCAAAGAGGAATCAAGAATTTATTGCATCAAAACGATATTTGCTTCTTTAAAAAATTTTAATTGACCCTAATATTTGTACATATTTATGCTTTGAGAGAATTTTTATTTCTCAATGTAATTTCAAGGGATGCTAAATATCTAAACAAATTTTTTTTTTGTGGTGCTAGAGATTGACCATTGAGCTATATCCCCAGCCCCAAACAAAGCTTGAAAACATAACAAAACAAAAAATTGGAGGTGTCACTCTCTTGCTTTCAAAATACTACATACGCAGCTATGTGGTACTGGTGTACAGACATTGAAGACAGACATTTAGACCAATGGAAGCTATTAGAGAGCTCACAAATAAATCCTCTTGGTCAAACGACTTTCCGCAAGGGTAAAACCATTCAATGAGGAAAAGGACAATCTGTTAAGCAAATGGCACCGGGAAAAGTGAATATACACATGCAAAAGAATGAAGGTGCACTCTTTCCTTATATAATACACAAAAATTAATTCAAAATAGATTGCATATTTAAACATAAGAGCTAAAACTATAAAACTCACAGAAGAAAACATGGGGAAAACCTTCATGACATGGAATTTGGAAATAATTCTTCGGATATAACATCAAAAGTACAGACAACCAAAGAAAAAGAGATAAACTGAACTTTAACAAAATTAAAAACTTTTGTATATCAAAGGACACTAACAACAGATTGAAAAGGCAACCCAGGAAATGGAAGAAAATGTTTGAAAGCCATGTATCTGCTAAGGAGAGATATCCAGAATATATGATGAGGCCCTACAACTTAACAACAAAAGAATCTTATTAAAAGATGGGCAAATGATTTAAATAGACATTTTTCCAAAGAACAGTGTGTATGTTAGCACATAGTATAGTGTTTGGAACAATAGTGTTATAGTGTTAGCAGACACTCAGTAGAATTGTTGAATGAAAGAATCAAATGTAGGAACTGAAATTTTAATAGTTGATTCCATTAATGCTTGGTCTTCATGCAAAGCCTTGCACCTGGTAGGTGTTTAATAAGTAATCCTTGAATGAATGACTATATGTCAACTTCAAATGTAATTAGAGCACTTTTAAAAGCAGTTATTTACTATTTTTACTTAAGAATTTATCTGGTAGGAGATAGCATTAACTGAAACAGCTATTATCCATGTAGTTAGTAAATATTATATAGTGAGACAAGCTAACAAAACCAAGTAGGCAAAGAATTGCTATCACAAGTGAAACTCTAGTTCGAGATACTAAACCAGAGGCCTGTCTTAACTAAGGTAAATGGAATATTTCTGGTTTTTTTTTTTGAATTTTGCAATATGAGAGATTGAGCCCATGGCCTTGGGCATACTAGGCAAACACACGACTACTGAGCTACATCCCCAGCCTGGAAATATTTCTCTGGAGACAGACAAATAAGCTAAAAATTTCAGTACACAGAGGTCAGTCATGACAAACATGGGGAGAAAGTGTTCTATAAGAGGAAATAGCATGTGAATACTCTGAGTTGGGAAAAAGAAAATCAACTTAGTATGTTTGAAAAATTGAAATAATAGCATCAATTCAGTAAAGTTTGGCAATGAGAAATGATAAACTATGAAGCTAAGAGTATTTTCATTGATATAATCAGAAAGTAGTCTGAGTGTGATGGTTCATACTTGTAATCCCAGAGATGTGGGAGGCTAAGGCAGGAGGATCACAAGTCTGAGGCCAGCGTCATCAATTTAGTTAGGCCCTAAGCAACTTAATAAGACACTCTCTCAAAATAAAAAATAAAAAGGGGTGGGGATGTGATTCAGTTGCAAAGTTCCTCTGGGTTTAATCCCCAGTACAAAAAAAGAAGTAATTTTGCTAGGAAATTACTATCACTATCATTTCATATTTCCCACATTGGCCCTGTTTTCTGGGCTAAAATGTATATAGAAAGTAATAAGTTCACACATTATTTTACAGAATCTTAGAATATAAAGTCTGTGCTAAATTGAGTCAAATTACATCTCAGATGGAATATGACCAATAAGCAGATGTTTTCACTCCTGAACTCAATGGTAAGTTCAATAATAAAAACTTCTAACAATTATGATGATGATTACTATAGTTCCTTCCTTACTCAAGGATGAGTTACTGAGTTCCTTTTATACTATTATGTGCCAGGCAATGTGATAAATGATATGGAAATAGAAGGAACAGGTGGTAAAAACGAGAAAGACGGCTTCTCTACCATTGTAGAATTCAGAGTTGGAAGAGTGTGTTATGGCTTCCCATAAACCCTGGAATTAGCCTTTTGCACAGAAAAAAACCAGTATGTCTTAGCAACTTCTGAAAGGTTCATTCAACATGTGCAGCTGTGCCTCATGAAACATGCAGTTTTCGCTCAAAGTGAGCCACCTCATTAAATGACAGCCATATTCTGTTCATATTCTATTCATGTTCTATTTTTCCAGGAGAATCTTATTATTCTGTTGCAAAACTCTTAAGTAGTGAACAAATAACCATGATGACACAATTATCTTTAACAATAGAACTTAAGCAGTAGTATTAAAAGTACCTGAGGTCCTGAAACCTCACACAGAATTGGAGAGCTTGACTTTGAGACACATTTATTTTTTCTGGGTGAAACCATATTTGAGTTTTAGGTAGTTACAACTTTCTAGAAATATGACAATATTTAACTTTAAAACTCAACTATATTTTGAGATAATTTAAAAAATTAAATTTAAAAATAGAAATTAAAAAAATTCAAAATAGGAATATTGATTCAAATTAAAAAATGCAATTGGAGAAAAAATAGTTTTTAGAAATAAAATGTTTCAAACAATTATGCCAACAGCTTATAAGAAATAAAATTAAGCCCAAGAATATATTGTGAGTTTTCACTACTTAGCAACAAAACATGTGTTACAAAATTAGTCCTGTGCTTGTCAACACTTAAAATTTTATTTGAAATTCTAAAAATCTATATTGAAAAATCATATTTTCCACAATGTGTGGTGACGCACACCTGTAATCCCAGCAGCTTGAGAGGCTGAGGCAGGAGGATTGTGAGTTCAAAACCAGCCTCAGCAATTTAGCGAGGCCATAAACAACTCAGTGAAACCCTGTCTCTACATGAAATATTTTTGAAAATAGGCTGGGGATATGGCTCAGTGATTAAGTGTTCCTGGGTTAAATCCTTGGTAACAAAAAAAAAAAAAAAAAAAAAAGAAGAAGAAAGAAAGAAAAAAATAAAAATAAAATAAAATCTTATTTTCCAAGTGATTGTCTTTTGCTTGACTAGAAAAGAAAATAAATGAAAAGTGAAAAATGACTATTAACTGGAGAAGAAAACACCCAAACACAAACATTATTAGCCATTATGGAAATGTGAATTAAAACCATAATTACTGTTGTTACAGTTCAGATATGAGGTGTCCCCCCAAATCTCCTGTATCAATGCAGGAGGTAAAATGATTAAGTTATGAGAGTCATATTCTAATCAATGGATTAATCCACTTTATGGATCTATAATCAGAATGGATTACTGGTTGGTAACTGAGGTGAGGTAGGTGAGGCATGAATTGGGGATTATTATTTTGTCTCTAACTCCTGCTCTTTTTCGGCTTCCTGTCTTTCATGACCTAAGCAGCTTTCATCTGCCACACCCTGTTACCATGATGTTCTGCCTCACCATGGGCCCAGAGCAACAGATTTGGAGAACAATCATGAACTGAACACCTGAAACCATGAGCCAAAATAAACTTTAAATTGTTCTTGTCAGGGATTTTGGTCACAGCAAACAAAAGTATAACACAACCTCATACTTATCAGAATGGCTAAAATAATAATAAAAAACAGTGATAACACCAAACGTTAGTATGTAGAAAAACTCCATCACTTGTACATTGCTGTGGATAGAGTCATTCTGGAAAACAGTTGGAAGATTCTTAAAATACTAGATGTGCAACTTGCATATGTATGACCCAGCAATTTTATTCCTGGTCTTTCAGAGACATAAAAACTTATATACTCTTCATTGAAAGTGCATATAAAGATGTTTAATATGAAGAATGCTTATAATTTTGTGCAAAGTTAGAAAAATTATGATTGTAACAATATTTTTTTCTATTTGCCTCAACAAATGTTTTCAGTGAATAGTGTGTACAGCTTCTGAAAATTTGTTTTTTTCTGTTATGTTTGATAACATGTATTAAAATGCAACTTTTGAGGAAAAAAAATAAAGTAAAAAGAAAACAAAAAAAAACTTATGTTCACACAAACACCTATACATAAATGTCTATAACAACATTGGTCAACTCCAAACTGGAAATCTCAGATGTCTTTCAATTGGTAAATAGTTTGAACTCACTCAGATGCATCTATATCATACAGTAATATTCAGAAATAAAAAGAACTACCTGGATGAATCCCAGAGAATTGAGATTGGGGGTGGGAGCCAATCCCCAAAGGTTAAAAATGGTCTGATCCAATTCATATAACACTCTAGAAATGAGAAAAACTGTAGAAATGGAGAACAACAGATTAGTGATTTCCAGGAGGTTAAAAGTGAGTGTAGTGATGAAAGGGCAACATGAGGGATCCTAGTGATGTAAATGTTCTGTGTCTTGGCCATATACATTTCAGTATCTTGGCTAAGATATTGTTCTAATTTTGCAAGAAATCACTATTAGGTGAAACTGGGCATTGGGTATATTGAACCTCTCTGTATTATTTTTTACAAGCACCTGTAAAGTATCTCAAAATAAAGAGTTTAATTAAAAATGTTAATTAAACAGTGAAGGATAAGATTGAAAAACTCTAACAGAAGAATTCACCAATCTTACCTTTCAGAGGCTACTTAGAAACAAAATATAGCATATAGCTCAAGGGCAATATAGTAATGTAATAGCAGAATATTTAATGCTCATAATAATGATTCTAGGGCATAAAGATCAAGTTGCATTTATAAAAGACCACAAAAACATGCGTTATATTTTGGAAAGATTTACATTAAGATGTTAAAATGGTCATCATAATCTAAAACTACTCCAATTCTGTAGATGTATGCATGTCCTTTAAGTATACAAGCCATTTAAAATGTAAAGCTTAGAAGAACACTTTATCAAGTTGGTACTCCCCATGCTAAAATTGTCTGTAGCAATAGTCTCCCTCAGATTTATATAGAAATAATAAATTTGGTTGATATTTATTTCATTTAATGTTTTTTAACTAGACAAAGGTAATCTGTTATCAATAATATATAATTTTTTTGTTATACTGTTATACTCTTTATACTGGGATGGGAATTTAAATGTATTTTTAGAAGGTAATAATGAGTGCCTGATTTGTTCAAAGGTTGACAATGTGGAACATGGAAATCATTTTGCCACTTTTTCTACTAAAAGAAAGTTAAAAGCTCTCTGAGATTTTCTGTTTGATTATGTTTCAGATATAATGTTGTATTATGTTAACTGATATTCAGATAGACTCAGGAAATAATGCATGAGAATTTTGTGAATGATACTTTTAAAAAGAGGCAAAGATCAGCTTTAGAATTAAGATATTTTAAGATTTGTCAAGAGGCCAGCTTCACCTGAGTTGAGACCCTGCCTCTTATTCTTCTCCATGGCTCCAAAGTGGGCTAGAATTAAGCTTATTTAAAGTTGTGTTCAAAAGGTATATATTTTTTCTTGTTAAGATAATGATGATCTCAAAGTACACAGGAAATATAATACCAACCCTAGTAAAGCTTTGGGTAAATGGTAAAAGTTATTTAGCTTCTTAAAGAGTTTTCAAAAAGTAAAACTTTTATGTAATTAAGTTTATAAATATATGTGTCTTTGTAGAGGCTAAATAGATACCAAGAATACATTAATGTCCATTTTGTATTTTCCTTGTAAAACTGTTGGCTGTTAGCGTTTTACAAAAGTACTACTTTTAACAGAGCAACCTGAATTAATTTAAGACAAAAAGTCATCACCTACAGGACAGATAGGGTATAATGCTGACTTCTAGTGCTAATACTTGCCTTTATTAAATAAAAGGGGCAACTTTAAAATTATAGATATTAAAGTTATAATTCATTACTCCTACTTTTAAGACTGGTGAAACTGACCTGCTGGATGTTTAAACCAAAAACTCAGAGACCAAAGTCAAGGAAGTAAAAGGGCCAAGAAAAAATCTGCCAATATTTATGCCCTTGCCCTCCCCTGCTCTCTAAGGTCAACTAAGACCCAGGGAGTGATGGAATCCCTCTAAAGACCCTGCAACTCCAGTGAGTCACTTGACCTCCCTCCCCATGAGGGGTTTGAGAGGATCCTATAGAACAGGAAGCCAACCAGTGCACATTTTACAAAGAGGAGGGTCATTGGAGAGGGAAATGTCCTTGATGCTTCAAAAGGAAGCCAGGTATGATCAGCAAGACCCTGATCCATCTTGGCCCATGGCACAACTGGTAGAGGATGGCTAAAAGAACCAAGAGGCTTCTTACATGGTCCCAAGAATGATCTCTGAGGACTCTCAGCCAACTATGAGCAGATAAGAACAAAGTCAGTTTCGCCAACTTGGTCTTAAACACCTGGTAGGACAGTATAACCAAAGCACAGCCATACATGGACATTTAAAAGGAAAGACAATTTTTTTTTTAATGTAACTGCAGATGAATACTTGGGTTAGCCCTACCGAACATAAGTAAAGCTGGAGGCTGTAAAGAACGGGTTCTTATGTGGGAGTGCCTATAAATATTACAAGTTTGTCCTGAGTCAGTCTGAACCTGATCTCACAGACATAAATCCTCCTAATCTCCTACATAAACTTGATCTGTTTTTCACTAGTATGATTACCTAGCCTTGATATTTATCCTTCAGATTCATCTAACAGATACAATGTGACATAAAAGCCCTAACTTTACAAGACATCCCTAAATCATACAGTTAAAGGGATCCCTGTACTACTAATGAGAATACTATTTTACAGAAATCAGATGAGTTTAGGTAACTCCAGCTCCAGGGGACACCTGTGCCATTATAAAAACTAAATGTTGGGGCTGGGATTGTGGCACAGTGGTAGCGTGCTCGCCTAGCATGCGTGAGGCACTGGGTTCGATCCTCAGCACCACGTAAAAATAAAATAAAGATATCCTGTCTGCCTACAACTAAAAAATAAATATCTTGAAAAAAAAACTAAATCTTGTGTATATGTTTCTAACAACATTGCTCATGTTTCTAAAGCCTTAAATGGCCTTTATGGTTTTCAGAGACTGACTGAAATACTAATTGCTTTTGTGCTATTTTTGTTTACAAAAGTAATGCTTTTATCTCTTGTTTATTGTCTTAGTATGATCTCTGCCCTGTGTATGCCTTGTCCACTCACCTGCCAACTACCACCATGGACCTCTAGACTGCCCTGATGCTAAAAACCCTTAACTGTCTGTCCATACCCCACCTAATAGAAAACAAGGATTTTGGGTCACTTTCCCTCAATTTTTCTATCAGGAGGAAGTGGCTTGGATGTGTCATCATCCATTTTTCCATAGAAATGGAATATAAAATTGGCTTCCTGTACTATAGGATCCTCTCAACCCCCTGATGGGGAGGTCACTGGAGTTGCAGGGTCTTTAGAGGGGTTTCATCATTCCCTGGATCTTAGCTGACAGAGAGCAGGGGAGGGCAAGGGCCAAAATATTGGCAGATTTTTTTTTTTGGCCCTTTTATTTCCTTGACTTTGGTCTCTGAGTTTTTGGTTTTAAATATCCAGCAGTAGGGAAATCTAACAGTAGTCCAATTTATGCTTTAAATATAGCCCTTGCTGCTTTGCCTCTGTGACTTATTTTTTGATTTTTAATTTTTTTTGGTACTGGAGATTGAACTCAGGGGCACTCGACTACTGAGCCACCTCCCTAGCCCTATTTTGTGTTTTATGTAGACACAGGATCTCACTGAGTTGCTTAGTGCCTCACTGTTGCTGAGGCTGGCTTTGAACTCACGATTCTCCTGTTGTGTGCTGAGATTACAGGTTTGTGCCACTGCACCTGGCTCCTGTGACTTATTTTTAAAATGGACATGTTTCTTTTTCTTCTGCTCTCTCTCTCCACTCCCTAATCCTTCCCCCTTCTATAATCTCCACTCCCTAATCTGGGGTGGGAGTTAGAGATAGCTCCAGAAGATCTAAGAAAGGATTATCTCTCAAATTAACAAGTGAGTTACAATCACATCTTTTGACAGAGAACATCTGGAATGTAGCCTTTGAATCTTCAAACTCCTTATTTCCCCTGATGGGCAGAATCATAGACTCTGGGACAGGAATCCTCTGTTTCTCCTTTGCTAGAAAAGCAATAAAACTTCTTTTTTAAAAAATGAACAAATAAATAGATGTATTTCAGTTCTGACAATTCTCTTCATGCATCACCTATGATTGATCCTTGACTCCTTACTTAATCTCAACCCCATTTCCATATACATATTCTTGCTTTCTGTATACTTTGTGCTCTGATCTGTGCTTTCAGTTCATCTTCTACAGCTTATCCTGTATCCCTTTGCTATAATAAGCTAAAATATATCATGCTTTATGGGAAACACTAAACTCCATCATTGTCACAAATGGATAATGAAGCCACACCATACTTCATGTTCATCATGTAATTAATTTTTCAAACTCTCCAGGTAATCATTTCTGCTTTTAGGATATTTGTATATTTTTTCTTAATTATGTATTTTAGTGACTCCTACAAAGTACTTGTCCATTTGTTAATTGGTAGTTTCTTCTCTTGTTATTCAGACAATTTTTCCAATTTAGTCATTGTCTTTCTTATTCTGGTACTTAGTTACACAAAAATTTTGTCTCATCATCTGAACTTCTAAGTCTATGTGCTCCTATTATAGTATTTTAAAACTATATAAAGTCTCCCACTGGATTCCTTCTTAAAATTTTATTTCAATTTCTTTTCTTCATGAGTTGAATTAAATAAGATTATTACTATTATCTAAAATTTAATAGAATAGATTAACAAAATAAGTTCTTCTGACATAATGTGAATCATTGGTATGCAATTAGCTATGTATATTGGGTGAATAAATTCTCATTCACTTATTTACCAAAAGGTAGTTCTGAGCAGTGGATTGAAAACAATGTAGGAAACAAGTTAGTTTATTTCCTTTGTGTGTGTAGACCTTAAAATTACTTGGTCTATACGACAGCATATTAGAAAGTACCTTTAGGATGTACCCCAGCAATAAAGAAAGGTTCTAAGATGTCAGTTACGTAATAGGCCTAAAAGGTAACCAGTACTTCTTGGAGCAGGAAGATAAAGGGAGAAAGCCTAGAGAAGGAAACAGAGGGGACTGACTCCATTTTACAGATACTGATTGAGAGAATGGAAAACAAGATTGTGACAAAAACATACATGCAAGAAAACTATTGGCTAACAGAAGGGCAAGAAAGTAGCAAATAAGAAGAAAATAAACATGATTTTAAGTAACTAATGGAAATAAAGAGCATTTGATGCTAGGATGTTTTACTTGGACTACTGCTGGGGACACAACACTGACAAAGTATAATTAACAAATAGCAGATAGAGATTGCCACTGCCTGAAGGAAAAAAATACTTTAAAAAAGTTCCATAATCACACTGTGTGAGTGGACAGCATGAATTTATGTGACAATCTATAACCATATTTATTGAACACCTGTCATGTGCCTTTTATAGGCTTTAAGAGCCAAAAGATAGGAGAAAGAAAAAAAAAAGAGAGAAGCACATGCATACATAACAAAAACAAGAATAAGCTTCATTGAATCATTTCAACAGTGCTGGACCAAGGAAGAGTTAATCTAAAGAGAAATATGATGTCAGAAAAAATTACAGGTAAACAATTTTGTATTCCCTAACTGGGATTTGCAGCATATGCCCAATGATGTAGGTAATAAACGCTAGGGACTTTTCTGCCCTTCATTTGTTGTAGGAAAATGGATAAGACAGTAAAAACAACAATAAAAAATGGTCTATCTGTCTTAAAAAATCTAATAATTAAAAAAATCCTTAAAATGTTAAGCAATGTTTGAGTAGTCCACATTATCACTTTCATTTTTATAAGAAAGTTTTGGTTCCATGAGAAAGCTTTTTTTGTTTGTTGTTTGAAGTCATTACAAAAATCTATCATATCTATTTACCATTATTCACATTTCCCATTTTTACAAAAGAATAAATAAGGGATGCACATACAGGAAAAGTATATGAAGTGAATAATAAGTAAAATTAAATTAGAAACTGAGTAATAATTGCAAATCTTCTGCTTTTCTTTCTTCTTCTTCTTCTTTTTTTTTGTTACTTGGGATACACCAGGGCCTCTGCATGCTAGGCAAGCATTCTACCACTGAGTTATATCTCTAGACTTTTATTTTTGAGATGAGGTCTGCATAAATTGCCTAGGCTGGTCTTGAACTTGTGGTCCTCCTGCCTCAGCCTCTGGAGTAGCTAGGATTACAGGTGTTTGCCACTGTGCCTCGCTATAATCACTAATCTTTTAATTCATCATTAAATGATACAAAAATGAAAGAATATATTTTATAGTTACTTAAGAAGTGTATAGGACACTGTAATAAATGGTTCTATCCCAAGAAAAGACTGCAAAAAAGTCACAAGTCAATGAACTAGGCAATATACCACTATATTTGTGCTTTAGGCAGAAAACAATAATAAAATTTACAAAGTCACAAAAATTTTGATCAGTGATTTACAGATAAGGCACTATCATAATTTAGGTTTGCCTACAAAGTAGAGAAACTACTAATTGATATTGACTTTGAATTTCTGCAAGTTACTTACTTTTTTCTCCGGTTTGACTCCACAAAATATTTACGTGCTCGATTTCTACATATTTTTTGTTGCTGCAGTAATATTTGGCGCTCTTCTTCTAAATTTTTCTCTAGATGAATTTTCATATCTCTACTGACAGCCTTAAGTTAAGAACAACAATTTATGTCTTTAGAGAAGCAGTGTCAGGAATATGATAAATATAGTTATAGCCTCATGCTTATGATATAATGATGTTATAGGGGAACAATTAGTATGTGTACACATTAGTGTTAGTATATGATCCCAGGATATTTTATATAAAAAATTCTGACTTGGTTTAGAATTTAAGATATATCTCACTTTCCTTGGGAGGAAAATAATCACTTTTTTAATTTATCAGCTCAGTTAAGGAGACTGCATATTTTCATTCATTACACAGATATTTGAGTACTTACTAAAAAGTTGTCTTCTTAGGCATGTATATAAGAAAAATGAAAGAAGGCTGATTTCACTAATAGAATGTAGATGAATTAAATACTTTAATAGATTCTTTAATCTGTAGTATGAAAGTAATATTCAAGCATTAGAAAAAGCAATATAATTGGAATGTTAGGGAATACAGTTATTTACTTAGTGAGTATATAAATCTTACTTATAGATTATAAAAAAAAAAACACTCAGATGTCATGCATAGCTATCTGTTTATCTGGAAATTTTCTAGACAAGAAATGGAAGTTGGTTATCCTAATCATTCATTTGAAATTTATTATATGTAATTAAACTTTCTTTACATAAATTGTATTGATATGGTTAACTGGTTTCCTTAATTGCATTTTGACTGTCATTATGAAGTATCTTAATCAAATGTAATAATATTTATCTATTTTTCATGATTATGAATTTGTAAAAAATGGTCATTGAATTATACTCAACCATTCAGTGCATCATTATATATAGATGCTTGTGAGATTATATTGAAGTTATAGGTTGCAGGGCATGTCTACTTGTCTTCTTTCTTTTTTTTAGAATAAATAATTGTTTAAAAAAATTTTTTTTGCCCAAAAAACTGAGGTTCAAAATTCTCTTTAAGAGATCCATTTAATCAAGATATTATAAATTGTCTATTGATGGCAATACATAATACAAGAAATATGCTCAACAATAAATTATGCTGTACATGGTTTGTTAATTTAAAATGTGTTAATTTTGGGATCCTATATTGCTTCACATCAATATTATAAAGAAAATCTATTATAAATTTCAAAATAGTCATATTTATTAGAACTTTTTGGTTGTTTGACCTGTGCTAAATGGAAGCATGTTTGTTTTTGTTTTTTTAATCATCTACCATAGACCATAATTAATTTTACCTTCACTTTTTATACAATTTTGTACTACTTGAACACAAATACCCCAAACACATTCAGACACATGATATTTTTACTTAAAGGTTTCTTTTGAAGGATTTATAACAATGAGACAAAAATTGAAGCCAATCTGGTTATCTGATTCTTTGCTAGCACAGAGACAGCTATAGATATATCTTGTTTTTCTCTAATAGAATACTTGTTTAGGAGTCAGAACTCAACAAGATAGCTAACTACTAAAAGTCACAATTCATTAGCAGAGGAAAATTTAGCTTTCTTTTTTCAGGATACACAGGAGGAACATGGTGCTGGTGGCAGGAAGAAGTTGCTTTGGGTCAGATGAGCAGCAGGAGCATCTATGCTGCTGGTAGTTCAACGTTTGAAATCTCATAAGAGCACATAGAAATCACAAATGTAATGTTTGTAATGTACTTGCAACTGTATATTCTTAAATGTAATCAAATAACTCTACTACATATAGTGTGTATATATGTATATGTGTGTGTGTATATATATATATATATATATATATACTGTGTATATATACATATAATACATAATACAGTATAACATAATTATTGCCTGGTGAATTCTAAAGAATGTTCTGTCTTTGTATCTTTTCAAGTATGGTATTCAAGATTAAAAAATATTAATTTTTTACTTTTTATAAGCTGTATCATAAGGGTAGTTTTCACAAGAGACATTCCTAAACATCTACCTAAATGACAATCATTTTTATATACTTAATATTAGAAGTATAAAACAAAACACAATGAACACTACTATGGGTATCCATCCATGTTCCAATTTAATTTTTATCCAATTAGTTTAAAATGTTAATATCAAAAATAACTGTGTATCATACAACCTATTTTCTTGTCACATTTATTAAAGCTCTTTTGATTCTATTTCTCGTTTCAACTGGACTTGCTCAGGCTCTCTAAATCTTTTGCTTGGACTACCTCAATATTCTTTTAAATCATATTATTCCTAAACTGGCCATCCTCCATTTGAGACTTCATGAAGCTGGCTAAATGCAAATATTATTTTCTCACTCTTAGTTGTTCTCCCAAAGTTCCTTATCATCTTCATGATAAATCTCAAATTCTTGGACTCTAAAATCTGGTCTGTTTTTTTTTCAACTTAATTTCTCAACATATCTCTATATGAACCTTAGGCTCAGCCACACTAAGGTAATTGAGAGAAGAGCCATGATGTGCCATACTATTATTTTTTGGTACAAACTTGCCTAACTCTAATCAACCTTTAAGGGACACTTCAAGCAGTTCCTTTTTGTGAAGCTTTGTCTAATTTCCACCAGGTAACCTGATGACAACTTCATAAGTACATCACATGTGTCTTCTCTACACTTCTATAACCCCAATGCCTAGCATGGTTCTTAAAATATAATAATGGCTTAATAGAGGATTAGCTAGAGGATTTACTTAAAGAAAATTCTCTGAGGTCAATATAACAGGAAAAAAGATAAAATCATTTTTATAGCTTTTAACACATTAGTGAAAAATTGTCTTATCATGGGGCCATACAGATTTATGTGCCCCTAGAATATATATGTATATAAGTTTCAAAACTTTATAAGCATAGGGTAGGACTTTTTTTCAAAAGGTAAGGTACAAAATTAAGTTTTATTATGTCTGTACTAGCAAAATAGAATGCTTTCTATTTTGATAACTTTTAATTTTCATCTTTGGAAAACCATTAGTTCAGAGTCTTTGGCCCTTTATCTGAGAACATGATTTTTAAAAATCAATTTTGATAAGTTCAATGCAAGTAGAAGAGTATAGATATTAATCTGCTATCATAGGTAGTGCTAGTATTTTCTCAGATATTTCAAGTTTTATTATACAATTTCCCCCTAAAGTTTTAAATTAATGTTAGCCTTAAAATATATTTCTTTTGAAATTTATTCTTTCCCTTCCAAAGGTAAAATTACTATAACTTCAAACAATGAAATGTTTTCTTTTACAATTTTATATTTATCTTTTTAGCAGCTTGAGTTTATTTTGGAGTGTAGAATAAAGTATGATTCAGGGTAGAGATAGTAGATATGGACTACTAATTTTTAGAGGTTTAATAAGAAGAGGCAATACTTCTTAATAAAAGATATCTTGTAATGGAAGGTTTGATTGTTCATTTCCCTAATTTTAAGAATAGTCAAAACCTGCATGTTTTCAGGCTGTAGGGAAAGAAGATCATTAAGAGAAATTGAAAATTAATTATGAGAGAATAATTTATAATATAGGGCTACTGAGGAAAATAAAGGTGATAGAAACAACATAATTTAATGGGAAAAAAGACAGGTGGGTAGGAGCATGTGGTTTTGTATTATTTGTTGGGAGGGAACTTGAGGCAATTAATGGAATCTATGTTCTATGATAGTCTAGTAAAAGTGGTGGGAGGTGATAGAGACCTGGCATAGGCATTAAGAAGAAAAAGAGAGAACTCTGTTCCTGTTCAGATAAATCTGGAAACCATTAATCTTTCATGGTACAGTCTATGTTGTCTTATGACTTTTGTCTGACAACATTTTAATTATCCACGTGAAGGAGTAGAAAAGCTGGACTATAGTAGTTTCTGGGTGACTGAAGCAAGAGAGAGGTGCAAAGAGCAAAGGATGTTGTTGAGAGAATATGTATAAATTATCAAGAATATGGTATAAACTGGGTAAGACAGAGATGTGGGATGTTAGGATAAAATGGAAGGTTAAGCATTGGAGGTATTTGTAAGGAAAAAAAAGAGTCATACTATGAGGGGACTTTTTCATCATCATCATCTTTTTTTCTTAACAAACTTTGTACCATTTCTTTTGAATTCTTGTAAGCGATTCAAATCATAAAAATTTAGCTAATTTTTATCATATAAACTTTATATGGTTTTATTCTTTTATAATTTTTAGAGTCAGGAAATTCTAACTCCAGTTAGAAAATATCTTCAACGGAAAGCTGGAAGGCCTCTGAATATTGCTTTTATATTTGGAAATCAGTCCTAAAAGTTTTACCACGACACTTGCCTATTTTAAGATTATGATTCTTTCATTTGTTTTTTCTTTCCATTTAGTCATTAACTTAATAAATCTGAGCCCCTACTACTCTATAGTAGAAATCCAATGGGAAACATTATAGACACAAAAACAATCCAAAATAATAAATTATATGAAAGGCACATTAGTGTATCTTCATCTAGGAAAAAATGTCTTGATTTAGTGTTACAGACTTTATTATGTCCAAATTCCCTCCATCTCCATTTGGTTATATGCATTATAGAAACATATATTATATATACCAGCCATTTAAAATGCTTCCCTATATTTTGATTTAGAAATATATTAGGGACGGTGTAATAGGTGTTCAGTGCTCAAGAAAATAGGAGAAAGAATCAAATTTATACAGATGACAATGCTGTTTATTTCAGAGCACATTTTGAAAAAAATTTAGGGCAGCAAGGGCAAAAGGCAAACTCTACGAGATTGATAATGAATAAATTGAAGGAGCTAGAAGCTGCTATTGCAAACTATTGTTTTGAGAACTTGGCTAAAGAAAAAAAAAAGGAAGAAAGGATGGAAGTGTGAGGAAAGCATGATCAGAGAGGGGATATTTTACCATTAGTGAAGTTTTATACATACCAGTCTTTCTGGATAGATCTGGATCTCTGTAATCTAGAACAAAGTGGGCCACAAAGCAGATTTTCAAAAAATTGTTTCATAACTTGCTATTAAAACTCTAATGGAATATAAAAAATATCCCAGAATGAACTGGAGACAAGAGGGGAAGAAAACGTTATGAGAAAATGGGGGTGGGGAGCCTTGGGGGGGTTAACTTGGAAAGAGAAGCCACTCCATTCCCTGAGAAGAATGAAGATAATCATTACACAGCACCATCACTGCCAACCAAAGTCCTTTGAGACCATAAAGGTTAAATTCCAAATATGATATTCTCTGAAGGAATAAACATGGTTTATATATTTTGAAAATCAAGCTCACTCCTTCAATTTTCTACCATGTATCTAACTGCAACATCAAAGGTGGGCCAGTTTTTAGGAGAAAATCTGAAATGGTCCAGATTGGGAAGTTTCAGGAATTTTGCTTCTCATTTCCTCTTTGCCATCTCTCTGACAACCAACTAGGCTAAGAGGGAAAACAAAACAAATGACCAAACTGTCCTAGGGCCTAGTAGCTCTGGCAAATAGATTAGGGGTGTAGGGGTGTGCTAGATTGACAGCTAAAACAGACTCATCAAGATAGCAAAGCGTTTTACTTATTTGTGCAATCTCTTCAAGCAGTATTATCAATCAGGAAGTGGTTAATATGTAAGATCATCCTGGCATAATTCTAGAGGGCAAAAATCGTTCCCATAGACTACATAGTTGATGTATTTTAAAAATCCACAAAAATTTGACAACGAAGTTGAAGAATGGGGGGTGGTGAAATGGTGGCAGGGGAAAGCGCCTATAGAATAGGATAAATGGCATAATTTTAGGTCCAGAGAGGGAAAATGATATTTACTAAAGCAAATATCCCCACTAAGGTGACTTGCTAGTTTCAATCACCTTGCGTCAGAGGTAATGGGAATCTAATGGGAAAAAAAGATGGGCCCCACTTCGAACACCGTTACCCCGACAGCCACAGGCTGGGAAGGATACAGGTAAGCGCCAAGTCGGTGATGCCCACCCCTCTCCAGAGGGCTGACGGGGCCTCTGCCCGGCGTGTCCGAGAATTCAGTGCCCGGACCGGCGACCGAGCTCTGCGCTCCGGGCCTCCGGGTCAGCATCCTTCACCTCAGCGCCGCCTCCCGGCTCACCCCCAGCGCCTCCTTCATGGCGGCTCCGGCTTCCTGCTCTTCTCCTCCGCCCCTTCCTACACTCCGTCTCTCAGGCCCCGCGTCACGGGCGCTGGAGGTTTGGTCGCGGCAGCCCTGGCTCCCGCACAGCGGCGCTGGTGACTGTGGTGGCAACTGCAGCTGCGACGGCGACGTCCTTGCTTGGCAATAGCAGAGGTAGCAGCAGAGACCCTGCCGTTGCCATCTTGACAACCAACGGACGCCGCGTCCTTCGCGACGGAAACCAGGGAGGAGGGCGGGGAGGGGCAGTGTGCCTGAGGCAGCCAATCAGAGGCGCCGGCGGCCCCTCCTCTCGGAGCTGAGAGCCCGCGTAGGGGTAGCTACCCAACTTAGGGCCCCTACCCCGAGCTCCACCTGGTGCCTATCCCAAAACCAGTGTCCCGCGTGGTTGCAGAGGTGGACAATTGACCTATACGTTAGAGCCAGATTCGGTTCTGCCTCCCTTGAGAGTGCTTCCCTGACGAGTATTGAGAATGACGAAAAACAGTGAGATGGAAAATCCCCAGATACAGGCAGATGCCACTGTCGGATCTGAAATGATTATTTAGGGGATACTTTGGGGTTTGGTTTGTTGTTTAATTAGAGAATCACGTTGTAGGGGTTTGAGTTGTAAGGCTCAACTGGGGAGTCTCTGTCGTCAAACACCATTTCTTTTAAAAAGCATTGTGAAGTGGAAATTTTCCTTCCCTACATTCTCTTACCCTCTCTCTGATACTTCTACCATTCCTCTCTCTTTTTTTGCCCTACTTAAAAAGTATACATTTCAAAGGCTCCTAATGGTCCTTGCCTTGCTGCCAGATTTTGGAAATGGACCATCACAGCAAAAGCAGCCTGAAAAAAAGCCTAGTAGTAACCTCCTGGAAAGCGATGCCAAAGGGGATCATCGCATTGAAATTGTTTCAGCGGGTATGGAAAATGGATTTTTGAGCCACTAGTTTAATGGCTATGCAAGCGAAAATTTGGAAAAGGCTGAAACTTTTTGTTGGAACTCAACATAAAAACATACAAAATTTGACTGTATTTTAGCCTGGGTACTGGTAGTGTGTGTGTGTGTAAAAACTCCCAGCTTAGAAGCAGACTGTACAAACCAAATAAACATGACTCACCTATCCTTCAAATCTCTTTGCCCTTGTGAATCAATCTGTTCAGTTTAAAGTTTAAATAATAAAATTCCCCTGAACCTATTTAAAACAGACCTTTTGCAAACTTGAATATAAGGACTCAAATTGGAATATATGTTGGGGACAAATTCAGTTTGGATTTTAAATACAAAATGTCTTAAGTCTGGTTCAGGATGATGCCAAAAAAATAAATTATATAATCCTAACAGCAAAGGCTAAATGTGTACACTTGGGCAATTAGCTACCTTGGTAGATTTTTAATTGGACTCGCCACAGGTATTGTCCTTGATTCTATTCTCATTGCTATCATTACAACTAGTCTCTCCAGGCATGATTCGAGGCTAAGCAAAGTAGGGCAGTGCAAAGTGCAAATAAAAGTAAGATGATTGTGGTTGCTGTTTGGAGCACTTTAGTTTTCCTGAAAGTTTAGTTTTTGATAAATTCCTAGTTTGGTAACAAGTAACACCTAGCCATGTTATTGCTTTGTTGCATGGTATATTCATTATATGAAGAAGCATGATCTGGTTTCTCAGTTGGCTACAAATGCTTTTAATTATTCTTCATCTAAAAAATAAAAAAAAACAGGAAGAAAAGAAATTTTAAACTTAAGGTTGCCAGTTTTTAAAATCACAAATATTTTTATTTTTAAAATTCTTTCTTCAAAATATTGTGCAGGTTTTCCACATTTCACTTAAGTTGTATAGTACTAGATTCTTAAAAAGGTTCTTATGATTAGATTTTATAAAATATGTCTTTTAATAGGAAAGGCAAATATGATTTAAGCAATGAAGAATACACTAAAATCCTCATATTTTTATCAGAGAAAACATCTGGATTAAATATAATGCTTAATTCTTTTTTTCTTTTTTGCAGTGCTGGATATCAATTCCAGGTTCTGCAGCATAGTAGGCAAGTGCTCTGTCACTGACCTACATCCCCAGCCATCTAATGCTTAATTATTTCACACTTCAAAACCATATAATAATTTTAACATAATTATTAAAAATAATTTTTAAAGAATAAATTATTTTATTAAGGAAATATATGTTAAACACCTACTCTATGCCAAGCATGCCAAGCACTTCCTAGGTGCTAGGAATATAATGGTGAATAAAACTTAAAAATCTTACTCTAATAAACACATTAGGTAGTAAAAAGTGCTATAAGGAAAAAATAGAGGGGTGTAGGTGTTACAGGTTACCGTCTGTTCTATTTTAGCTATAGTGCTCAGGAAAGGCCCCTACGGAATGGAAATTGGGTCAAAGGTTTGAATGAAAGAAAAAGGTTTCATGCAAATATCTGGATGAAGAATATTACAGGCACAGGGAGTTATAAGAACAAAAGGCTCTGAGTGCAGAGTCATGTTGGTCTGTTCAACATCAAGAAGACCACTATGGCTGGAGCAGAATGAGGTATAGGAAGAATGCTAAAACATGAAACTGGAGAAATATATGGCTCAGATTTAATGGGGACTTATGTTATATGCAAGGACTTTAGGTAAAATCCACCTTCCAGTGGAGGTAAGCCATTGAAGAATTTTGAACTTAACCTTTAATGAGGGTCATTCTAGCTGCTATAGGGAAACTAGACCATAAGGGATAAGAGAGAAATATTGAGGATATATAGAAGATTGACAGAGCAGATTAGGTGAAAGATGACAGAGACTACTACTATTACAGTGTGACAAAAGTGATTAGAAATTAGTGTTTAAAATTTGAACCTCAAGTCAATAAAATGTGCTGATATATTATTGTAGCAACTGTAAGAACAAAAAGGAGTCAACTGTGACTCTCAGATTTAGGGATGGAACACCTGGATAAGGAGTATTGTAATTTACTAAGATGGGAAAGAATAAGTAGGGAGTGGGAGGAGGAATAAGAGGATTCAAATGAGTGAAAAAAGATATTGCTATTAGACATCCAACTTCATTAACCTGGTTTCATAAGATATTTATGCTTACAAAAGATATTTTACTTACAAAATAATTAACCATTTTATAGTTACAAAGTAGGTTCATATCACATCTAATTTAAATTCTGTGTTAATGGAAAAACTCAAGATGAATTAAACTTTGAGTTTGTTTAAACAAAGAACAATTTATGAAATCAATCAGCATTCAGAACCAGAAGCAGTTCAGAGAGCTCTTCAGCAGTATGAGCTGCAAGCTTTTATAGATTCAACACAGAAACAAAATAGAGAAATATCTGATTGGCTATAACTATGCATTTGTCTTATTTGGGCATGGCCTAATCAGTTGGTTGCTTTGGATTGGCTGAAGCTCAACTTTTTAATGGACTGAAAACTGGTTATTTGTTACAAAAATACACTCTAACCTTAGGTTACTGTTTCATACAGAGGAGCTTCGAATATGAGACAGCTTCACCAATAGCATTCTGCTTATTTAATTTAACAACTCTTACAACTTGGTAAGTCATGTGGCAGCCTGTGATGAACAATTTTTTGTGCTTTCATTTTTATCTTGGCTGAGGCTATTTTTTCTCCCATCTTCTGTAAAAGTATTTTCTTGCTCAAATATTTCCTGAATTTATCTCTGTGAAATGAAAAACTTAAATAACAAAGAATTTTAATGTCTGGCTGATTCAAGTCGTCCAAGATCCCTCATCTTCATTTCAATTTCATAAGGCTTCAACTAAAGATTTATAATTAATTAGATATACTCTTATACTCCTAAAATGGATGACAAAGGTCCTCAACATTGTGAGCAGTGCTGGCAATGCATGTAGATAAAATGAAGCAAGAATAATGACACCACCCAACATTTGATTGCTGTTTCTCACACATTGTGCTAAGGGCTTACCTATATTAAATCAGTCAATCCACACAACAATCCCCATTCTACAAAGGAGTAAATGAGCTATAACAATATGAAGGAGGTGAAATCAAGATGCAAACCAAGTAGAGGGCACTCCCACCCACCTCCCACTGCCTCTCTGTAGAAACTTTGGAAAAAAAGTAAATAAGAGATAAGAGTATTTGGGTTTATTATTATTTTTAACCATTATTTTTTCATTTATTGTACATGACTAGACTTCAAATTCCTTTCATAAAAACACCAAGTTTGCACTTATCAGGAATACAAGAACATTTGTATAATTATCCAACAATCTAAAAGCATTACAAAGCATGTCTTTTTTGGGTTTAAATAGCAGGTAGAGGCAGAAGTAAAGTTACAAGGAGATAATTTAAAATTTTTTTTCAGAGTAGATACTTGCATGCCTATTGTGTGTTACTACTACAAAAACTGTGACATGGTTTTCCCCTCTCAGTTCTCAGGCTAGTAAAGGAGAAGGAAAAAATAATAGTTTGAACCAGAAGTAAGACTCAAAAAAGTTTTATTTTGCCTCATAACTTTAGCATAATGAAGTCTTAGGTGTGATTCTAAGTTGAAGAAAAGGAACCACTATAAAGGAAAATTTGAAGACTCATCATGCACATTCTCTATTGACTTTCAGAGTGGTCATTTTAAATAACAATATTTGTTACATTCAACATTTTTGAATTTTTAACAATGCAGCTATAAGATGTACAAATCAGTTGAAATTCTAGAAATTCGGCAGTTATGTAGTTAATAAGACCATTAATGATAACTATATTCAGCTTAAAATCATATTTTAAATCTGAATTATCTGCTCTGGTTATCCATACTGAACAAATTTCTACTTAGCACTTGGAAACCGTTTCAATGTAATTTTCTTCCCATTCTTTCAATCATTTATATAATCATTTATATTTTTTTGTACAAACTATTTTACAGTTTTTAAGATATAGCTTTTAAAAGGCATTTTTCAAAGGCAAAAAATTTGCCTCATTAAAGCTAATTAAATTTATAAATTCATGTTCTATTTATCTATGTGTTTTTTGCCTAGGTAGCAAAAATCATGTATTCATGAAGCAGGCATGACATGATAAAAAAGGCTTTGAATGGCTTAAAATGACAGGATCTCTAGAGGATTCCTTGTTTTTCATATGAAGGGTGTTGTTTCAAATGAGAGCATGGAAACCAGTAAGTATTGGCTTCTGTTTTTATTGTATAACTTCCAGAATTTTTTAACTGAAGACTCTATGCACTCTAGTTCTTTCCACAGAGAGCTGACTGATATTTGAAGAAGTGTTTTCATTTATCCAAGAAAAATATAATGCATCCATCACAAGTTTCACTCTTATTCTTAAATGTATGTATTTTTATTTGTGGAGAAGCTGTACAAGGTGATTGTGCACATCATTCTACGGTAAGAATTTTAGCAGTAATATTTTAGCTAGAAAAGTATGATTAGCTTTCAAGATATATACTAGAAGTTTGAAAAGGTTAATTATAATACCAAATATAATTTATAGATTAATTGAAATGGTTATTTTGAAATGTTAATATTGCTTAAATGTTACTATTTTTAAACTAAAGAGACTATAAAGTTAGGGTTGACTGTTAACAAATTTCTCATAGAGTTTATTTTAAAAGAAATCTTGGGCTTAGGTTAAAAACTAATTCTCAACTTTCCAACTAACTTTGATAATGATGCATCTGACAAGATTAAAAAATTAAAAAATCACTTTGCTTTTTTAAAAGCAGTTCTATAACATTTTGTATTTCAAACATAGTGCTGTGAATGGTTACTTGGGACATTAAAAATTTCATCCAAAACAATATCAGAGTGATAGCTGGTATGGTTTATGGCATATTAGGAGTTCTTGGGGGATTTGAATCCCTACCTACTTAAATGTTGGTTTGTAATTTTTTTCAGTGTCATAAAATGTATTTATCATTGTCTCAAAATCAAATTCCAAAGTTCCATGGTTGAAACAAGAATGAATTCTAACAATGCTACAAAAATATTGATTTAACTCTTTAAAATACTTGCCAAAAATTGAACAAACATTCTAAAAAAAGAACAGCTATTATCTAGATTTTTGAAAGCATCTAACATGTGAGTCATTATAGAGGTAAAAAGAAACAGCCAAAATAGAAACAGTTTAAAATAGATCTGTGTAAAAAAATGTACACATCTTTTTTGGGACAAAGATTTTTATAACATAGTTAACTCTGTAATTTTCTCTCAATGTCCAGGTAAAGCAGGGGAAAACTTGTTATTATTTTCATTTAACAACAGTTATTAAATCTATGTGACTTTTTCCACAGAATGGTTTATATTGAAGAAAGCAATAGTGTGCCAACAAATATAGGTAGCTTTGGAACAACAACTATAGTTGGCCTTTTAATGAATTACTCTTGATTTTGCAAATCAAAAGTCTATACTTTTTTCTTTTATCATTAGTAACTTTCAAATCTATAAACCTTTCAGATCTTTGAATATTTTAGCTTATACAAGCTCCTACATATTTTTCTATGATTTCTAATAGTGGTGACAGAAAATCCATGTGACTAGAAATACTGTCAGGGAAATTTCTTAGTCCTTTTTCAAAGAAGTTCAAATTGCAAGATTCTTGGAAGAAGGATGTAAAAGTTAAAGGTCAAGACCACAGAGTCAGAAATGGAAATAAACCCTAAATAAATTATTTTGGAATTTAAGAAGAAAAGAGGATAATGAAACTATTAAATTAACATGTTTATTGTCTATATCTGAAATTTACCTATAAAGTTTATTTGTGGGAGTTTCAACTAACCAGTTTGTTATATTTTTTCTGATGATCATTTTCATTGTATGTCCTGAATTCCAATCCTTCTTTTCTCTATAAGCTCCCTTATTTATTGTGTCATACAACATTTCATATTTGTTCTTATTTATATTTTTTAATGTAAAGGACTCTTCAGTAGTTAATGTTGTAGAAGATGTATCTAATGCAAAAGATAGAATTCAAAGTAACGATACTGTTAATAAGGAAGACTGTGAAGAATCATGTGATGCTAAAACTAAAATTACACGAGAAGAAAAACATTTCATGTGTAGTAAGTATTAAAATAACTGCAATTATCAAGGGATGCAACTCATTACTTCCAGGTGGACATCTGGGTCATTTTATATTCATCCTAATCACCCTAGGCCAGAGGCTTAATGTATTTGACATGTAGTAGGTGCTTAATAAATATTTGGTAAATGAATGGATCCTTCTTCCATATAGCCCTGTGGCATCAACTGATCACAGAGGGAAGGACAAACCAGAGGATTCTGATAGTAATATTGTATTAATTATCACAGGAATATTTTCCTCCTTTCATTAGATCCCTAGGAAATTTCACCTTAGATTTAGGTTTGTTTGTTTGTTTGTTTTGAGAGGAAGAAAATTCTAAAACCCAATACATTAGCAGTGAATACTATAAGAACTAATGCGAAGGGGATAATACAAACCACAACTGATTTATGTAGCAAAGCATACTAAATAAAAAGTTTTAGACTTAATGGAAAAAGTTATTTAGTCACAGTACAGATTTGTTTTTTATTTACTATGTATACATAAGAAACAGGATGAAGAAGGGAGATTGGAAAGGGTGGAGCTGATGATCTGATCCAGATCTTACAGGACTGTTGCTCTTACATCAGGAGGTACTGCAAAGCTTACTTTAACATAGTTAATTCTGTGTATAACACAAGGGGCTAAAGCTTCTCAAACCAATGAGTGCAGTTTTAGTATCATTAAGAGAAATGTCTAAATCCAGAAAAAAGCAAATAGACTTTTTTATTAATGTTTTCAAAACAAGCTTTTAATAATAATAATTACATACTTTTTAAATAATAAGTGAGAGACTGAAAATTAAGAAGAGAGATGAATCTATCTGGGTAAGAGAATTAAAAATATCAGAAATTATTAGTGTGATTCTACCATTTAGGTGAAAAAAACTTAGAAATAAAATATTTTTAAAAGGATAATAATAATAGTGTTCTTTTGTTATGGAGGTCAGCATCAGTATCATAGGTAAAACTTGCCTAGCCTCTGAGAAATGTAGTTAGTCAATATTTATTTTTTAATTCTGATGATTATATTTTTTAAGAATGTCTTTGGTGTAGGAAATATCAGGGACAATGGAACATTATGGAAACATGATCCAAATGTCTTAGGACAAAAAGTTATTTGTAATTATTTTTCAACATATCTCTAAGAAATATTGAACATAGAATATTTTTTGTAATTTTTTTTGTACTGGGTATTGAACTCAGGGGCACTCAACCACTAAGCCACATCCCCAGCCCTATTTTGTATTTTATTTAGATACAGGGTCTCCCTGAGTTGCTTAGTGCCTCACTGTTGCTGAGGCTGGCTTTGAACTCTCAATTGTCCTGTCTCAGCCTTCAGAGCTGCTGGGATTATAGGTGTGCACCACTGTGCCTGGCTAAAAGTGTTTTTAAAAAGGAAAATATATGCAAAAGTTCATTCAGAAACTAACTAATCAAAACATTTGACTAAGGACTATCATGTGTGTGCATATATACTAGCAATTTAATTATATAAAAATATAGTAAACTCAACTTGCTTGGTATGCCAGTGAATTGTTACTTTTTCATCTTTTTTTGAAAAAAAATTTTGTTATGACATCATGGTATACTAGAAATAAAATTAACTAAATTAATTAAAATATAATCTGAAAAAAAAAATAAAAAAATAAAATATAATCTGCATTCAAGCAAATGTTATTTGCATTCTGTAAAGGAGCAAAATTTTTATTGTTCATAGACACTGCATTTATGTCATATGTAAATTATTATCAAGTGAGAAATGGAAAAGGTCTCCTTTCAGGACTGGGGTTGTGGCTCAGTGGCAGAGCACTTGCCTCACACATGTGAGGCACTGGGTTCAATCCTCAGCACCACATAAAATTAAATAAACAAAATAAAGATATTGTGTTCATCTATAACTAAAAACAATTTAAAAAGTCTCCTTTCATGATAATATATTGCTATGAAGACATACATATACATGCATACACTAGTACACATATACATGGTTAAAATATATTATTTTAGTAGATTCTAAATTGTGTCTAAACTCAAAAACATTAAGAAAAATGACAGAAGTTGAAATTGCCTTTAAAGGCATTGAAACTTATGCCATGATAAAGAGGATTCTGCATGTTTGGAATATGGTAATCAAACTAAATTATTTTATTTTTTGAAGGCCCACTTGTCCTTTACTTTTTTAATTTGTTTATTCTAATTAGGTATACATGACAGCAGAATGCATTTTGATTCATTGTACACAAATAGAACACAACTTCTCATTTCTTGGTTGTACATGATGTAGAATCGCACCATGTGTGCAATCATACATGTACCTAGGGCATTGATGTCCATCTCATTCCACCACCTTTCCTGCCCCCACATCCCCTTCCCTTTCTCTCCCTCCCCTTTGACCAGAGTTCCTCCATTCTTCCCATGCTCCCCTCCCCCATTATGGATCAGCATCCACTTACCAGACAGAACATTTGGCCTTTGGATTTTTGGGATTGGCTTACTTCGCTTAGCATGATATTCTCCACTCCATCCATTTACCTGCAAATGCCATAATTTTATTCTCTTTTAATGCTGCATAATATTCCATTGTGTATATATACCATTCTGACTGGAGTGAGATAAAACCTTAGAGTAGTTTTGATTTGCATTTCTCTAATGGCTAGAGACGTTGAACATTTTTTCATATATTTGTTGAATGATTGTATATCTTCTTCTGAGAAGTGTCTGTTCAGCTCCTTAGCCTATTTATTGATTGGGTTTTTTTTTTTTTAGTGTTAAGTTTTTTGAGTTCTTTATATATCCTGGAGATCAGTACTCTATCTGCCATGCATGTGGCAAAAATTTGCTCCCAAAATGTAGGCTCTCTCTTCACCTCACTGATTGTTTCTTTTGCTGAGAAGAAGCTTTTTAGTTTGAATCCATCCCATTTATTGATTATTGGTTTTATTTCTTGTGCTTTAGGAGTCTTGTTAAGGAAGTTAGGGCCTAATACGACATAATGGAGGTTTGGGCCTACTTTTTCCTCTATTAGGCGTAGGCTCTCTGGTCTAATTCCTAGGTCCTTCATCCACTTTAAGTTGAGTTTTGTGCATGGTTAGAAATAGGGGTTTAGTTTCATTTTGCTGCATATGGATTTCCAGTTTTCCCAGCACCATTTGTTGAAGAGGCTATCTTTTCTCCAATGTATGTTACTTTTTCACCTTCTTGTATAGTCTGAATTATGAATCCTGAACCTCTTGCTTCTATACATTTATAAAGTAAGAATTGATATTCAGAATGTTGTCTTTTAATTCAAAGAGATTAGATTAATTATTTCAGGTAATCTATATTATTAAGAAGCATAGTTTCATTAAAAAATGTTGAAACAATTTTTTTTGGTTAATTCTGAGTAAACAATTATGTAATAGCTAAAATGTATGTTTCTGAATGTTCAGATAAATTTAGATATTATTGTTTACATATTTATCCAAAATCACGTTAACTTCATTATTTTTCACTGTAATTGTTTTTTATAACAATATAATATTTAGCAGCCATTTTTATTATGGTTAAGGAAATCTGCAAAATTCTATTGTTTCCTACACACGAAGTACCAAAAAACTACTAAGAAATATAATGGATGAGCAACAAGCATCCCTGGACTATTTATCTAATCAGGTATGGATTTTTTAGTATTACGTTGTTATTCCATGTGCACACTGATTTATAGGTAACTGTAGGCATAATTATTTATTTTTTATTTATTCATGTTAAGATATCTATTTAGTTCCTACTATGTGAGAGGCACAATAATAAGTCTTTGGTAAACAGAAAGCAATATAGTATAGTGGAGCAGAAAAATTCATTGGAAAAAAATGGATACTGTTAGACTACACATAAAAGAAATTTGAGATACAAGAAAGCTTCTCAAAGAAGCAAGCCTGCGAGCTGAGTCATGAGAGATAAGTAAATGTTTTAAAAGCCACGAAGGTTTGGTAAGCAGGAGAATGTGTTCCATTTGGGGGAAGCTACTTGGAGATGGTTCAGGGATGAAGTGGATGATGAGGTTGAGAATATTTTAGAAAAAAATGGACTAAAGGAATAATCAGAAACTAAATTATGCCATGCCAAGAGGCCACTGAAGTGCTTGAGTAAGGACATGACATGATGCAGTTGATAGCTGGTGTGGAGGATGACTTGAAGAGCAAAAGAAGGCAATCAGAAACTATAGCAACGATTCAGATTCAGGCACAGTCTGGTAATGCAGTCAAATGCAGAAACAGAGTCAGGAAAAACCAAGGTTAGCTATGTAGACACTACTGAATTTAATGATTGTTAGTTAGCTATGACTTCACTGTTTTGGCAAAGCAGTAAGGATTCAATCTAGGAAAAGGGCCTCATTATGGATTTCAAAGCTGGGTTTGTAAGAGACTTAGAGATAACTTTTCTATAATTTAGATAAAGGAGTTTTGTTCAAATATAAATTTATTTAAATGTGTATGTGTATGTGTGTTTAGGTTAATGAACTCATGAATCGAGTTCTCCTTTTGACTACAGAAGTTTTTAGAAAACAACTGGATCCTTTTCCTCACAGACCAGTTCAGTCACATGGTGAGAGCTTTGGTATTTCAACCTTTTCATATTGTCTTTTATTACTCAAAATTTTCCTGGACAGCTTGTTGCATTTAAAAGTTTTATTTAAAAAATGCAGCTCATTATTCTCTAATAGACAGGAGGAGTAATACCTACCATTAAATAAATCACACTATAAACAAAGTATATTTTCCGAAACTGGAAAACTTCTCTAATCTATGGCTGTAAAAATATATCTTGAATCTGTTAAAAATAGCATAATTTTAGAGCAGTTTTATTCTGGTTTTCTCCCTTTGGTATGTTATTAGTAATTACTTTTTAGACAGAAGAAGAGGAAGTTTTAGAGTTACTCCCACTTGTAAAAATGTTTTTGACATGTATGAAATGTTTCAAACTGAGATACGAAATTTGAAAAGAAAAGGAAATTTAAGAGAAATAAACAGAAAGTAAGCACTTTCATACTTAAATACAGCATATTGATTCCTCTGGGTTTGGACTTCTAAGAAAAATGCTCTATAAACCTTATAAATATAAATTTATACCAAAAAGTTCCAAGCAAATAAATATCATTAAGGGCTTAGTATGCAATATTTATTTATTTCTTAGGAAGGAAAGAGAATAAACAGTGCCTGAGAATTCTTATGTTCTAGGTACAAAGACAGGTGCTTTCATGTTATTTTGTACTTTTAAAATCATATTATAGTATCATGTATTTTCCATAACTGCCTCTTTATAGGTAGTGTAACATGATACGTAAGAGCATGAACTCTGATGTTAGTCTGGCCTCAAATCATTTATCTGACTTTTTTTTGGTATTAGTTTCCTCATCAATAAACTGAGTACTTACTTCACATGGTTTTTGTGAGGGGTACATGGGCATATACTTGAAAAATTCTTAAAATATTACCCAGTGCAATAAGTAGTAAGTATGATATAAAAGTTTGCTATGATAATCATCATCATCATATGAGGAATATACAGCCCAGAAAATATAAATAATCTGTTCATATTTGTTTGCATGGTGAAGACAAAGCAGAGACTCTAGCCTAGATCAATCCTTCAGTGTGAATTTCTTTTATAAAGTCAGTATAAGAATGTCTCAACAGGGGCTGGGATTATGGCGCAGTGGTAGCGTGCTTGCCTAGCATGCATAAGGCACTGGATTCGATCCTCAGCACCACATAAAAATAAAATAAAGATATTCTGTCACCTACAACTAAAAAATAAACATTTAAAAAAAAAAAGAATGTCTCGACAATTTAGAACATAGGCAACCAATCTGTTTCTTGGAAATGAAGGGCAAAGTGGGCCATTTTTTATAGCTAACTTTTTGTATACATTTTCTGCATATTAATATATGATAGACCCTGTGCTCAGGGCTTTATATAATTCCTTGCTATGTAAATTGTCAGAATAACTCTACTCAGTAGATAGTGTTATTATTATTCCAACATTAAGTGAAGAAAATAAGACTTTGAGAGGTTAGTTAATGGATCTTGGCTAGAAAGGAGTAGAACCAGGACTCTAAGGCAGGCATCTGAGAACCTGATGCTCTAAGAGCTGAACTTATTTTATTACATTTACAGAAGATACCATAGATTATCTTCAGGTAAAATGTAATACTTGTAGTACAGTGTAATGTCCACTTCCACATTCATATGCTTTCAGTCCCCTGGGAACTGAATGCTTTGTAGAAGGTGATTATGAGCAATGACAGCACTAACTGCTGTCCACAGAATGAATCCTAGCTTCAAGCTTAATTTCTTCTTGATGAAGAAAGTGATTTCTCCTTTCCATCTTTTTGGCTATTGTTAATAGGGGCCTACAACACATCAGAGTCTCTGAAGTTTGAAATAAAGTAGTTGAGGATGTATCAACAGTAATCAATCCACTTATTCCTTTGAGTTTTATCCTCTCCTTTCATGTAAATTTCCTTTGAACATTATACCTTCTAAGATAAAACTAGTTTTCTGGAAAGGTATTATTAATTTTTAAAAAGAGGGATACTTATAAGATACATTAAATAAGTGCTGATCCTAAATGAAACATTTAAACAGTGTAGAATACAAATCATTAACAATGATGTTATTAATGAAGGTGATTTTATTGTCTGATCTTTAATTCCAATTCTTCTAGATGTTTCCTCATTTCTAAATCACTTTTTTATTTCTAAAATATTAAAGCCATCATATTAATAGAAATTTTAGTAATTAATTTTAGATAGCTCTACAGTGAAATGACTGTCAGAAACACAGTTAAAGTATCCTAAATAACTAATTTTACTTTTCTAGGTTTAGATTGTACTGATATTAAAGATACCATTGGTTCTGTGACCAAAACACCAAGTGGTTTGTATATAATATACCCAGAAGGCTCTAGTTATCCATTTGAGGTAAAGTTTTCTCTTATTATTTGGGATAAGATAAACTTCCAACAAATTTAATTAATATTAGAATTTTAATTGTTTTAATATTTGAATTTTTCTTGAAAAATTTAAATTAATTGAAGTTCCAATTTCAAAATTTTGGTTTTCTATAATACTAATGCCTCACCATAAACCATTAAAAGAACTAGACCATCTTTCACTTGTCTATTTGAGTTTCTATAATTGCACACTAAAAGTTATCCATTTGGTGTAAGATCTTATATTATTCTTATAGTGTGCAATATAAATCTGTGCCTAAATATCTCCAGAGATTAGAAAATATTGGTCTGTTTTGCCTTGGAGCTTATTAAAACTACTTTTGATTAATTATTATACTTTCTTTTGATGGGCGACAAATGATTGTATAAGAAGTTAATAATTTTTAAAAGCCTTTCACTGGAGTGCAAAACAGATTGATAAATTGATCTATTCATTCTTAACTTGAACAAAATGAATTATTCTTATGTTTATTCTTAGTAGTTTCATGTTCAGATTTCTGGTAGAAATTTCTGCTAGAGATAATGCACATGTGTGTGTTTAAATATGTATGTTTTTTCCTGGGTACCTTTTCTTTGTGCATAAGAAAGTTGATACTTTTTTCTTATTAATAGTCTTTATTGCTCAATAAAATAAGTTTTTTTCTAAGTAGTTTCTCTTCTTAGAGTTACTACCATTATTTCTTTTGTAATCTATTGACAAGATGTCAAAAATTGGGAATTAGGTGGGAAATAATTTTAAAATTACTTAAATTACTTTGCCTACAGATTCAAACCTGGATCTGAACAGCAGTGGCAAGGAAGGCTTCTAATTTTGTCAAGAGTGGGATGCATAATTCCCTCTTCTGTGGGGAAGTGTTGGTTCCCTAACTGCCTCCACACTGCTTTCTCTGTCTCTGTGTGAGAAGTTTCTACTGGAGAGGGTGGCTCTGTTCTCTTCCCCTGTCACTTTGACAAGTCCCCTGCAGGTGCCCTCTTAGGGGCATTTTACACAGCGTCAACACATGTACTCATGAGCGCCTGTGGGGAAGGCACAGATCATGCCTTTTTGTCTGAAAATGCCAAGCTGAACTGCTTGTGGGAGAGAAAAATAATCAAAGGCAGGCATACAGGCATATTTAACAATAAAAAAGTTAGTGTTTTAATTCAAAGAAAAAGTTAATTTGTAAAGTGATACATCACTACCACATCAGAACAGTATTGTTATTACTAAATTGAAAGATATTTATAGAGTTGAGGCCTAATAGGATAATCTTAAAATGCCACAATTATATATTTTAAAAGGTGACTGATAAGGGGACTACAATTTGGTTAATTATAAGCTGGTTTTATAATAAGCGGTATTATTTCTAGACATGTAAGAAGTCTGAATATGTTAACGGCATACAATTGCATTCATTCACAATGTTTGGTGGAAGTATCTTCTTTTTTTCTAGGCCTACTTATGAAACATGAGTTTTATAATATCCCATAATGAAAATAATGATGTATTATTTCACTGTTTTCTGGGCCTGTTTTAGGTAATGTGTGACATGGATTATAGAGGAGGTGGATGGACTGTGATACAGAAGAGGCTTGATGGGACAATTGATTTCCAGAGGTTATGGTGTGATTATCTGGATGGATTTGGTGATCTTTTAGGTCAAATTTTATGTATTTCTATTCTATCTTTTGTTATTATTTCTAAAGACTGTATCTGTATTGGTGAAAATAGCAAATATATATGATTACCAAAATATGACTTAAAATTATTAAAAAAGATCTTCAGTTGAGGTCTAGAAATCTTTATATTTAGTTATTTGTTGAAATATGATTTTAGTAAAAACTCTAAGCTGGATGTTATTAAGTATCTATTATGTACCCAGCAGAGTCTGGGCAGGTGCTCATCAACTATAGAAAGGAAACATGAATGGGCAAGGTTGCCATATATCTTAAAATTCTTGAGGTGTATGCTGTGTCTACACAAGCAAATTAAAGAATTGAGGTATATGGCTGATCAAATTCAGATAATTTGAATTGAATGTAGTGTTTTACAAAATATTAATAAACATCACCGTGTTCAAAATTTGAAAATTATATACCATAGTTGAATTGGAGAATCTATTTACATTATTGCCATATGGCAGCATCAATTTTGCTAGTAAAAAGAAACATCAGTATTTCCAAACCATTTATATTAGTTGGAACTTCTGCAGGTGATTTTTATAATTTTTATGCTATTTTAATTGTTGTTATTATGACTTAAAATGTTTATCCTCCCGTAATAATGTCATCTAAAGATTCAGTAAGTGGTTGTGTTGGTCCTAGTAATAAAAAAACCCTACTGCATGCCAATAATTTTAGAAGACATTTGGCTAACAGCCAGAAAACTGCTGTGCTATGGAGTACAGTTAAATACTTGTATTTTTAGCATTATTTCTAATCTCTCATTGAGTGCTTCTTCCTGAATTAAATACTCATAGATTGACATATAGGCTTCCAATTATCATTTTTATTTACTTCATGCTTACTTCTTTCTTTCTTTTCTTTTCTTTTTATTTCTTTTTTTGTGGTGCTGGGGATTGAACCCAGGGCCTTGTGCATGCAAGGCAAGCATTCCAGCAACTGAGCTATATCCCCTGTCCCCTCATGCTTATTTCTATGGGGAGATGATGTGAGTTTTGACTAATAAGGTCTTCATGCAGGTATTCTTCATGCAAATTATGACTGCCTTGTACTTGATGCATTTTTAAAATTAAATTGAGGATTAAGAAAAAATGTACTGTTAAGTCTTAAATATGAGATTGGAGTAAAAGGGAAAGATGACAAAGATGCTTAAGTTAAAGGGTTATAACTGCATGAGACTAAACAGACCCTGTAGGGACCCATTCCACAGTGCTCACTTTCTTCTCGTACTTATTCTGGATACTTTTTAATTCTAACTGGGTGGTAGCTAAAATACCTGTGTAAACCCTGGAGGAATACTTAGTATCTTAGTTATAGTTTTGAGAGTTTTAATACTGTCACATTATGCTCTAACTCTTTGAAGTTTGTTTTGACTACATTCTTAAGTTCTTGGACAATTTCATAATTCAAGTTGAAGGACATACGTTGGGGTGCCCACATTTAGGCTACATCGTGGTAGGTAAAGGGACATAGAAAGCCATTGGCTAGAAATGCCTGCAGAAGCACATTGCCTGAATTAGGGAATTTGATGATTCTTCTGGATCTACAATTGTATTAGAAATATTGACCCTATACCTGGGATACTTCACTGTTGCTACATTATACTTCCAGTCATAGGTAATTGACACTATATTAAAACCAATAAATATTTGTTCAGAAAGTACACTCTGAGACAGAAAAAGTAATTTAAAACAATCATTTTCATGAAATGTTTGTTTAGGAGCAGCCAATTTGGAAGTTAAACTTCTGATATTTATTGGTATACATCATTTTGTTACCTGCCATAATATGTCAACAAGGTTTCTGTTGACATATTATGGAAAAACTTGACTTTTTTTTTTAGTTTTTAAATGAATTTTAAAAAATTAGTTGTAGGTGAATACCACCTTTATTTTGTTTATTTTTAGTTTTTAAGAGGTGTTGAGGATCAACCCAGTGCTTCACAAGTGCTAGGCAAGCACTCTACCACTAGGCCACAACCCCAACCCCCTAAATGAATTTTTGAATTTAATATGGGGAGATAAAATGAACCACTTTTATTTTTCCCAGTCTAGTGATGCAGAAGTAGGAAGACTTATTTTTTATTTTTTATAAATTAGATAAACACTAATTATTTGAGCCAGGCCCTCTAGTCTCTGTAATTATTTATGTGAGTCATCTCAGAGTTAATGATATACTAATTAACACCCAACATTCAATAATAAAGGGTTGTTCTAATTGTGTTAAAATATAATAAAACAAAATTATTTTTTTACAGGAGAATTCTGGCTAGGACTAAAAAAGATTTTTTATATAGTAAATCAGAAAAATACCAGTTTTATGCTGTATGTGGCTTTGGAATCTGAAGACGATACGTTTGCTTATGCATCATATGATACTTTTTGGCTAGAGGATGAAACAAGATTTTTTAAAATACACTTAGGACGGTATTCAGGAAATGCAGGTAAGTTTCTTATTCCTAAAATTTTCCAGGAGATGGAAATATCATTGACTCAGTATATAGGTGAATATAAAAACAATGCATATCTCTTGGTATATGATACATTACTGATAAAATAATAGATTAGGAATGAGAAAGTTGGCCAAGTCTGGAGTTTTGAAACTCTGTTATGAACATTGTATCACCTCATGATTTTGAAATACTTAATAATATTCTTTAAAACATTTACCATATGTAATCCCAGTTGCCTCTTTGGATGGAGATCCTGTGGGGATAGGCTAAGAAGGCATTATTCCTATTTTTGTATTCAGAGAGGCTCAGTTAGAAGTCAGAGAATGTTAGAGCTGATCTTTATTCTTTCCACTTTACCAGAGAAGAAACCTAAAAGATTAAGTAACTTGCCTGAGACTTCCAGCTCATCACACCTGAGCCAGGGCAATAATCCAAACTGATAAAAACAAGAACTTACTGTTCTTTTTACCCTGTTTGGGGTAAAAAGATGCATCTACTCATTTCCAAATAAATTCACTAGAACTTCAAAATACTTGATGATAAATCTATGTTTTAGTGCTGAAATTTTAAAGGCATTTTAGTTAAGAAATACTAAAGTCAACCCTCCTATTACAGCACTTGTTCATTATGCATATTCAGTGTTAGAAATAAAAAAATGAAAATTGCATGGTCCCAACTCTTTAACTGATCTCAATATAAAGGAGAGGGTAACACTGAAAATACAGCCTACTGATAGAGCTCTAGGTGTTAAAGAGAGGGTGAGAATGATTTCAGTTGGTTGCACCAGAAAATTTTCATGGAAGAGTAGTTTTCAACAAGGGGTTAATGTTAAAAGCTGGGAAGTTTTTTGAAAGTACATACTCCTGAACTGTCTGATTGAGTGACTTTTGGGCAGATGGATATGTTGACATATTCACAGTCGAGAACCATGGACATGGTCTTGGAGCAATGGATGGGATTTTGGCAGGTGTGTTGGCAAATGGAACAGCTCAAGTCAAGGCATAGAAGGAGGAAATTTACAGGGCCCAGAGAGTTGTCTTGTATGGATGGCATCTATGATATCTGAGATGGTTTAGTCTTGGGATATTAGATGAAAGTCTGAAATTCAAATCTGGATATATAGGGAAAATTTTAAAGAGTTACAACATAAAGTTTTCAAAGCTTCATCTCTAAAAGTGTAAAGAATTATCTAAATATGGAGTATGCTATGTTAGGAAGTTTATGTGGGGGTTCTCTAAAAGAGGACTATGATCTAGTTAGAGGACAAAATTTATAATGGCATTTTTTTCATTATAGTACCTTGCCATGCTGTATTGTACATTTTCCAACAAGGTTGTTAAAAAACTTTCAGCTATTGGTAACAAAATATGATCACAACAGTGAAAAAAAAAGGTGTCAGTAGAATGTAAGAATGGAAACATGAATAAAACTAAGGACTTAATTGTAATCAGGTACATGGTAGAAATGGGCCACTAATTTGACTTTGAGTTCAGAGCAAAAAATAGAATATAAACTTGACCATTTGAGAAACACAGTTGTTTCATAAGGAATACAAATATTCTTGATGACAAAACTTGAGATAAATTTCTCTGGATTCTTAGAGAAAACAGTATAATGTTCTCTAACTACACTCTCACATGAAATGTGGTGAATAAATTTTAATGAACTATTTCTCAAGAAAGAGACATATGCATATATTTTTAAAATGTTGTTAAATATAATCCATTGAGGTGCTCATATGATGTGTGATCCTTCTGATGGTTGGACTTTGCTCAGGGAGAGTATTCAGGGAATGATCACAAAATTTAGGCAATGCTTTTATGAACTTTTGAAAGATATCGCATGGTGTGTGTGTTGAAAATTATATTCTCTATGCAAAAACAATACCTGCAATGTGTGTATTTTCCTTTCCATCAACTGCAGAGTCAGAAAGTTTGATAATAATCAGATTCTGGGGTTTAGGATAGGCCACACCACTAATGAAATTCTTCAAGCACCTTGAAAGATTTACCTCAAGAGATGCCAACCATTCAGAAACATAATGAAACAAATGTAGGCCTTGGTTTCTCTACATATTTTACACAGCTTCTTTTAGTGTTTCAAAGTTTATGAATCAAAATTTATGTTTAGGGAAATGTAGATATTATGGGTTTACTAAGAATATGTTAATTTCATGGAAATTTGGGAAATAAACTGTAATTCCTGCCTCTATGACTTAGTTAAACTGGATTGTCTTGGTCAAGATTCTTAATCTTCAGAGGGATATTGTGGATATCAGTCATACTATACAAACAACAATCTATGAAGAAAATTATAACCTCAGGAGTACAGCTGAATTTTTCTCGAGGGTATTAGGAATTCTATATAAACTTGGTGACTCCTAAATAACATCAAACAACTTTTGTATTTATAAATCTGAGTTTTTTAAAATAAAATTTTCACCTTCATCTATCCATGACTATTTAAAGTGACGCAAGTTGTAGGAATGAAAACCTATAGTGTGTACGCTATTTTCTTCTCCTAATTTACCAATTGCCATATTGGTATGACAGGATTGTATACCATTATTTTTTGCCTAAATTATTTGATTTTGTCTATACAGCCAAACATCCATTTTGATTTCTGACTTTCATATCTAATATCCATTTAAAGATGCATGTCATATTGAGGAATTTATTACCAGATTTGTGAGAGATTTTAAGCATGATAAACAGTAGAAAAATAGATTAAACCCTATCTGTAGAAGCTATGCTTTTAAATAATAGTTGGTAGTGGTTGATTAGAACAATAGAAATTGCCTTTAAATTCAGTCACTTAAAAAATCTGTTTTACCCAGGCGATGCATTCCGGGGCCTCAGAAAAGAAGATAATCAAAATACAATGCCTTTCAGCACATCAGATGTTGATAATGATGGGTGCCGTCCTGTATGCCTGGTCAATGGTCAGTCTGTGAAGAGCTGCAGCCACCTCAAAAACAACACTGGCTGGTGGTTCAACCAGTGTGGTCTAGCAAATTTAAATGGGATTCATCACTTCCCTGGAAAATTACTTGCAACTGGAATTCAGTGGGGCACATGGACCAAAAACAACTCACCTGTCAAGATTAAATCAGTTTCAATGAAAATTAGAAGAACTTACAATCCATATTTTAAGTAATCATATATTAAATTGTAGTGCAAGTTCTAAAACTATTTTTGATATTAAAGATTTTACATAGTTTCTTTTTATTTTACTTAGGGTTTCAAACATATTAACTAAAATTTAATTACAGATGGCATTTTTGTGTTATGAATTTAATTAGGAAACTTAAAATTTCATAGCATTATTATAAAAGAAATCATAGCATATTGTATGTTTTTACTAACTATATTAATGATATATAAAAAAATCTGTTTTAAGTGAAACAACTTGTATTCCTGAAATTTATAATGCTTTCAAAGGATTTTCGCCTCCTCTTTGAAGCTTATAAATCACAGTATGTTGTTAAAAAAATCAAGAAGAGAATTTTACTTATTTCTATATTCATTTTATAAATTAATAACATACTCAACTGATAATTTCCACTGAAAATAGTCACAAGGAATATCTTTTATGCAGATTAATATATAAACTCCACATGTTTAAAAACATTATTTGTTGGTGATGTTACAATATGTTTTACAAGTTTGCTGTCAAAATAAAGTCCTTGTTTTCCAATTTTATCATGGTTAATATTTTTGTTTTTGCATGTAATAAATTTACTGTATGTTTATATCCTGATTGGTCACATTCTAAAACACATCTATAACTTAACTCTTTAAACCTATAGGAATGGTAAGAACTTTAAGTGAAGGACAGTGGAGAAAGAGTGATGAATCAATGGTGTAGTTCTGCTTGGAAGCAAGCTGATTCTTTCTACTCTTCCTGAGTTAGAAGTAGTTGGATGGTAAGGATTTCATGGGAGGAGACAACAGGGAACACCTGGCCCAAGTGCCAGTTATATATAAGAAAGACAAAGGAAGCAATCAAGAAGTAGCTTTGAACAGATAAATACTTGGTTCAGAGTTAAGATTATGCAATGTACAAAGGAGAAGAGAAGTGGTTGAAAATGAGGTAGGAAGAAGATTGAATTGAAAGTAGTTAAGGAGGGACTGATGTCAGGGTGAACTAGCTGAACCCAGAACAGGATTAAGCTTGTTGAGAATGCAAAATATGATTTGGGTTCAGAGAGTTAAAAATGACAGTGAGGTCATTGTTCCAGATTGCTTTCACTTTGAAATCCTCTCACAGCAGTGAATAAATCACGAACATGATATACATGAGATGAGGTTGCAGATGGGTGCACATGGTTCCCCATGGCCTCCTCCCCATGTGCATCTAACAGAAGCACAGTTGAGATTCTGTGTCTTGGTGATGGAGTAAAGTGCTGACCAGGCTGGAGGAGCACAGAGCTGTGGGTTCACTAACTCTTATACCTATAGTGATGTAAGCACCAAAGGCAACTTAATCTACAATTTAATCAGTTTGCTATTTAGCAAGTCAAACTTACTGTCTAGGTTCTGGGACAGAAGCCAATCTTTCTTATGGCACAGTAAAGCTAGGAGCTTTTACATTTTACATCCCACTGTAAAGATTACAGAGATGATGGAAACATTGAAGGATTACTGGTCTCCTCTAACCTGAGGTTTAGCTTTCTGTGTTTCTTCTTTCCAAGTGTTCAGTTACTTTACAATAAATACACTATAATATAACAAAATATTTTGAGAGAGAGACCACACTTACATACTTTTTAGTTGAGTATGTTGTTATAATTGTTCTACTTTACTTTTAGTTACTATTGTTAATCTCTTATTGGGCCTAATTTGTAAATTACACTTTATCATAAGTATGTATGCATAGAAAACCCCATAGAATATATAGGGTTCTGTACTACCTATGGTCTCAGGCCTCTCCTGGGGGTTTTGAAATGTATTCCCGCAGATAAAGGAGGCTTCTGGATTTCTGGTACTTGGGAGAAGATGTGTGTATATCAGGTGCCAGAAATCTTGGAGACCTCAGAATTCTACTCCTTACAATAAAGCTACAAAATTTAAAAAGTCATAATGAGGAAAAAAAGAAAGGTCAATAGAATAGGACTTCTATAACTCAGTATAATATGTGAAAGCTTACAGTATTTTGGAAAAATAGAGTGTTATGTCAGTGAGAGAAGAGGTGAATAAATGGTAATCAGGAAAATGGCTAATAATTTGAAGAAAAAAGGAACATTTTATTGTATAAAAATTCCAGATTGATTAAATATGTGAAAAAATAAATTACTTAATATTAGGCAAACATATGAGTAAATCTTTCATTACTTGAATATTCCATATACCCTAAACACAATAAGCAAAATTAGAGACATAAGAAAAACTAGAAAAAGTATTTTAACAAATGACAAATTCTATTCTTTATATATAATGCATACTAAAATATAATAAAGAACATTCTTGGAAGATAGGCAAATAAGAACAGCAATTGGTAATTTTTGATAAATGATCAATAAACATAAAATTATCTCATGAATCATCATGAAAATTAAGACCTAAGATTGTCAGCATTTACATGAGGTAACACTATTCAGTGTTTGTACAGAAGCTAGGAAATAGGATTATTCATACTTTTAATGTAAATTGACATAAACTTGTTGAAGGAACAGTCAGGAGGAAACAACTTATCTCACTTTTATGTAACACCTTTGTATACACAAAATTATGAATCTTCAACTGTAGCTAATATTTAGAGTCTACTAGGTGCCTGACACTGTGCTAAACATTGTGGATATCAGTCCTAAGAAAAATCCTGAGAGTTAGGTGTTATTTTCCTTTTCTTGATGAAGACAGTCAAATCCAACATAGAACCACAGCAACACCACTTATGTATAAATGACATTGAATTTGAACACAGGTCTTCTCAACCAGATGTCACATAGCTGGTGTGGTGGGAAATGTGAAGGCTCACAAATGTGTGGCCCTGCCCTAGTCTGCTTCTGTGTTATCATGCTTTGCTATGAATGCTCTGTAAGGGCAAATCAATTCTTATATCAGTTCTGAAATAGTTCTTCAGTGATGTTATAAAGGAAGAGTTTGAAAGCCCTATGTTGATATCACAACAGAAGATATAAAGGCAGGTAAGTGAAAAAATTTTACTATTACAATAAGCCTAAACCAGCTTGGGTAGTTGCTCATTATCCAGGGAATGAGGTAAGAGATTCACAGGATCTGTGCTTTCAATTAAAATAAACAAGCACACTAAAAAAGGTTTGAGAAACAGAAATGAGAAAATTGGTATGTAGAAGCATATAAAAGGTGATTTTCATTTCATTATTACCAGTATTATACAACTAACATTTTCATGCTTTTTGTTTTCTATAAAAGTAGGAGTTTAAAAAGTCACATACTTGCTATGTGGCACTTAAGAATTTAATGCATTAAACAGATGGGAATAAGACTTGAGGTATTTCATTTTCCACAAATGCTGAAGCACTTTAAATTTTAGCAAGGCTAGTCTTCTGAAACTGAAACAAATGGCACAAGGAAAACTGTGATTACTTATAAGTTACACAAATTTCTTAGACACACATTTGAATACATTAATTTTAACTTCACTTTGGATGTAAATTTTATTACAAAAAGGCATTTTAAAAACTGCACAGACATCTTAAAGTAGAACTCTTAAAACCTATTCAAGGCTATTTACAAGAAGTAAAAAGACTTACTACCATAAAAATATTAATGCAGCAGATAACCTGACAGTTAAGTACTTTACCAGTCTTCTACCATCTGGACAACTGTGCTTAAATTGAACTTCTAATTATAAATAAATATACATATAAACAGATACACATTTCTTATTATACAGCGGATATATATGCAAACTACTATCTTGTCTCAGCTTAAATATTCTCACTTTAGTCAGACCTCTGCTAGATATCTGTGTTCCCTGGGTGTTTATAAGTGTCGCAGGGTGCAAGATCAGACTTCTAGATGAAGTGCTGGAAGGTAACTCGTGGTTTAGACTGTGTGGATGCATAGTTCTTAGCTGGAGATGTACAGGTTTGACAGAGCCAACTCTAGGCTTAAAGTGAAGTTAGGATAGAAGGATGATTTATGTCTGCCCTAAACAAAGGTGGGTGAAAATAAAGTCAGCTGTGTGTGTGTGTGTGTGTGTGTGTGTGTATGTGTGTGTGTGTGTTAAGTCCACTGATTTTCCATTTGTCTACGTAGGTGGAGGAGTTGTCCCCTTGGGGACTAGGACTAAGACCAGAACCTTTTCCTGGGAGAGAGCCTTTTCCTTTGAGGCCTTTTCCTTCAGCTTTCACTCTCTGCCCTAGGAGACAGGTGATCCTAAAGGAAAGTCAACTGGATTCCCCTTCTACTCGCAAATTAACAAACAAAAACAAAAGTTAAGAGAAAGTGTTTTCTTCTCTGTGTTTTCAGCCTTTCCTCTTTAAAGTATCCAAAGGTATTTTAGAGAAAAAGTGAAACCATGCATCAGAAGGAGTTCATGCTGGCTCTGAAAATTACTTGAAAGGAATCCCTTCCCTGGGGCTCTTGTGGGCTGTTGGTAAGCCCCTCCTATCATCTATCTGATCAAGTGGGAAGAACTGATGGCTGGGGTTGGAGTGTTGCTTGAACTGGTGGCTCTTAGTGCCATATGATTCTAGATGGTGAGGTTGTAGGATGTGGCCATGAGAGTAAGTGATAAACATAAGATAGTATCTGGTCTCTGCTCTTGGGAAGTGAGGATGTCAGAGAAATGAGGCACCAGGATATTGTATGTTGAAACTTTCCAGAGTGATAGAAGGTCTTAGGAAGGAGAGGAAAAGTAAGTTAGGTGGTTAAGTCTTGCAAGAATGAAAGTAGATGATCAGCTGTTTAAACAACTAAGTGGGGAGGGGTAGGTAGATCTGGGAGCAAATTGTAAAGATTGGTTCTTTCTCAATGTAAATGGAATTGCCTTGTTATTTGTTAGATTACTGTCACTGTGCAGGAAAAAAATAAGATAATGGCATGACCTCAGAGTTTATTTACAGTGATCATTTTTTTTCCTCCTAAATAAGCTACTCATAATCAAGTTCATTGCTTTCTGGTAAACCAAAGGTAAGAGACATAATAAATAAGACAATTTCACCACATTGTGACATTCGCATGTTAGATTTTAAGTACTGTTAACTTGTGAGGTTAACTAGGCCACCTGTTGGTTTGAGTTAGACTATGTTTTCAATGCATTCTCAGAAACAAGCTCCAATACATGGCAGTAAAAATTCTGAGACTGAGAGAAAACTGTCTAAAATTCTCAGAAATTTTAGCTAGAAAATAAGAGAAATTGACATCACTCTGCCAATTTTCCTTCATACTTTTTCTTGCTGAGAGCTTGGACTAGGAAGATTCCTAGACTTTCTTGTGGATAGGACATGCCAGGCCTCCTCACACTAGACCTGTTCTTGCTCCAGACAGGCCTAAGTCCAGATGTAAGAATGGTTAAAATCAGAGGTTGGCAAACTGGCGTCCACAGGTCAAAATTTTTGGTAATTTTTGGTCAGTAAAGTTTCACTGGAACTCAGTCATGCTCACTCACTTACATATTGTCTACATCTTCTTTCATGCTACTATGACAGAGTTTAGGAATTCAAACCAAAGCTCTATGATCTGTAAATATTTATTATATATCTTGTCCTTTAAATAAAATATTTGCCAAATTATGGGTTAGACTTAAGATGAGGAACTGGAAGAGGATTCATGAGAGGTTAACTCACTAGGAAGAGAACAAACCAGAAAGATACTTGCTGCTGCAGCTTAGGTGCCTTGTCCTAAGGGACATGGATTACTAGGACTGGTACCTTCAATGCTCAGTTTCTAGTCAAAAGTTAACAATCCCTTTGAGAGAGGTACCCAACATTGTAAAAGGGCACCAAAATAAAAGCTTAGATGACCTGCTGCTCCAGCTCCTCATCCCATAATAGGTCAGCATTCCTTGAGGAGAACGTGCAGGAATTCTTCAGGAAGCTTGTGAACTGAGTAGCAGAAAAGGTCCTTTTCTCCAGTCAGGGAGTCACTGTTCTATAGTTTCCTCATGACACATACCCTCATAAGAACTGTTTGCAGTTCCTTTAAATTCCCTTATATTTAGCAATCTCACCCTTCTGCATATATTAGGGCTTGCATGCCCATTTTTCTAGAGAATAATTCCAAGCTTATGGGGAGAGAGGTCATAGTAAAGGGACTTCTTAATTTCAGGACAGAACTTGATTCCACAGCAAAGTTCCTCTAACCCAATATCTCTGTATCAGGAGAAATAAGGGGCCCTTTTCTGTTCCCCAAGGAATAACTATCATACCTTTAGATCTTGTGGCAAAGAGCAGACATTCAAGACTGCTTTCAGGAATCACAAAGCAGTTTATACTAGTTTCTAAGACTCGTGTGTGATCTTGGGAAAGATTTTCCCCCTAATAAGATCAAATTGGATCTTATTAATACTGATAGGTTATTCCAAGGAGTTGCCTCTGGTTTCTTGGAGGATACTCCTGGATCATGGCAAATTATTTCATCAGGATGTTGAATATGTCTGATTCTCCCCAAGTGCCAATAGATTTGGCCTCAAGTTCTATTTGTAAAAAGCCAACACACCTTTCTACTTTTAGATATTCTTTCCTCAAACAGGTAGTCTACTATTATTATTGTACACACATATAAGGATAAGCTTCTTAGAATTTCATTGAGTGCTAGGCCTTGGCCATATTCTGCTCTGGACCTAAGGAGTTAGGACTTGTACAGGGAATTAGGAAGCCCTGGTAGTGTGTTGCTACAGCTCTGAATTGGTTCCAAAGGGTTTTGGATCTCTGTTTTGGCACTTTCTCAGGTTTGACTTCTCCTGGGACTACTTGCCTCCGCATCTTGTTAGTACCTTTCAAATAGAACTTTTACCCGGAGATCAAATTTAGCTCTATATGGGCCCTTTTTCTCTGCGTTAATTCTTGAGAAATTTCACATTAGAAGTCTTATGAGAATCTCCTGATTTCATCTAAAAGTTTCAGTGCTCACAGTACCTGGATTTTACCTATAAAATGACTGATGGGTCCTTGTGTGTGTGTTCACCTCAGATCTTCCCCTTCTATAAGAATAGTATCTGCTTTTCATCATCAACCAGATGTGATAGAGATGGAAAAAGTCTGGCTACAGCTGCCAACTAATATCCTGTTTTGGAAAAACTGGGTTTGCTGTTTGGGGTGACCTGCACATCCTTGTTGCTTCCTTTCTGAGAAAAGATATCAAGAACTCTTGAGGACACAATAAGGAGTATGGCAAGAATCTTGGACTCATGGGCAGCAGACATTGATAGAAAGGTGCAATGAAGTGGATCTGGGATGGTGTTAATTATCCCTTTTCCTGAGTACCTACATGGTTTTTAATTGCTCTTTGCACCCCTTATTCTTGTATCCCAGTATTTTGAAGATATACTATGGCAGATTTTGAAAACATTGTAGAAGCAACAATCCAATCTCATGCTACACAGGTGGAAGGTAATTGTCAAAGAGTCTGTGAAAGTCCTTCTGCTCAAGTACCGGCTTATTCTCAGATAACTATTGTTAGGACCTTTTATCTTTGCCTGTAAGACTTGGGATGGTGGTTTGAGAAATGCACAGCAATGGGTCCACTCTTTCTCAGCTCACTGAACTCATGCATTGCTTCATTGATGGGTTAGTTGAAGCCATCCTCAACACAATGAGGAACCACTGACTCAGCTTTAGAACACTAAAATATCTGGATCTATGATGTAGTAATTCTATCTGTTTTCACTGACTCTCTGCATTACTAAGGTGTAATTTATTGCCATCTTTTTCATACTGTCTGCTATGGGAAAGACTAAGTCCTGTTCATTCAAGAATGACTGATGAGAAACCTCTCCCTGGCTGATGGCTGTAAAAGCTCTTAACTAGCAAGGACTGGTACAACTCCTTATTGCTTAGAGTGCTTTTTCCATGGAGTATCTTTCAGGGCCCTTGAGTTTGATTCTGGGAGAGGGCCCTGTGATCAGATCACTGGCTGTGCCTTTGACCATTTCCTTTGAAGGTGTGTGTGTAATGGGCAGCTCAGTTTTAGGGACTGAGACTACACATGGATTTTTCCATGAGAACAAGTTTCTAGTCTCTCTATTTTTCTTTTCCTTGTACTTAAATCCACTAGCCAGAACTAGTTCTTTGCCTAGTGATGATCCAAGGGATCCCATAGGCTCATGGATTTACTTTTCACTTCTTTAAGTCTGATGCTTAAAGTCCAAGTTTCAGATGTTTTAAGTTTAAGCACCACCTCCTTGGAACATTTTTGAGGCTAAAGGGAAGGTGAAAGCATCTTGGCTTTCTCTCCTCTCTTCTCTGGTACTGGGGATTGAATGCAGGGGTGCTTTACCACTGAGCTATATCCTCAGCCTTTTTCATTTTTTATTTTGCAGGAGGATCTTGCCAAACTGCTCAGGGCCTCACAAAATGGTTTAAGCTGGCCTCAAACTTGCAATTCTCTAGCCTCAGCCTCCCAAGATGCTGGGATTATAGGTGTGTGCCCCCAGGCCTGGCTAAATTTCTTCTTTAAAAGGTTAGATGCATTAAAAAGTGTCCAAATAGCTTAGTATCATTGTGTTAGATATTACTCTTTTTGTACTTGCATTTTTGTCTGAAGTTTGGTTTATTTTGTTATTTGGTGTTCAAAGATTCACAACTATCCCACATTTTTTTTGATTTGTGCATCAAAGGAATAGACATAAGTAGCCTCAGTTTGCGACCTCAGGTTCCTGCTCTGGCTGAGCTGGGAGGTAGATATGCTCTCTGAGAAGAAAAGAGGTGCTGAAATTCATTGTGCAGAACATCAGAACAAGATAGGCAATGGTTTCATTAGATACTTGTTGATAAGGAGGGAGGGGGTCCCGTCCTTGTGGCCAGAATTCCTTTTATAAATCAATAACTTTAGACTGTTTTTTTAGAATATGCATGAATTCTCATCTGGAATTATCTCTAGCAGTTCAGAAGGAATCAGAACCAGATAAATTGCTTCATCAAGGAAACATGAACTGCCTAATGGTCTTAGAGAAAAGCAGCTTTATGGATGAATGGCTGTGACCAGAGAGCGGTTGGTTCCTGAGGAATAAGAAGCAGAAAAAAATATGGCAGGGATTAACAGGCATGAACCTCAGTCATAAAATTGCCAACGGTCCTATCAATAATAAGAGGATATAATAATAATTTCTCCTTTGTTAAATCATTTGCTTTTCATCACAATCACATGGGATTGCCAGGATTGTGTGGATAAGGAATTGAATATGAGGGATCAAACACAGAGCTGAAAGGATACTAGCTAGATGAGGGGACATGGTCTGTTTAAGTAGACCAGACAGACATAAAAGAAATGTAGAAATTTAAGGGAGAGACACATAAGAAAAATCAAGTGTTTTTTAGTTGCAAACATGAGCATCATCTTTTCCCTTACCCACTATAATAAATCCATCATCAGATCAACCTTTCATTGTGTCTAGGTGGGGCACAGATCACTATCCTAATAGAATGTAGTGTTCTTTAACGTACTGATTTTCTGTAGTTTTTCATAACTGATCTCTGGTGCCTAGAATATTAACAGGCATACTGAAATGCAAATATTTGTTGAACAAAGGAATAAATGTATCCATCTTTTCAGCAACATTCACACTAGGATCCAGATCAAATGTGTTTAATAAAATCAAGATCCAGGGACCTTTTCAAGTGTTCCAGGCTGTTAGCCAATTAAAATGCCCATTTTGAATGGTCAAGTAGGCAAAACTTTTAGGGTATTAAGCAAACCCTAATGAGAAAAAAAACAATCAGAGTTTAAGCTTTCACATGGCTTGGTGGAGGCTTGATTTGGATGTGTCTTACGCCAAGGCTTGTGGAAAACAAACTGTGCTTTTCCCCCTCTTTACCTCCTCTTCATTTCTTTCTGGATGGGATGGAGTAAGCCCTTAGGACATAAGTGCTGAATGCTAAACCTCCTCTAAGAAAGATTCAAGGATCTTTTCTCCTTCCCAGAATACTTTCAACCTCAAGAAAACATATAGCAAATTTCTTCTTCTATCCTCCATTTTAGGATTCAGTTTCTTCAGTACTCCTTAGAATATTCAGCAAATGTTTACGAAGGAAGTGCCATGGTCTGAACATTTGTGTCGCTCCAGATGCATGTATTGAAATCTTAGACCCAGTGTGAGGTATTATGAGGTAGGGACTTAAGTGATTAGATCATGAGGACAGAGTCTTCACAAACAGAAGTAGTAGCCTCATAAAAGAGGCCAGAGTGACACCTCTGTCCCTTTCACTATGTGAGGATACAGGAAAAAGTTGCCTCATGTTAGCCAGGAAGTGGGCTTTCACCAGACATTGAATAAGCCTTCATCATGGACTTCCTAGTCTTTAGAATTGAGAGAAATACATTTCTGGTGTTTATAAGCCATCCAGTTTATAACATTTTGTTATACATGGACTAAGACAGAAGAAAACTTGTTTTATGGCTTAAAGGTTGCTCAGAGTACTTTGGGTCCCTGGTTGGAATATTTCTCCACATGTGATTTAGTTCACCTCAGTTTACACAGTTCTCCCTCTATCTACTCCGGCTCTTTATTGGCCACCTAGATGCCTCATCAACTTCAACCCGCCCTCACCCCTGGGATTCATTTATGTGTAGAGATTCAAATTATTTTGCAGCTTTATGAGAGAAACCTCAGGACTCTCCCTTATAAACCTTGCTTATTTTCTAAGCAAGTGGGAAGGACTAACTGCTGGCTGAATTCATGGGTATAAGAGCTGAATAGCTCCTTGTAGAGAAGTCCAGAATACATCCAGGGATGTGGATGAGAGAGGGAGGTGAGTGACTAATATAAACACATAGGCAGTCTTTGTTAGAGAGAAGTTCAGAAAACTGAGAGCCTTGTTGAAAATCTCTAGGGTGGTGTTCAAGTGGTTAAATTTTGGAATAGAGAGGAAAACAGAATGAATGAGAGTGGATGACCAGACTGGTTAAATAGCCACCAGAAGAGGTAGGTCTGGTAATTAGGTTCAGAGAATGATACCTTTCCCTGCATACTTTCTTGATAGTATGAGCTAAAAAACAAACAAGAAAGCAAACAAACACCCATCAGGAAATAAATCATCTAAGGTCTTCTCCAAAGCCATGAGGATATAGACCCATGTGCCTCTTGTACTTTGTCAGTGGTGGGATTTGAAGAAATATGAACATCTGTACCACAGGATTAGGATTATATGCTATGAAGACTCTGGTGGTCTATAGTTGCTGCTTGAGGGTTGTATGGGTAGAAATTTTGGGGGAATTTTGTCCTTCTGAACTGGATATTCAGGCTCTAGGATGGTTCTGGTAAATTTCCACCTTAAATCTTTCTCTGCTCATACATTATCAGAAGGTGTTTGTGATGAATTTAGTGGAGTGCCTTAGCAGGTTAGGAGAGTCTCTGATTAGATAATGTGAGGTGGTATTCTGGAATAGATTGTTAGATTCTGTGATTGGTTGCCTGAGTCTTGCTTCAAGGACTTTGTGAGAAAGTTCTTGAGCAGAGTGAATTTCTCTTCCACAAATATAACTCTTGCCCTTGTCTGTGGAAAGGGACTGATTTTGATGGTTTCAACTGGATAATCAAATAGTCCAGGTTTGGGACTATTCTCTTTAGCATCTCTTTTCAAGAACAATTTCTGGGTATGTTGGCACTGCCCTAGGGATGTACCAACACTTGGCTTATATTTACTTAAAGAGTTTTGAGAGCTTCACTGGAATAAGATTTTTGAGGCTGTTGCTCTTCATCTTTTACAAGATGGTTTGCAGTATGGAATGCATTACTCATGCAAACAGTGCATTAGGTTGGAATAATTGAAAGACTTACAAGGACTCACAGAGCATATTCAGTAAAGGCAAGATACAATACAGCAGGAACATCAGAGGCCCAACAAACTTCCAGGTGCAGTTTGCCTGGATTTCAATTACCAAGAATTGTGTGATAACAAATCTTTGTCTTGGGAAAGATACTTAAAATTTCTAGCATGATCTTTTGTCTCTCTTGGTCACGTAGCCAAGCCAGGCTGTTCAACTCGTTATACCAGGTATAATCCGTCAGTAAACAAACTGGTCCTGACCGCCAACAAGAGAATTTGAACTTTAAACAGCTTATCATAAATCATTGGTTTACTGTGCTTATCTTGGCTGAGAGTCAGTGCCAGAACCCTAGGCATTCCTGGAGATAAGCAGAGTTATCTTGGCTCAGATGTAAGATAACTATCCTATACAATCTCCTCTCTGACACTTGGTACTGTTTTAAAAATATATTCTTCATTATTCTTTTTTCTTATAACTTTGACAATTTTAGGAAAAGCAAAACAGAAAAATAAAAGGACATTTTTCAATGTAATAACTATCTCCCAATATGGTATAGGTATTATTTCAAAGAAATATTAAAGTTTACCAAATTTCCAACATGAGTGTGCTCATAAACATGTACAAGCTTAACAATAATTTTACCTCTTGCCACAACTGAAAACTTTTTATGAGAAGGGAACTGCTGTTTTACAAAATGGAGATATTGTTTACATGTCACAAAGTTTACCCTATTCAACTATACTGTTGAGCAAGTTTTACTATTTTCACTATTGCCACTATTTAATTGCAGGAAAATGTTATCACCCTAAAAGAAAACTCATGCAAATTATCAGTCATTCCCCATTGGTCCTTCCTACCAATCTCTGCAACCACAAATACATTGTCTCTATGAAATTGCCTGTTATGAATATTTCATATGACTAGATTGATATAACGTGGCTTTTTTCACTTACCATAATCTTAAAATTTTTAATTAATTAACTAATTAATTAATTAATTATTAGTTCTTTTCAGTTATACATGACAATAGAATTTATTTTGACATAATTATAAAAGTATGGAATATAATTTGTTGTAATTTAGTCCCCAATATTTCCCCTTCCCTCCCCATCCTCCCTCCTTCTGTTTTTCCCCTTCTCCCTTCTTTCTACTCTACTGATCTTTCTACTATTTGCTTATAGTTTTTTTTAAAATTAGTGTCTTGTTTATGTACATGATGGTGAGATTCACTGTGGTATATTCATATATGTTCATGGGAATGTAATGTCTGATTCACTTAACTGTCTTTCTTTATCTTGTCCTTTCTCTCTTCCCTTCATAGAAGATCTTTCTTCTGTTGTTTTTATCCCCCCTTATTTTGGATGAACCTCCACATATCAGAGAGAACATTTGACCTTTGATTTTTTTGGAACTAGCTTATTTTACTTAGCATGATAGCATCCAGTTCCATTTATTTACTGGCAAATGCCATAAAATCATTCTTTATGGCTGAGTAATAATATATTGTGTATATATATATACCACATTTTCTTTATCAAATCATCTGTTGAAGGGCATCTAGGTTGGCTCTATAACTTAGCTATTGTGAATTGTGACACTCTAAACATTGATGTGGCCATGTCTCTGTAGTATGCTGATTTTAAATCCTTTGGATATAACCGAGGAGTAGGATAATTGGGTCAAATGGTGGTTCCATTCCTAGTTTTTTGAGGAATCTCCATACTGCTTTCCAGAGTAGTTGCACCAATTTTCAGTCCCACAAACAATATATAAGTGTACCCTTTTCCCATGTCCTACCAACATTTGTTGTTATTTGTATTCTTGATAGTTGCCATTATGACTGGAGTGAGATGAAATCTGTGTAGTTTTAATTTGCATTTCTCTAATTGGTAAAGATGTTGAACATTTTTTTCATGTATTTGTCAACCACTTGTATTTCTTCTTTTGAGAAGTGTCTGTTTAGTTCCTTTGGCCATTTATTGGTTGGGTTATTTTTTTGTTTGATGTTAAGTTTTTTAAGTTCTTTGTATATACTGGATATTAATGCCCTATTTGAGAAGCAGATGGCAAATATTTTCTCCCATTCTGTAGGCCCTCTCCTCATGCTCTTGTTTATTTCCTTTGCTCTGAAGAAGCCTTTTAATTTGATGCTCTATCATTTACTGATTTTTAAATTTTACTTCTTGTTCTTTAGAATTCTTGTTAAGGAATTCAGTTCTTGAGATGACATGTTGGAATTTTGGGCCTATATTTTCTTCTAGCAGGTGCAGGGTTTTGAGTCTAATATCTAGGCTTTTGACTCACTTGGAGTTGAGTTTTGAGCAGGGTAAGAGATAGAAGTTAAATTTTATTTTAAGGATTTCCAGTTTTCCCACCATCATTTGTTAAAAAGACTATCTTTTCTCCAACATATGTTTTTAGCACCTTTGTCTAGTACAGATAACTGTATTTATGTGGATTTGTCTTTGTGTCTCCTATTCTATTGGTCTCCATGCCTGCATTGGTGCTAGCACCATGCTGTTTTTGTTACTATACCTTTGTAGTATAATTTAAGGTCTGGTATTGTGATGTCTCCTGCTTCACTCTTCTTGCTAAAGATTGTTTTGGCTATTCTGGACCTCTTATTTTTCCAAATAAATTTCATGACTGCTTTTTCTATTTCTATGAAGAACATCATTGGAATTTTAATAGGAATTGCATAAAATCTATATAGCACTTTTGGAAATATGGCCATTTTGACAATATTAATTCTGCCTATCCAAGAACATGGGAGATCTTTCTATCTTCTAAGGTCTTCTTCAATTTCTTTCTTTAGTGGTCTGTAGTTTTCATTGTAGACATCTTTCAGCTCTCTTGTTAGATTGATTCCCAAGTATTTTATTTATTTATTTTTTTGAGGCTATTGTGAAGAGGAATTAGTTTTCCTAATTCCTCTTTTAGTTGATTTATCAATGGTGTATAGGAATACAATGGATTTATTGATGTTAATTTTATATCCTGTTACTTTGTTGAATTCATTTATGAGTTCTAGAAGTTTTCTTGTAGAGTTTTTTGGGTCTTCTAGATTTAGAATCATATTATTACAAATAGGGATAATTTGAGCTCTTCTTTTCCTATTTGTATCCCTTTAACTTCTTTATTTTGCCTAATTGCTTTGGCTAGAGTTTCAAGGACTATGTTGAATGAAAGTGGTGAAAGAGGATTCCTGTCTTGTTCCAGTTTTTAGAGGAAATCCTTTCAGTTTTTTCTCCATTTAGAATGATGTTGGTCTTGGATTAACATATATAGCTTTTACAATGTTGAGGTATTTTCCTACTATTCATAGTTTTTCTAGTGTTTTGAACATGAATGGTGCTGTATTTTGTCAAATGCTTTTTCTGGATCTATTGAGATAATCATGTAATTCTTGTTTTTAAGTTGAATTATATTTATTGATTTCCATATGTTGAACCAACTTTGCATTCTGGGATGAAACGCACTTGATCATGGTGCACTATCTTTTAAATGTGTTGTTGCATGCAATTTGCTAATACTGTATTCAGAATTTTTACTTCTATGTTCATCAAGTATATCAGTCTGGAATTTTCCTCCCTTGATGTGTCTTTGTCTGTGGTATCAAGGTGATGATATTGGCTTTGTAGAATTATTTTGACAGCATTCCTTCCTTTTATGTCTCATAGAATAATTTGAGGAAGATTGGTGTTGGTTTTTTGAAAGTCATTAGAAGTCAGCTGAAAATTCATCTGGTCCTGGGCTTGTATTATTGGTAGGCTTTTGATGGAGTCTTCAATTTCATTGCTTGAAATTGATATGTTTAAATTTTCTATGTTCCTCTGATTCAATTTGAGTAGGTCACATGTCTCTAGAAATTTCTTGAGGTCTTAAGATTTTCTATTTTATTGGAGTATAATTTTTTATAATAGCTTCTGATTATCATTTTATTTCAATAGTGTCTGTCATGATATTTCCTTTTAAATCATGGATTTTAGTAATTTAAGTTTTTTCTTTCTTTGCCTTCATTAACTTGGCTAAGGGTTTATAAATTTTATTTAGTTTTTCAAAGAACTAACATTTTGTTTTGTTGATTTCTTTTTGGATTTTTTTGGCTTCAATTTTATTAATTTTGACTGTGATTTTAATTATTTTCTGTCTTCTGCTTTTGGTGTTGATTTGTTTTTCTTTTTTTAGGGCTTTGAGATGTAATATTAGGTTATTTATCTATTCTTTTAAGGTGTAAGCTCAATAAGATGAACTTTCCTCTTAGAATTGCCTTCATTGTGTCCCAGAGATTCTGATAAGTTGTGTCACTATTCTTATTTATCACTAAGCAATTTTTTATTTCATCCCTGATTTTTTCCACCACCCATTGGTCATACAATTGTGTATTATTTAGTCTCCAGGTGTCATAATAGTTTTTATTTTTTATTTTATCATTGATTTCTAATTTCATTCCATTATGATCTGATAGAATGCAAGGTATTATCTCTATTTTTTTGTATTTGCTAAGCGTTGCTTTGTGACCTAAGATATGGTCTATTTTAGAGAAGGATCTTTGTGCTGCTGAGAAGAAAATGTATTCAGTCATTGATGGATAAAATATTCTATACATGCCTGTGAAGTATAAATTATTAATTGTAATTTTTAGTTCTATATACTCTTTATTTAGTTTTTGTTTGGAGGATCTATCCAGTGATGAAGGAGACATGCTAAAGTCACCTAGTATTATTGTGTTGTGGTCTATTTTATTCTTGAAATTAAGAAGGATTTGTTTGATGTATGTAGATGCTCCATTGTTAGGGTCATAAATATTTATGATTATTATGTCTTATTGGTGTATAATTCCCTTAAGCAGTATAAAATGACCTTCTTCATCCCTTTTGATTAACTTTGGCTTGAAGTATACTTTATCTGATTTGAGGATAGAAGCCCCTGCTTTGTTTACAAGATCCAGGTGAATAATAATTCTTTCCCCATCTTTTCACTTTATGTCTGTGAGTATCTTTGCTAATGAGGTGAATCTCTGAGGACAGCATATTGTCATGTCTTGTTTTTGAATCCAATCTGCTAGTCTATGTCTTTTGATTGATGAGTTTAGGTCACTTACATTCAGTGTTATCATTGAGAAATATTTTTTATTCCTATCATTTTGATTTATTTCTGGTTTTTAATTTGAGTTAGTTTCTCCTTTGATTGACTATTCTTCCAGTGCATTTCCTCTCTTTTCTGATTTTCACTTTTTTTTTTTATATATATACTGGGGATTGAACTCAGGGGTACATGATCACAGAGCCACATCCCCAACCCTATTTTGTGTTTTATTTAGAGACAAGGTCTCACTGAGTTACTTAGAACCTTGCTTTTGCTGGGGCTGGCTTTGAACTCGTGATCCTCCTGCCTCAGTCTCCTGAGCCACTAGGATTACACATGTGCACCACTGTGCCCAGTTTGCATTTTTATTTTTCATTTCTTCTTCATGAAGTACTTTTTGAGTATGTTTTGTAGTGTAGGCTTTCCCTTTGTGAATTCTTTTTACTTTTATCTATCATGAAATGTTTTTATTTCATCAATTCTGAAGCTTAATTTTGCTGGGATAGTATTCTTGGCTGGTATCCATTTTCTCTCAGAACCTGGTATATATTATTTCAAGACCTCCTAGCTTTGTGGGTCTGAGTTGAGGGATCAGCTGAGATCCAGTTTGGTTTCCCTCTAAATGTGAATTGTCATTTTTCTCTAGCAGTCATTAAAAATTCTACCCTTATTTTCTGTTAGGCATTTTCATAATAATGCATTTTGAAGTGAATCTATTGAAAAATACAGGAGACTTTGGGCTCATTTTCCATTTCATTCTTAAAGTTTGGAAAATTTTCTGATATTATTTCATTGAAAAGATTGTTCATTCCTTTGCTTTGTATCTCTGAGCCTTCATGTAGCCCCATAAATATTACATTTGATCTTTTCATGTTATACCACATATCTTGGAAATTTTGTTCATGGTCTCTTAATATCTTTTCTGCATGGTCAACTTTATTTTTGAGATTATATATTTTGTCTTCATTGCCTGAAACTGTCTTCCAAGTGGTCTAGTCTGTTGGTGATGCTTTCTATTGAATTTGTAATTTGGTTTATTGATTCCTTCATTTTGAGGATTTTTGCTTGATTCATTCCCTGAATATTTATTTCTTTACTAAAGTGATCTTTCACTTCTTGTATTTTCTCTCTGATTTCACTCCTTAACATTGTCCTTTGTAACAGTGGTCCATTTTATGCTTTGAATATAACCGTTGCTGCTTGTCACTGCAACTTATTTTTATTTTTTTATTTATTTTTGAGTTTTAGATGGACACAATACCTTTATTTTTTTATTTATCTGTATGTGGTGCTGAGGATTGAACCCAGGGCCTCACATGTGCTAGGCAAGCACTCAACCACTGAGCTACAACCTCAGCCCCACTGCAACTTATTTTTGAAATGAACATATTTCTTTTTCTTCCTCTCTCCCTGCTCCTCCCTAATCTCTCCCCCTCTCTAATTTCAGGAGAAACAGGATTACCTTTCTTCCCCATCCTAGGCAGATTTATCTGTCCTTGAGTACACATCCACCATAGGAACAAAGTAATCCAGACTTTGAGGATGGTACCAGAAGATCTCAGAAATTAACAAGTGAATTGCAACTCCCAACAGAGAACATGTAGAATGTAGCTTTTGAATCACCTCTAAAAACCCCCCTGTTCCTGCTGATGGGTAGAATCACAGCCTTTGGAATAGGAGTCTCATGTGTTTCTTTTCTTAGCCAAACAATAAACCTTCTTTTTCCTTTTTTTCTCAATATGATGTCCTTGTTTTTTGATTGGCATTGGGGACAAGAACTGAGCTTTCAGTAACAGACAGGATGAGAACAGAAGTGATGTAGGATGTGATGATTATAAAGGAGGAGGAGAGAAAATAGAAGTAAAAAACTAAAGGAAGAGTGAGAGAACAATAGAGATTGGCTGTTAGCAGAATAAAAGAGAGAAAGAGAATCAAAGGAAACAGATAAGTGAGAGAAAAAAATATAGAGAGTAAAATTTAAGAAATTAGAAATAAAAATAAAAATACCAAAAAAAACTCAGAACTGAAATATTCTAATCATACATCATAGTCCTCAAAATACTGATCCATGAAAAATGACTGACTTCAAAAATGGTAGAAATGAGAAAAACAAAACAAATATGAATATATATGTGTCCATGAACCATTCAGGTCACAATAAAACAGAAAAAGAGATAAAAAAATCTTGATGAAAAGTTAAAGAATTGTTTTCATTGGAGTTCAATGATTCTCAGCTTCCCTTTTTAGCAGTGTTAAGTCATTGGCCTGGAATGTAATGTCTGCTCCACCCTCAGAGTGAGGTTGCTGGAGTATAAGAGAAAATCCTATAGGTGGAACTTCTGAAAGTGGGGTTTAGGCTTAGATGATCTCTAGGTTCTTCATTGAATGGTGATTGGTCTGAAGATTTTAAATCAGTGCACCTCCAGGGTCCGGCACTTGAGAGTACATGCTGGAAGACTGCACGCCAGGAATCACCCCCGTGTTCCATTCCTGTGGTGGAGCAGCCAATCCTTAGTTCCTTCTGTTACCTGCAGATCCCACATTTCCTGTTCTCTTGGATTCACTCTCCAAACTCAATCTCTCCAGCCCCAGTCCTCTCAAACTCCCAGCCACGTTCATCTCTCCCATTTGGTCTTGCAAGCACCTAATTGGGAGTTAGGGGAAGGTGGGTGGGTTTCCAGGACCAATATTTCCCTGTGTAAAACTCTTTTCATGTTTGATTTTCTCCTGGTCACTTAGGCACACTCTATGTCATGCAGTGTGGGTTTGCCAGGCCTGTATTTGGGGCTAAATTTGGGTTTGTCGGGAATTAGCTCCCCCAGCTTTGGGCCCCTGCCCTGCTGCTTCAAAATAGTTCCTTCCTCTGTCTTCTGTAGGCAGCCAGGAGAGACTTTTTTTCCTGAACAAGGATATTGTGCAGCATTTTGTACTGTAGTCAGGCAATGTCTTTGATCTCTGATCTCTATATATCCAGACACACTTCAGCCCTCCTAAAACGAATGCAGGTTCTTTTAATTCCCTTATCCTTCCACCCTGCTTGTGGAGGGACTGCTCTGGCTAGTGCCTCTGGCTTTGGCAGCAGTGGTGGTGCTAGGGATTTCTTTCTTATTTTATTGTATAAAACCTCCTGAGTCCCTGACCTGCTTTGAACGTCCAATATTAAATCCCATTAAGTCTCCCCAACCTCTTTTTTTTTTCCACACACTTTGCTGAGAAGCTGCCTATCTACTTTCTTTTTTTTTTGATTTAATTTAATTTTATTTTTTTTCTCAAAAATTGCATTTTAATACATGTTATCAAACATAACAGAAAAAAACAAATTTTCAGAAGCTGTACACACTGTTCACTGAAAACATTTGTTGAGACAAATAGAAAAAATTGTTACAATCATAATTTTTCTAACTTTGCACAAAATTATAAGCAGATTAAATTCTTCATATTAAACACCTTTATATGCACTT